>OZ012738.1:628165687-628663187 GCA_963859935.3 Lathyrus sativus
TCTCCAGAAATGTTAATTTTTCATTTCCAACTATTTTTGTCGTGACTTTAGTTTAATGACTCAGATTGAGGCGTGGTTTGAAGCCTTGGAAAGCTAACACACCAAGCTACATTATGGTAGTGCCTTGTGAGATGAATTGGCATGTTTGATTGATGTATGGATGCATGTTCAATGTGTGCATAAATGTTGTGAATTATATGCATAACCGTGTGAATTATTGTACATGCTTAATGATGAATCAATATTAAGATGATTTAACATGATTGAGTGTTGTGTGTAGATATGTATTTGATGTGGAGTTGTTATTGTGAAATTTAAGTTTAATTAAGTGATTTATGGTACATACTTGCTGACAATTTATGAGACACGTAGTTCAGGTGAAAACTACTGGTGACACATTGAATACATGATCATTCACAGTGAGGGCGGGGATGTACTTGTACCTATGTGGTTGTTGTTGCATGGTGGATTATGATAAGAGTGAGGTTGTATTCATTGCTATTTTTTTGTTATTATTGTGTGATTGTTTATAGTTAGAGTGAGGCTATATTCATTGTTGTGTTATTGTCATTGCAGTGTTATATGTCATGCATCATATGTTTTTGTTGTTATGAAAAAGGCGAGTCACAGGTTCATAGCGGGGACTAGTGACTTGTCCCAAGCGCATGATGGGGTCTTGGAGCCTAGAGTGGAGGCTCAGGGTTGAGAGAGGGGAACATGGTTTGTATGAAGAACCAAATGTTGAGTCAATGTCGCATGCATGTAAAGTTAAGTTGTGAGTTCAGTTCAAAGTGGGGACTGTGACGAGCATAAGTTGAGTCGATGTTGCAATGCATTACATGGTGGTTGTGCAAATAAGGTATTTGTGTGATGACGAATACTCTTGTATGATTTATGTGAGTTTGACTGTGATGTAGGTGAGATGTGAATGCATACATGATTTTGAGGTGCATATTTGATATATGTAATGACTATGTAATGTGTGAATCCATCCTGATTGTTTTATGCACCATTTATTGTTTGAATATATTCTCACTCCTTTTTTGTTGTTGCATTTGTGCTCATCTGAAGTACATATAATCAAGTACCTGAGTAGGAGCTTGATGTTGAGGATGTTATTGTGCCTCTTTAGTTGCTTGTTGATTGATTCATATAGTTGGAGTCACTCTGATATGTAATACGATGGGAATAATATTTTCTTTTATTATGATTATGTTGCATATCTTGTCATTTATTTTGATGTTGAAGCACTTTTGAAACTTATGCTTGTTGAGGCTTTTATGCCGACTATTTTATAATTTTCGCTACTATCAAATAATTTAATTTTCTAATATATGGTTCATGCATATTTTGTTGATGTTTGAGTAACATTCTACTTGAAGGATTAATGTATTATACATGTTTTATTTAATTATTTGTCGAGTCGGAAAGTAGGATGATCTTATCGGGATCAGAAGTTCAATCAACGGTCAGCAACACGTCGTGAGCTTCAAGTTCGTCGGTGACAGAGAAGAGGAGGGGGTGTACCTGCAAGACACTCTGATGGCAAAGTAAGATTCTGAGTGAAAAGAGAGAGCAAGTACAAAATGAGTTTATAATACCTGACCCTCCTGTGGAAGAGAATATTTATATTGTGCCCCTAACGTTGGGCCAACGATCATCTGCTATGGGCTGGATCGTAAGGCCCATAATGAATGACTGCCAAGATCCTACGTGGAAGTAGGGAAGACCAGCATGTGATCTTCATCCTGGTCAACTGTCCCACGAACTCCGAAAAATGGATAACTTGTTCTCGAGGGCGTGGGTTTTAGTTAGTGATGTGTTCCAGCGTGAGGAGCACGTGTGAAGAACGTGGCCTCCAACGACTATGGAGGATTGTGCCTGTGTTGGACCCTCCTCAATGCGGAGCTGGACTGGGTTGTGCCCGACGGTGGGCTAGCCCCAGACCCAGTCCAAAACATAGGATGTTACAATTACTCCACGAGAGTAGAATAGACCGAGCCAATAAAAAAGACACCATATTCACCATGTCTCCACCAGCACATGTCAAGATCTTAAGATAAGATCACATCTCAAAACAAAAGGAAAAGATTACTGACAATCTCCTATTTATACACAAAAAGAGGCATCCTTCATCTAAAATCCCAATTAATCATCCCATACATCCAACCCTAACATCAACAAAAAACTTACCAATATGACTAGAGACATTGTAAAGCCTAAGAAATCTGATCCTTAAAGGAATAGACCCTACTTAAGGGTCGTCCCAAAAAGAGGTAAAAATACCATTACCCACTCTTATACGAAGACCATCCACAAACTAATTAGTTTGATCGCCTAATTTAGAACCCAACAAAATCAAATCTTTGCATCAGATAAAATATACTCAAGTATAGGAGGATCAACCCCCCAAGAATGAACAAACATTATTGGATCCATATCTGACATATAAGATATCTCCCATAAACTTGTCAAATGGTTAATGTTTATAACTGCACACAAACAATATTATAATTATGTTAAAAACACGAGAACACTCTCATCTAAGCAATGTTTGTTTTGAGAGAAATTGACGCAAGAGAAGTTGAAGAGAGAGTTATGTGAGAAATTGACTACTTCTCCTTTTTGGATGATCGATGAGGTAGGAAAGAGAGATTAAAAATCTTGGGCTCCACCACTTTTTCTTTTCTCGCCTGATATACGAAGAAAGACTAAGATAGATGATATTTAGAGTCTCTTCCTCTTTTACCCATTCAATCTAGCACCCATCAATTATATTGAAAAGCGAAAACGCGTGTATGCAAACTTGTTTAAAATACTCTCTCTGTTTTAAAATGACTGACGTTTTACCAAATAATATTTGTTTCAAAATACATGTCATTTTCACTTTTTAATATAAAAATGATTGTTATTTTTTCAACTATGTCCTTTAATTATTACTATTTATACTACTTCCAATGTATCAATATGATTAATTTAATAAAAGTGTAACATATGATAATATCATTGTATTTCTTAATCTGTATGCAAAAGTTTTAAACGATAGTCACTTTAAAATAGAGACAATATAAATGAAGATAATTTTGTTTTTTTTAACGTAATAATGAGTGTGTGCTGTTATTTTAATTTATTAAACAATAAATAAATGAATACGTTATATTAATTTAAAAGATTAATTAAATTAAGAAATAGTATAATATCCAAGTAAATTAGTTTAAATAATTGAAATACTATAATTTTAACTAATGCTAATTTAAAATTTTATTAGATAATTATTTATATTTTTATTAAATAAAAAATATATTTAAATTAATGTTGATAGAAATGTTTCCTAAATATTTAAAAAAGGTGATATAAAATATATTTTAAATATTATAAAATAGTATATTAATTTTTTCTTTTTTAAATTTAAGAGTATACTTGTCCTTACAAAAATAAATACACTTCTTTCTCTTTTATTTCTCTTACACTTCTCTTATACCGAATAATATATCAAATTTTGGCATAATTACACCCGTGTTATTTAATTATAATGGCCCTTAAATTTTTTTTTTTGCTACAAGTCACTCATTTAAGTTACTCAATGTTTATAGCATTGCCCTTTTTAATGATTTTGTTCAAAAAATAATTATGTGACACCCACACTGTTGATGTGTTAATTAACGTTGCTGATATGAATGAAATAGTCAATCCACAATTGTCTCTCCAATAAAACCGTGACACACAACTTTTGAAGAGAATAGGTTTAAATGTTGGCGTTGCTTTTTTTATCACATGTAAATCTATGTTGTTATTGAGTGCGGGAAAAAAGAAAAAAAATGAACTTTTGAATAACTATTTAAAGATAAATAAAATAAAATTTTATGTCAGTATTGTTAATGACACATTGCAATGTTAGTGCCATATAATCATTTTTGGAGCAGAATCTTTAAAAAAAGCATAGATAATTTAAAAGACTGACTTGTAAAAAAAAAAATTTTAAAGACCAACCAATTACAATTAAATAACTTAAAAGTCTCAAAATATAATTATACATCTTTCTCTACTCTCATATTCATCTCACAACCAAACACACCTCTAATCTCACAAACCTTGTTGAAAAAAATAATCATGTTAAGTAATATATTTTTGGGTTAAATACAAACACTCCTGCAGTTTCAAAAATTATTTTTGATTTTTTTTCTCTCATCTCTAAAACAATTAACTTCCACTCTTAACCATTACCCACTGACCCGGCAGTGCAACCCTAGACCCGGGTCAGACCAGACTCATCAATCCTCGCAATAACTTCCACACACTGCCTACGTCTTCGTTCTGAGACCTCGCCGCCGCCGTTCGTCTTTCCGTTCCATCACCGTCACCTCTCACCCTCGTTCATTCATTCCTGTTCTTCTCCAATTCCGCTCCATTCGCGCGCGCCGCCACCTCCTTGTCCCTGACGATAACCTTCTCACACTGAAGCTTCACCTACAACTCTTTCACTATGGCTTCAGCACACATCAGAGACATTCTAACCGCTTTCAATCCTTCTCTCGACTTCTTCGCCATAACCACTGGTGACGGCCGAATTAAGGTATCCTCCCATTTCATTCTCTTCATTTTACGCTTTCCACAACAGTATTTGCCACTTCACCATTTTTTTCTCTCTGCAATTTCTCTTTATAGATATGGGATACACTCAAGGGTCAAGTACAGACCGAGTTCGCGGATTTCACTTCAACTCATGATACTAATTTATTTGATACAAAAGGACACCTTTCTGTTGATTACACATGTATCAAATGGTTATCTTTTGAAAAAAAGGTACCTAGGTTTTGTTTTTGTTTTGGAGTGTTTTTTTTTGTGGTAATATTCATGAATGATTCTTTGAATTATTTTATTTGCAGAAGAAAAGGAAACACTCTTCCTCTTTGTTGGTGCTTGGAACTGGTAGTGGTGATGTTCTAGCACTTGATGTTTCTGCCGGTCAATTGTCTTGGAAAATTAATGATTGTCATCCTGGGTAAGACATGAGACTGTCTTGTGATTTTACAGTATTTTAATGGATATTAATAACTCTAATGTTTTGCACTTTGTGATAATGATTGAATACTATGGGATGATAATTTGAAATGATGGCAGTATAGCACCAACACCTTTGAAAAAAGGCGTGTCAGTGTCAATGTTAGTATGAGTGTCCAAAACCGACACGGACACTTGTGATTAGGTTTAATTTATTCATTTTTTTCCTTCAAATTATTAGTTATTACTTGTATTGACATGTCAGTGTTGTTGTCATGTTTCTAGTGTCTGTGCTTCATAGACCGTAACCATGGTTAATTAAATGAATGTGATTGATGGGTTTAAACTTTGAATTCCTTGTTGTTATATGACAAGTTAATTTTTGTTTACGTTATATTGCCTTTTTTTTGTCTTTCTTACTATTCAGTTTGACTGCAGAGGTGTCAGGGCCATTTCGTCTTTGGCAAATGGATCAACCTTTTATACTTCAGGTGCGGACGGAATGATATGTGCAATAGATTTCACAACTGGAAACCTGCTGGAGAAGTTTAAAGCTTCTTCGAAGGCAGTGACTTCTATATCAGTCTCTCCGGGTATGTATCCTTTGTGGATATTACTGAATTCTTATTTTTTTAAATATGTGGGCAGGACATGAAATCACTGATTGCTGTTGGGATACTAACCAAATCGATCTCCATGTCTGAATTGTATGCGACATGTTGTATAGTTTGGTTGAGGTTCCATGAATTATTCTTTTACCGTATTGTGCATTTTAATTGACAATAGCATTGCAATTTTAATTATGCAGTCCGTCTAGTTTCGCGTATTCTACTTTTGTTATTATCAGAATGAAACGGTTCATCTTTTTGATCCATGTTTTGTTGATTGGATGTTAAATTATAGGCAACATGTCCTGGTCAGAAGGGCTTCAGTGAGGCATGATCATGATAAATCTGCAATGTGTAGTTAATATTAAATATTACGAGGATGATTTCTGATTTAATTTCCCTTTTACTTACATCAGATGGCAAGACATTAGCTACTGCAGCAGCACAATTGAAGATTTTTAACTCTTCTAATAAAAAAAAGATTGAAAAATTCTCTGGTCATCCTGTAAGTTTCATATGTTGTTCATTTTCTTTTTATATACTGTGATCATACCTTGTTTTTTTTGTCTTTATACTAATTGTTTTTAATTTAACTATCAGGGATCTGTCCGGTGTATGGTCTTCACCGAAGATGGCAAGTATATTCTTTCGACTGCCGCTGCTGAAAGATATGTTGCTGTTTGGAAATTAGATGGCGCTAAAAAGCAGTCCGCTAGTTGTGTTCTTGCAATGGAGCACCCTGCTGTCTTTCTTGATAGCAGGTGCATTGATAAGGGAGAACACGATGAGGCTGGCTTGTGTGTTTTAGCCATATCAGAAGTTGGTGTTTGTTATTTATGGTTTGGAAATAGTATTGAAGAACTACGAAATGCAAAACCCACGAAAATATCATTATCATTGGAAGATATGTCCACCAAAAATTACAAAGGCGCACTCCCTGCAATATATGCTGCAAAATTACGAAGCATCCAGAAGCCGGCCTCTGGGCAGGTTTTTCTTGTTTCTGGAATGCTTGTAAAACCATCTTTTCAAAATATTCTATTGCACTCTGGGACAGATGTGAAGTTGAGTGTCTCCCGTGATGGAGTTCTTCTTCCAATGAGTCAATCTCTTATCAAATCTAAGAGGAGGACAGATGTACAAAGAGGCAAGACTTTCTTTGCCTTTGACTTGCTCTTTCTCACGAGCTTTAAGGATTAACCATTTCAAAAGCTAAATCTATTGGGTGGAAACTCAAACCGTTTTATATTTCCTTCAATTTCATTTTATTATGCCTTGTTTGTTGCTCATAATCTTGTTATTTGATTATGTTAACCATTTTAAATTTATCACTTAAAATAAGTTGATATTGTTTTAGTAATTGATTCCTGATCCAATTTTAGTTACTAACTGGTGTTCTATATTCTGACAGTAACTGCACTAGATCGTGCTAATGCCGAGGATGCCTTGCTTCCAATTCCTAAAGTTTTTGATTCTCATGAGAAAGATAAATCATTTCAAGTCACTTCGGACAAGGATGTAAAGGACGATTTGCTTACAAGTGGCACTGATTCCATGGAAATAGATGGTACTAATAAGTTTATCATATTTTATTATTGGATATAGTAGCATTTTTATTGTTTTTGGAAACAATATCAATTATTTCAATGACTGGATGTATTCCTTTTGGCTTGTTATATTTTTCTGCTAAAGATAGAAATATTAATGTACCTTGTTGACTTCTTCGAATTTGTATTTGTGTATTTTGTATAAATTTTTTACTTATACTTTGTTAATAGTCTTTTAAAAAATTCTCGAGGACAATCTAATGAATAACAATGTGTTTTTACCATATGCTGGCTTAAAAGCAATCTAATTTGTAATGATGACCCGTGTTCAACCTCATCAGTTATTTGATTTAAAATGAATTATAATAACTGAACAATAAAGCACCTTCTATTGAGTGATCTAATAATTTTTATGTTAACAACATATTTTTGGTCTTTCTGTTACAAAATCATGAGATTGAATTGGTTATGGTTAACAGCATAACTAACCGTAAAATACCTTTCTGCATATTCACGCTGCTCAGTTAATAACAGAAGATGGATTGGCACCTTTTTTTTCTTCCTGCTTTTCATAATCTGTTTACAATCTGTGCAGATGGTATTGTCGAGAGTGAGACTGATGTAATTAGCATGGAGGACAGGATGAGATCATTAGGATTGCTTTACAGCGAGAGTGATTGTGCATCAAATTTTGAACTTTGCTCTAAATTGTTAAAGGGTATTGATCTAGAAGCCACTCTTCCAAAGAAAAAGGTTAGTTATGAGTCAGAGTGGTTCTCTTCTGATATTAATTTTGGTTCCATCTGTTCTGTTATCTATTTGTTTTTTGATTTGTTATCATTATAATATGTTTGTTATCTATTTTTTTTAAGAATCACGGGTAATTGTTTATGCACATAACTTTAAAATACATTTATCAGGTAAGAGCAGCTGTTTTGTCTATGGAACCAAGTGAAGCATTCAAGCTACTAGAAGTGCTGTTGGTTATATGGCAATCAAGGTTTATTTTCATTTCTTGTACTTTCTACTGTAAGGTGTTTTGCATATGATAGAATGTTTTCAATTTCCACCTGTTAAATGACCAAAAGTTATCTAGGATTTATGTAGACCCTCTGTTCTGTAGAGTTATATTCTTATAATTGGAGTTTATTCCTGTCTTCTTATTGGTGGCTCATCAATGTAATTCAATTCATTGAGGCCATTCTAGTTCCTGAGAATCATTGTCAAAAAAGTATAAGTTCCTGAGAAGCTATTGCAGGTTGCTGCGCTGACATGGGGAGGGTGCTCTCAGTTTATTGTCTTAATAGAAAGACAGCGACCCAAATGCCGCATGGGGGACCTTTGAGAAGGTGGTGCTCTCAGTTAAAAATTCGAGATCTTGGGAGCAGGAAAACATAAATGATGATGAAATTTCTAAAGATCAAGAACCATTTTGTTGGAAGCAAAATAGATATGTTAAATAGAACAGCATGATAATCAAGGCTTCATATGGTTGATGCCTCTTATTGCACTATTTTCAGTTTGTCATAGAGATCACATATTTTATTTTACAGTTAGATGGCATGTACTTGATAACTGAACTTTATAATATTTTTTAGTATTTAATTTTCCAAGAATGGCAATATTCATGGACTTGTTACTCTTGACTTTGACTTCATAAATAAATCTTTATCGACAGGTCATCTAGCAGGGAGTCTGTACTTCCATGGATGTACAGCATAGTAGTTACTCATGGTCATAATGCTGCTGAAGAATCTGCAACACATATGCTTGATACGGTGCACAAGGTAATCATGGACTAAGTTCTCTTTCTCATACATGCTTGGTATTGGCAACTCAATTTTAAAATTTCAACATGAAGCTCAAATATTTATTATAATTCCTCTAATTTAGGTCCACATTTTCTGCCATTATTCCTACTTGTGAAATTGTGATGGATGCTTCATTACTGTCCTAAGTTGATAGGTGTTTCTAGTTGTAAATGTTTCATTATATGGTTAAATTTGTAAATGTTGTGAAATTGAAAAATAGTTAAATTGCGAGTTTCATTATATGGTTAAATTTGTAAATGTTTCTAGTTGCAAGACTTGAAAAATAGTGAAATGGCCAACGGGTTGGTTAATTTAACAAGGTTTATGTTGACATTGTTTTATGAAGCCTTGTTGGCTAATTAATATTATCGGTGCAAACATATCTGAAAGGAATTATGCCTTTATTTCATAATCTTTTGTTTTTTAAAAAAAAAAATGCATGTCTACATGTTTGTTTACATTTTCATCAAATGGTATCAAACCATTTGGTAACCCAATATTATGGCCGGGATCATTTCTGTGGTCAACATAACCTAACTCCAACACCTAACATTGCTTAAAGTGCATTGAAGTTGCTTATGCACTTCTAGTTCGCACATTTCCCGCTTAAGAACCAAGCTTAAAAAGGGCATTATAAATTATAATGTTTTTTTCGAAATAATGTCCGTCTAACCTTTTCTTTGGAATAAGGATTTAAACATGATTTAAAAAGCTAGTAAATCATCTGATTATATTTTATTGACAATTGCTAGGAATGCCCTTTCCAACACTTATTCTTTTATTGAGTGAAATCAATGTAGGTCCTATATAAAGTCGGGGGACCCACACAAGTTTCACCCAATAAGAGAGGAGTGTTGGAAAGAGAGTGTTACAACTCTTCTCTATTTTATTCACAAATTTTGTGATGGAGCATTGTATAGAAGTTAAATTAAGATATGGATGACGAATGTTGGTATAAGTTTTGCATTGATTGGTAATTTTTGTTGAATAATTGTTTTAAATATACATAGAGTTAAGGTTATTCTGATGACTTTCTTGTCTAGCTTGCCTCTTAAGGTCATTCTGGCTATATAGCTTTACTAAGATAAAGCGTACTGTTTGAGAATTTCAGTTTTTGCCCTCCACTTTTCAGATTACTAGTTCCAGAGCGACAACTCTTCAGTCTTTGTTACAATTATCAGGTCGTCTACAACTGGTGACATCACAGGTATATTCACTTTTTCTAAAATTAATTTGGCCATCTGAGGAATGTTATTGGTTTTTTGGCCTCATTTGAATATGCTTTCAGATTGATAAGGCCTCTCAGAAAATAAGCCATCCGGTGAATGATCTCCAAACAGAAGAAAGTGAAGACGAGGATGAGTATTATCACGAGGATGACGACGATGAAGAAGATGATGCATCCGAAATAAGTACTGATGATGAAAACTAGTCTTCCTTTTAATGCACGGTATTACATATACAGAAGTTCTCATTTGTTATGCAATAGCTTTACAAATATTTGCAAGGGAGTTAAATCTAGAGTTTAAGGATATACAATTTTACCTGGAGTCAGCACTCAGGACCAATCTTGAAACTCAATACCAGGATTTAGTATGAAATGTCTAGATATGCTTAAATTGTTGCTGATATTTTAACTTAGATATTTATTATATTGTATCATGAAACTCAATTCCAAGCTATTATGTAAGACCATATATGCTTAATGATTGGAGTTTTTTTTTATATATACAGATTACGAGTTCCGAATTCTCCCAATTGATGCTAACGAAGATTTGGAGGAATAGAGAATAGATACTGGATTCCAACCAGCTTTTTGTTCACAATTTTGTTTACTTAGAAAATTTTGGTTATTCAGATTTGTTAAAAAAAACAACCCTTAGATTATGTAATTTGATTTGTCAAATCAAATAGATTGTGTAATTTGAGATTTTATTGATTAATAGAAGAAATACATAATTGTAGTTCATGTGTATTGTTACATGAGGTCATGCTCAAAATACTCCTTCTCAAGAATATGTCCTCCCTATTAAAAAATACTTTTGCATGCATGAAATGGTGATTAAAAGCAGGGCATGTATGAAAAGATCATTTAAGTTCCCCTCTTCCCTCTGGCATACATGTTACATGCGTGCATTCTTGCATATCAGTTCTTAAACATAGCGAATTGTGATGATAGTTATATTTGTGGGTGTTAAATCCTTGTTAGAAAATATGCGTTTCTGTATTACCAATCCAGGAAATTGCATATTTACATTAAAATTACCTAGAAGAAAGGAATAATGCAGTATTTACATTAAAATTACCTAGAAGAAAGGAATAATGCAGTACAAGTTATTCTTCAGCCCGGAAGATAGGAATATTGTTCTCGTTTTCCCTTCTCAAGACAATTTAATACTATTTTTATTTTCCACCTAAATTTCTAGTGTTATCATGTTACAGTATTGGAAAGTAAATTAAACCTTTACTTCTCATGAAGTGTCTCTCTTCTCTTCTCTATGTTTTAACACTATACTAGACTATTGTACATGCATTTGGATTGTCATCGCTGAACATGGCTCCAATGTCTATGTCTACATTGTTGTTATTGTAAACTCCGCTGTAGTGCTCCATATAGTTGTATTGTGTGTGCCATGATGATGATCTCACACATTCATATTCAGTAACATAAGATGATGGCATGTATGTATTATAACTATGCGTGACATTCAATGGTTGGAATCCAGATGACTCTGGTAGGAATGCAGGGCCATTATTGTATCGTCTGTCCCTAACACAGTTGTTGCCAGAACTAAACCTGTTGACATAGTTCAGCCATGTAGGTTGATGACAGCGTGTCAGATGAACCTGTTCTACATCTTCAGTTTCTGTATTGTTCTGCCACTGTTGTCTAGCATTGTGCTGCGTCATATGAACCTGTTCTACATCTTCGCTTTCTGGATTGTTCTGCCACTGTTGTCTAGCATTGTGCCATGTAGGTGTTGGCAATGAGGGTGTTGCCTCAAGCATTGGTTCAGGAGAGGAGGTACTGCGAGCTTGTGGTGTTGCATCTAGGTCTGGTGCATTTGGATTTGGTTTTGGTTTTGGTTTTGTTGCTTTAGATGAAGATTTTTCAATATCAGAACAAATAATAGTGGCATTCTTCCTTGCCTTGTTCTTAATTGCTTTTACAATTTTTTCTGGATCCGCCCATCCAATAATTGTTAGCCTTTGTCGATCCAAGTCGATACGAAGATCATGTATACCTGCAAAACAGAAAGTTCATAAAATAGTTATAGGATCATAGTGCATCTTTTAGAAGGAAAATCATGTCAAATTAACATATACCTACCGTTGATGTCATTGAGTGCTTTCTTGATCTTCTGCGCGCATCCGTTACAGTCAACTCGAACTTGTATCTGCGTGATCCGAGATGTCTGCATTTGATGCTTGCCATAATTAGTCACAAACAAAAAAAAAATCATAAAAACTTGTCACAAAGTTATACCTGGATTTGTAGGGCCTTACCTGTGACTCCTGAACCATGGAGAGCTGTAAAGTTAGAAAAATCAAGAAATGTTGCTTTTATTAATAAGTAAATCATGGATGAAGAATATTTGAATGGAATACATTAGAAATATGTAAGGAATATGTAAAAGGCAAGATATGTGAAAACACAAAAAGGCATATTTGGAAGTGCAGAGAGAGAGACATGTATATATACCTTACTTTAACTTGACATTTTTCCATATATACTTCATAATGTTAAAATACACCTTGTTTTGACAAAGAAGTTTTTGATAGAAGTTGCATGAATGAACATGATTTGCACTGTCTAGATAATTAGAGTATGCAGAAACTCAATGATAAAAAAGGTAAAATCAAAAGCTCTTATATTGAAATGTTCAATATATAGTTTCCAACTTATTGTACAAATATATTTGCCAAACCACTCTTATCTAGCCATTTATGGCCACAAATATCTTAAAGACTTATTAATGAATTCATCTCTTAGCAACCATTCTAAATGTCCCTATAATTTGGTTGCACAAAATAAAAGAAAAAACAAATATAAATTTGAATATCATCTATGATACATGTGATATGTAGTAACAAATAAAGAATCAAGCATAGACTTGTGGATTTTCCAACAGATAAGACTCCACAACTTTGTAAATTCCAATGGTGCTTTCTCTTCCTTCCTTTACATCTTCCTCATTAACATCAAAATCTCCAATGGTTTTGTAACTGCTTGCCATTTTACATACACAGCCTCCATCATTTCTAGCCTCAAACTTCACCTCATAAGTTATAGATTCAAGCTTGTCCCCTAATGGATCCCCTTCAATCATAGTATACTTGCAAATCAAATTCTCCTTATTAAGTACATCAATCTTTTGTTTCAGATATTTGAAGGGGCTAGCTGCATCACATAAAAAAATACATAAAATATTAATGTCAGCGTCAGACTGAAAACTAGGTCATCAAGACAATCGCCTTATATCTTAAGAGATCTACTTAATTTTAAAGTTATTATTAATAAAAATTTATATTATATAAATAATGATTAAATCAAATAACTTATTATCGATTAAAAAATATTAAACAAAATTAATTTTATTATTTTAATAATTTTACAAAAACACTATTATAGACCTTGGTTTTATGGTTGATTGATTACTAAGTGCTTACCTTCATTGAAGTTGACTTGTTCAATGCTTCCAGCTCCTCCATCTCCTTCAATTACATTCACATCTTTCACAAACTTTGGTAAGAGCTTTGGAATCAAATTTCTGGAGTCTATGATCAAAGCCGTGAACATGCGCGAAGGCGAGACAGACGAAGAGTACTCATTTGTAAAGGTTGTCACTCCCATGATTAATGTTTTTAGATTGAAGAAATAATAAGGATCAAGATTCTGAATGATATGGATCAAAAGGGAGAAATTATGATGTTTTATAGATCAAGCAGTCTTTGATATGAAGTTTCTTGGAAGTTATCTTGGATAGAGTTTAATGAATTTTGAATTGAAGTTGAGAATGAGACATAAATGGACATGTGTTTTGTTGTTAGCATTGTTCAAAGATTGAATTTTTATTTTATTTTTAATTTGAAGACTTTCAATGATTGTGGCTGCTGGTTGTATTTTTGTTTCAAAACTTAGGTTAATTATTCATTATTCAAATTTATATGCCCCACATATAGTTGGCAACTGGTAGAATAAGGTTATTTTCCAAGATCATTATAGACTTCGATACATTGAATTCATATTTCATAGTTTAGAATCAGAATGGTTTCTTACCTACCTCGTGTACATGTAATTTCTCATCAAAGGTTGAATATTTTGAGTCTTTATTTACATTGGTTTATTATTTTTTTGAGTAATGTGAAAATGACCGGTGGCAAAGAAACATTTTACTCAATAATAGGTTTGCATAAAAAGTCAATGTTCAACTTAAAACGCATCAAAAGAGTTCATTTGTTCCACAAAAATGGTTAAGGAGATTGTTTTATACAAATTTTAAGGAAATTCTAAAATAAATAAAAAATACTATGATTCCACAAGTCTTGTTTGTATGAAATTCAAAAATAGTAACTAAATTGTATTTGTATCGAAAAATACATATTTTAAAGTCAAATCTAGTTACACTTTAAAATTTGAGGTAAGTTCTAACAGATTTCGTCTTATTTTGAACCTTAGCTTTCATATAGTAAAATTTAGGATCATTTAAGACTTTTTGATTTAAAAATTTGACATCTTAAATAAATCTTAGTCTTTGGTTCAGAACTTTAGACTTTGATGTCTTAGGTTCTGATTTCTTGAGAATCTTTAACTTTAGAATTTTTGGTTATAGTTTTTTCCAGAACTTTTGACTTTGAAGTCTCAGGTTATGATTTCTTTAGAACCTTTAACTTTACAATTATAGGTTCTGACTGGTTCAGAACCTTTCCTTTGTTAGCAGCAGGTACAAAATATGCATCTAACTCTTTCTGAGCAGAGCTTGAAAAAGAAGGATCTATTGGTTTAATCATGAATTAAAAGGTTTTTAAGAATAACCAAGACCCTCTCCTTTGCTCTTATTTACACCATAAATCATGGATGCAAGTTTTGTTCTGTTAAAGCCAGTTATGGTAAACTCCTGAAGAACTATTTCACGCTCATCAAAAGGTTTATCAGACATTTCTTTTACTGAGCGATGTAATTTTTTTTCTAAAGCTTCACTTTTATTTTCAGAAGATTTTAACTCAAAATTATATTATTTTTTTAAGATTTTCACATGTCTGGCTTTTTCTTGACAAAAAACCCATAAGGTCTTGAACAAGAGTAATTAAACTAGCACAAGATAATTTAGAGAATACATTATCTTCCTCTTTGGACTCTGATCCAGAATCTGAGTCGGATTCTGTGTCTGAGATGTAAGAGCCATCAAAGTTAGATTGACTTGTTCTTCATCTTTGTCCGAGTCTTCTTCATTGTCAAGTTCATCCTATGTTGTCACGAGACTCTTTTTGAATTTGTTTCTGAAGCCATCTTTTTGATAGCTTCCTTTCTTTAACTTGTCCTTCTGCAACTCTGGATAGTCAGCAATAAAGTGACCAAATTTCTTGTACTTAAAACATCCCTTATGGTCATCTTTGTTTTCTCTAGAACATGATCATCTGAAGCCACTGTTTCTTCAAGAGAATATTTTGTTCTTCTTAGCCAGATACTATAATCTTTTGATTATGAAAGTCATTCCATCATCACCTGAATCTTTTTTAGAAACTTTTGCATGAGCAACTTCTTCAGATTCCCAGACTTTCAAAGATTTGGCAGATTTACCAACAAATTTTAAAGAAAGAGACTTTAATTTCTTGGCAGGTTTATCTCCATTGAGTTCCATCTCATGACTTTGGAGATTGCTTATTAGACTTTCAAGACTTATTGTGTTTAAGTCTCTGACTTCTTCAATAACTGTCACTTTTTGTTTGTATCTACCAGAAAGACTCCTAAGGATCTTTTTGACATGATCAAAATTTGTATAGTCTTTGTTCAGAACTTGACGATTAGATACTAGAACTTGAAAATATGGTTTCAATATCTTCATATTCTTTCATTATGAACAACTCATACTGTTGGACCAAAAGGTTAACATTTGTCTCTTTTACTTGATAATTTCCTTCATATGTAGCACATAAGGATTCAAAGATGGTTTTAACATTAGATTTGTTGATAATTTTGAGATACTCAGAATGGGGTAGAACATCTACCAGAATGCCATGCACTTTGTGATGTTTTCGATAGGTTTTCTTTTGAGCAAGTGTTAGACATTTTTTGTCAGTTGCCATTCCTACTTCATTAACTGAAATATTAATGACATATTCAAGAATTTACCATAACTCATCATCAAGACTTATGATGTGATTGTACATCTTACTCTTCCACCATTCGAACTCTGTAGAGTCCCCACTGAATGTTAGAGGTCTAGCTGTATTGTTAATCTTTTCAGAGGTACTATAATCATAGTTTACAACACTAGTGTTTCTAGGACTAGAGGTTTCAAACATATCAATCATGTTTTTCTCTCCGAATCTTTGATGTACCACGATTAAGTGTTAAAAGCACAGATCATGCTCTAATATCAAATAAAGGTGAGAAAAACACAAGAAGGGGGTGAATTGTGTTAGCTTTCTCTTTCTTTTATGGAAATCTCTTATCAGATTGTGAACACAAGGTCTAAAACCTGAATCAGATTTAAATATTTAACAAAAGATTAAAACAGTTCAGAGGTAGAGAGGAAAGAAAGAGATACAAAAGCAGTTATCCTGGTTCCTTCCACAAATTAAGAGTAGTTCAGTCCCATTACATTTCTTAGGAATTTCACTATAATCAAAACTGATTATAATTGCTCAAACACACAAGCAAGAGACTTCCAAATGCTCAAACACACAAGTAAGATACTTTAAATGCTCAAGTACAGAAGCAAGAGACTTCAGATGTTCAAACACACATGCAAGAAACTTCTTAAATTATAACTTACAGTTAACAAATTGTTAGCAACTACACTTGATATACAATCAGAGGTGTAGACAAAATACAACACAAAAAACTCTAAAACTTAATAATTTCAAAGATGTACAAGTGTTTAAGAAGTTATAAATTAGACTTGTGTTTTTTGTTTGATAGAGCAACAACTCTTTTAATTTCAAAATTGTTCGTTACAGATTCTTCAAGTCTTCAACTCCTTATATAGAGAGGAAAAAATGTCGTTGAAGAGTTTTCACAAGAGAGTCTTTGAGAAGCTTGATTCAGAGACGTTGAAATATTTTTTTTTTGATATGGTTAATACCATTGAAAGCTCATTTGGAATTCCTTTGCTACAAAAGGAATTTTGCGTTGCATCCCAGTTGTCTCCTGCAGATTTTTGCTTAAATCTTCACGTGATCAAAAAAAGACAAAATATCCTCAAAGTCTGATAGTGACCTATCAGAACCTCATCGATCCTCGTGCTGACTGAATCTTTAAAGTCTAAATCTCTAGAGCCTGGATCTTTATAGGGTGACTCTTCAGAGTCCAATCTTTAGAAGCTGACTTCATTCAGAGTCTGAGTCTGGTCTTGCGCTTCTGATCTTTTAGAATCTGAATCTTTAGCTTATCTTTAAATGTCCATTCTTAGTACTAGTACTATGCTCTCTTCAGAAATTTTAGTCTATGATCCTGCACACTTGAATAATATTTGTTATTATATCATATTATTATTTAAATATTTGTTATCACTCAAACCTTAGAGATATGATACAAACCAATTTCTTTTTCCAACAAAGGCGACTAGTTATTTCTCAAGTAATAAAGTAACTAGTTATTTCTCAAATAACGGTTATACCTTTTCCTAATGCTCTTACTAAACCACCAACTACGGTTATTCCGCAAAAACCGAATAAGGTGCATCTATCTAATAATGGATGACTTTTGACAACTTCAGAGTCTTTCTGCCTCGCCGAGTAAAAAAGATTACATTCATCACGCCTGCATAAGCCTATGGGCTTTAGTAAGCCACTTTTCAATTGTGGCATATCATTTCAAAAAGTTCAAGGCATATCACCGTCAATACACTGTCGAAAAAAGATCAGTAGGATGATATATAAATATACCACAATAAGGATATTTTTGTACGTCTAGGCAATAACTCTACTATGTCAAATAGTCTCCAATTGTGATTTACGGTTCCGAGTTATATTCAACTGCGATGGCGACTATCTAATAAGAATGAAGAATATGAAAGGAATGGAAAGAGATGATCGGCGGGTCAATGAATTTGTTGGGTTTGAGTTTGGTTTTACCTAAAACCCAAAATTTTTAATGGGTTTTTCAGTTTTTAAACCCATGCCTCTTGAAGGAGAACTTTGCCGCTTAATATATATATATATATATATATATATATATATATATATATATATATATATATATATATATATATATATATATATATATATATATATATATATATATATATATATATATATATATATATATATATATATATATATATATATAATAAACTTAATTGCAACTTTGATTCTCCTGCTCTCCTTTTTTTTAAGTTTTGGTTCTTCAATTTAGAGAATTATGTGAATCAAATCCCTAATCATGGACAATGAGACCCGCTTCTTACCACTTGGCTACCATAATATATTTGTTAAATAATTGTAACATAAATATATATAATTTCAATGTAGATAATTCTTCTAGCAACATTCAAAGAAACATAGAAGATTTTGTAATATTTGTCTTATAATTCATATAGCATAATAAAATGACCTCGTCCAATCTGAATATTTTGCAGCTGCAACGTTCCTCCCATATTATCCTCACACATAGTCATATTGAGTTCCTCCAAATTTCTAGTAACAAGAGTGTTGATGATAACTCCTCAGAATCAACCCTCTATTTCAATGCAATTGGCAAGACTTTCTCCCATGAATCATTAACAAGCATCTTTAATGCATGCTGCCAAATTGGAAAATTTGGTGACAATGACAACAAACTTGCCGCATTATCAGATTTAAATAAAAATTATTTTGCGAAATTTGAGAGAATTCGTATAGATTCTAAAAGTCTTTTGATGTATCTTTCTTAAAACATGAAGCATTATCGTGAGTCTGTGATGTTGTATAAGTTTTAAATATGCTAACAAGTTATATCAAGCTTTCTAGAGTTAGAGCAAATTGGGCCCAAATATCGGGCTAGTCTTACCTACAACCCGAACCCGTCACTCTAAGCCCAACAAATCACCTTAACAAAAACCCGCCTCTCACCTTTTTCACTCTCTCCGTGCTTCAACCTTGAATCTCAGAAACCCTAGAAAAAATGGCGAGTTTTCTCACCACTCTTTCTCATCGTTTCTTTCATTCCTATTTCCGACTCTTCTCACTCTAACACTATTGTTTTTTTTTTTTGGAACTTTTTTGCAGCCTTTCAAGAGGTTCGTCGAGATTGGGAGGGTTGCTCTGATCAACTACGGAAAAGACTATGGTAGACTCGTTGTCATCGTCGATGTCATCGACCAGACCAGAGTATGCACATTTATATATCAATTTCTCTCTTTACTTTTTTCTCAGTTAGATCCATGTGGTGTTATTGTTTTATTTTTATTTTTATTTTTTTTCAATTTTCATTGTCAAAAAGTTAGGGTTTTATGGGTGAATTTAGGTTTTCTACCGCTACTTGTTTTGATTTGTTGTCTGTGTTGAATTTAATGAAGTTTTTTTTTAGCAATTTAGTAGTCTACATATAGTTTGATTTGATATCTTAATGATATTAAACTTCATTGAGAAAGATTTTGTTGTGTGCATTTTTAGGGTTAGGCTTTAGAATTTGTTCTGATTGATGGAACCGGATGGAGTGAAGGGTATGGGAAGGAATGAAATGGTGTTCCATTGTTTGGATAATTTTTAATTGCATGGCGTGGAGCATAATGTTTCATTGTTTGGATCATTTAAAATTTTAAATTGGATGGAAGAGAGCGGAATGAAGTGGTTCCATGCATTCCATCCCTTACCACTATATTTCTTTCCCTCTGATTTGGGTGGACTGGAGAGCTTGCCTTGTTTTGTCTTAAGATTTTCCAACAATGCAATGGAATCTCAATTTCGCTCTTCTCCATTCTGCTTCATTCCACTCTGCTCCTTTCCATTCTGCTCAGTTCATTTAATGATATCCAAACATAGCCTTAGTGAGTTTTTGAAATCTCTTAACTACAAGGTCATAGTGACTTTGGTGCTTCGAAGTAATTGAAACCTTACTCACATTTTTATTGAGTTGTAAATTTGATTTTGAAGGAATATAGAATAATTTATGTACCTTATGTTCAAACAGGCTCTTGTTGATGCTCCTGATATGGAGAGGTCCCCTATAAATTTCAAGAGGCTTTCACTCACTGATCTCAAGATTGATATTAAGAGGGTTCCCAAGAAGAAGGATCTCATCAAAGCTTTGGAGGCTGCTGGTTGGTACTACTTTTAAAGAAGAATCTGAATTTGCTGTTGTATTCTTTTGTTAATGATTTGTTTTGTTCTTAAACAGATGTTAAGAACAAGTGGGCAAAGAGCTCATGGGGCAGAAAACTGATTGTGAAGAAGACTAGAGCAGCACTCAACGATTTTGATAGGTTCAAGATAATGTTGGCAAAGATCAAGGTTTGTTTCAATTTACACACCTATGTATTTTTTCCTTCTTGTTTCTGATAATATTGTTGAGTGGCTTGTATGGGGTTGAATTAAGTTATTAAGTTGAAATTATTCATTTTTGGCTTATGCAGAGGGCAGCTGGTGTTAGGCAAGAGCTTGCTAAGCTGAAGAAGACTGCAGCTTAGGCATTAGTTAGTGATCTATTTTTTAATATTGCAATGATTTTCTTTTGATAATAGTACTCCCCCGTTTGTTTTACGAGATTTTATGTCATCATTGAGAGCTCATATTAGTGGATGATGTTCAGTACTTGCCAAGTTTTTCTTTTGCTTGCGGTTGATTGCATATTTTGGTTTTAAGATGTTCGAAGACTAATAGAAATCTCAAACTGCATATGATGGCAACTGCTGTTTTTTTGCAATTGTATTTTTGTCACATCTAGAATAGATTTTCTTATCATTATATGATGGTTTAAATCCTCTAATAAGTTCATTAGTGTAACATACGTTGGGTCTGTCTCTCTAAGTTACACTAGTATAACATACGTTGGGTATAGTTGAGTGTCAAATTGTTTTAGATAAAATGTCTCAAATTGTGTTGTTGCAAAACGTAACATGCCTTTAATATAATAAGTTATCTCGACCCACTTGGTTATGTTCTCTTAATCTAAGAAGTGATCTAGACCCACTTGGTTATATTCACTTTGAATTGGGATCTAGACCCACTTGGTTATGCTTTATTAACTTCGTTTTTGCAATTCTAATTATTTTAATCTACAAATCGCAGTTTAAAAGTAAACATGTAGTAAAAAATTTGAGATACTACACTGATTAGAGATAGACTTGTAACAAGGAAGCGGGTTAAAAAAATAAAATAAAAATACAAGTCTGTTTAAAATTTATGTGGAACAATTTTCATTTCTTAAAATTAAATTTGTTATACGAAAATTTGAAATTTTGTAAGTAGCATGATTTTTGATTTTTTTAGACAGTCTGACCTCTATTAATTTTATAATTTAATTGAATTATTTGATTTAATTAGATTTAATCAGTTTGATCAATGATTGTTTGATGGTTGATTCGGTTCTTTAAGACATTGATTGTAATCAATTTAAAGTGTTTAATTAACTTTTATACCGTCCCTAAAAAAGAATATAGAATTCCTTAATAAACAGAAGCATAAAGAAATTATTATTAAGAGGTATACAAACATTGAATAAGCTCTTACAAACTTTTTTTCACAATGCACATTTGAAATGATAATGCTTTAACTATTGGAACATAAAGCAATACAACAAACACAGAACACCCCAGAGAAACAGAAAACGGATCTCATTAATTAACAACAACACAAACATAACTAGTTGCCATCTTAGTTGTAATCAGGATTAGCCAAAAGAAAACCCTCAATAGCCTTGGTGAAACCATCAGATCTCTGAATTCCACCTTCCAAATAATCTTCACTAACTTCAGCATCACCTTTACTATAATACTTAGTTGTTGATTTCACAATGCATCCTCCCTCAGGGGTTGGAACAAATTTGTATTCAAAACATATCTTTCTCTAGAGGTTGATCTGACAAAGCAATACCTTCATATACACTATAACTGTAAACATAGTTTTCTTCGTCAACCACATCTACATGCTGCTTAGTAGACCCAAGACCTACAGAAGAAAAATACTTTTACATAAATGTTGGTCCATAGTTCGACCTTTGACACTAACATTTATTTATATTTATATGTTAATGTAAACAAATGGGTGGTATTTATAAATTAACAACTTTTTTTAAAAAACAATATTTTATTACCTCCAACAAAAGTAATCTTCATGATGGTTCCAGGGCCTCCATCTCCTTCGAGAGTTTCAGCTCTCTCGATGAACTGTGGTAAAGCTTTCGAGTAGACGGTGTTTCCATCTTCCACAATAGCTTTGTATAGTATTCCAATGGGGACTGAAGAAACATACTCGCTTTCTGAAGTGAAAACACCCATGATGATGATTAAGGATTAGACAATGTATGCTCTTTGTTTTGGTGTGGATTAATATGTGTATATATGCATTCATTTATAGGAGATGAAAATGGTTACTGTGAACTTCCCTCTAGAACACGAAAGTTTATTTAATTTGTTTCAATTTTCAACTTCACGTTGATGATTTGTTTAATATTTATTTGTCAAATGAATGAATTAATCTAGGTTTTTGCTTATGGCCTTATTAGATATTAAGCTAAAAGAAAAAGTCCCCACTCACATGTTGAACATTAACCTTTATGATATATATATAACTTAAAAAAGTATTTTTTTTTACCTCGGATGCGAAATACATAATACCTCAGTTAAAGAAAAGAGATAACGAAGGCGAGATGAAAACTCACCACTTATCACGATGAAATTACAATGAGAGATAAAGTTATATGCACATGAGTTCGAACCCCAACAACAACACTTTTATTATTTTCAAAACTAACATATCTTATATCTTAGTTTATCTTGAAAATTGAGGGATAGGATTATTATTATTTAAAATTGTTACATTGTTTATCCTGAAGATTACATTGTTTACACATAGTATTAAAAGAAAAATCAAATTTTTTAGAGATCTAAATAAAAATCAATTTTCATGAAGATCTAGATTTTAGATCTTCGAATTATTGAATCATGAAGAATATCAAATGTTGGATGTAAGATTATTCTCTACGGGTCTTGCATGCATTTGATTCTTAAGTAAAACAAAATAAGAGTTAGATGAATAAAATCAATATTCAAATTTATTATTTTGTGCGCAAATAAATACTTAAGAAAACAAACCTTAAACTCAAGTAATTTTCCGCTCTTACAATTTGTCTTAGATAACTTTTTCAAACGTCTTTATGTTTCAAGCGCTTCATGTTCCATATAAGTTAGATTTTCAATATTCAGCTTGCTTTTATAATGAATGTCCCTTAGGTTTCACGTGGATCACTAATGACAGATTCTTGAGCGTTGATAAACATTAAATGGATGATAAAGATTTGTTTAAGGTGTTGAATATAGTTAAAAAAACGCTTAACTATCCCCTCAGTCACGAAGAAGGGTGAATAAACAATTTTTATTTATTTATTAAAATTACATTGCTTACATAGAATATCAAAAATACGTTGTAAAATCTGTTTTCCAATGAAAATTTTTATATTCCATGTCCAGGTCCCATTCAAGATGTTAGAGATCTATTTCCCAATGAGAATTTTTATTTTCTGCATTTATAATCTATCCAAAGATCTGTAGTAGCAACTCATGATCAAATGCACAATGGTGAACATTTTTTCTCTTTGGGGTGA
Source organism: Lathyrus sativus (assembly GCA_963859935.3). Taxonomy (NCBI): domain Eukaryota; kingdom Viridiplantae; phylum Streptophyta; class Magnoliopsida; order Fabales; family Fabaceae; genus Lathyrus; species Lathyrus sativus. The sequence continues at coordinate 628,189,620 of OZ012738.1, forward strand.
CTACATATAAGTTAGTCTTGAGATAAAGTTTGTTTAATGAGTGTTTTTTATAGTAAAATATGATTATTAAACACCTCTATTTTATTATAAAACCGATATTTTTTTTATCTTCTCCTTTTAAATATCATCTCGGTGATGACGAAGACCGAGGTGAATAATTCTTTTTTTTTTGAAATTACATTGTTTACACAAAATATTAAAATAAATTCTTTACAACGAATCTATGCTTTTATTACCGAATATCTTCACTGATATCCAGATTTAGTTGCATTCCCTTCTTTGTTCAAAGGTTAAACTACTTTTCTTGTTGGTTAAGTCTCATTCTTACAATTTGTCTTAGATAACTTTTTCAAACGTCTTTATGTTTCAAGCACTTCATGTTCCATATAAGTTAGATTTTCAATATTCAGCTTGCTTTTATAATGAATGTCCCTTAGGTTTCACGTGGATCACTAATGACAGATTCTTGAGCGTTGATAAACATTAAATGGATGATAAAGATTTGTTTAAGGTGTTGAATATAGTTAAAAAAACGCTTAACTATCCCCTCAGTCACGAAGAAGGGTGAATAAACAGTTTTTATTTATTTATTAAAATTACATTGCTTACATAGAATATCAAAAATACGTTGTAAAATCTGTTTTCCAATGAAAATTTTTATATTCCATGTCCAGGTCCCATTCAAGATGTTAGAGATCTATTTCCCAATGAGAATTTTTATTTTCTGCATTTATAATCTATCCAAAGATCTGTAGTAGCAACTCATGATCAAATGCACAATGGTGAACATTTTTTCTCTTTGGGGTGACTACATATAAGTTAGTCTTGAGATAAAGTTTGTTTAATGAGTGTTTTTTTATAGTAAAATATGATTATTAAACACCTCTATTTTATTATAAAACCAATATTTTTTTTATCTTCTCCTTTTAAATATCATCTCGGTGATGACGAAGACCGAGGTGAATAATTCTTTTTTTTTTGAAATTACATTGTTTACACAAAATATTAAAATAAATTCTTTACAACGAATCTATGCTTTTATTACCGAATATCTTCACTGATATCCAGATTTAGTTGCATTCCCTTCTTTATTCAAAGGTTAAACTACTTTTCTTGTTGGTTAAGACCCATTCTTTGTGTAACTTGAAGCAGTAATGATTTTACGCACTTACAATCTATCAACTGGGTACTCTTCAAATGTTGAACTGCTTTCTTTAACTGAGGATTATTAAAAAAATATAACAATGAAAACATCAACACCATTATGTTGGAATGAATAGCAAGGGGAAACATGTTTTGTTCAAGATAGAAGAACATTAAAGATTTTTTCTGTCTTGCAATCCATCGCAAAGAGTGATGTTTGCGAGTTTGCGACGACTTCATATTAGGAAGGATTATGGTAAAATATGTTTAACGAGTGCTTTTATAGTAAAATCTTATTATATGTGTATGTATATATGTATGTATATATCAATATTTTAAAAAGCAGACCGAAGATAGAACCGGTGAAACATTCAGTTAAGATTCAATTGGTTCAACCGGTTAAATCTACGGTCTAACCATTTATTAAATAAACTAATAATATGAAACTAAATTCCATAGATATTTCACACATGATCATATGTTCACAACTTAATAACATAAATATTTCAAAAATCTATTACAAACTTAATACAACAATATCAATAAGACACATAATAACACAAGATAGTTGTACATTTAATTTCAACATTCATTTAATAATAATTTGAATAAATTAAAGAATTACAATAAAATTAATTAAACTAATCCAAACCAACATTAAAATAATAGATCTTAATAAATAAAATAAAAGTAAAATAATATAAAATTACAAAAAATAAATAATACAACATACTTAATTGAACAATAATAAGCAAATTTGAGGTGACTACGACCAACAACTCGTAATTGACAACGACAAACAATATTGATTTGAACGAAAATCAATATTGAATTGGATAAAGTGACTATATTTGAAAGAGACGATCTGATGATGGTGGAGTGTGGTTGAAAGAAAAACTATAAAAGAGTGATAGAACTTAAAACTTTGAATCATTGTAAAAAAAAGGAATAATTTTTTGGGATTGAGGAATGTTTTAAAATTTGATATTGACATATTAAAATTTGTCAAAAAAATTAAAATAAACACCAATTTGATTCATTTATTTGAACCAGACGATTTTATAAAACCGGCTCCGACTCTTTGGCTTGAATAATTTTAAATGGTTCAATTCGATTTTTCCGGTTTTACTCCAGTTTTGACCCACTTGCAGTTTTGAAAGATTGACCTAACCAGATTCAACTCTGGTTCCCGATCCAACCGGTTGAACAAGCCGACTTGGTTTGATTTTTAAAACATATATATACTTTGGTATCAAGCAAAAAATAATAAGTTCTCTCTTTCAGAATGGATTCTTCTATCTATTTTGTTTCTACTCATGCCTTTAATATTTCCACATACACTTTTCCTAAACACAAAAGGTCTTATTTCCAACACCGATGACATGATTTTGTTGGGGGAAGGGACAACAAAAAATTCGTGAAGTTTCAAAACCATCCTTAGAAACTTTGAATTAGTGTCGGGACTATGCATTAATTTCTTCAAGAGTAAGCTTTACCGGATAAATCTATAAGAGAGGTTCATGCAAGCAACATCATGCTTATTCTCTTATTACACCTTATAATCATTTCCATTCAAGATCTTAAGAGTTTCAGTTGGTGCAAACTCAAGAACATGTGATACATAAAGAGGCCGGTGGTTGAATACATGGAAAATAGATTATTCTCATGGAGTAGGCAACTGTCAATGGGTGGGCGAGTGACATTAATTCACTCCTTAGGGTTTAATGTCTCATATGGGTTGTTAGAATGGTTTAAATTGGAGTTGGCAGCTTGATATATATCATGAACTATGAGATAGTTATATAACCATTGGTAGAGAATTGATAACATTACTTTCGGGTTTGAGTATTAATATGCACATACCCGATTTATGGTGATGGATTCCAGATATACTTAACGATTTTATAGTTAAATCATGCTATTCTTTCATTGTAAAGTCTCGTAAATTGGTGACAAATAATAAAGTAAAGGTGTTGTTTAGGTTGTGGGAGTCAGAGGTACCATCAAATATCCATGTATTTGGATGAAAGCTGCTTTCCCATAATCTACCCACACGAGATTGTTTATTAGCTAGAGGGATCATTTTAAATCAAAATAATGATGTTTTTATGTTATGTAACCGAGTCCCTGAAACTAGCTAGCACACATTCGTCCATTGTCACTTTGCAATTGAGTTGTGGTATCATATTTACAATTGGCTTGGAGTGTCACTCATTAGAAATGTTATGGGAATTGAGAATTTCTAAGTGTTTATTGAACTATTTAAAGGTATGAAAAACAAGAAGGTGAAAAGTCTCATATGGCTTGCAATCACATATAATATCGTACGAGAAACAATAATTTCTTCAATCGAGGATCAAAAGACATTCATAAGGTTATGAACTATTGATATTTTGAGTGGTTAAGTCCCACATTGACTATAAATGAGTAAAATGTTGGATTTATAAGAGAGAACATCCATATACTTAATGGTTTAAGGTTTTGGATAGAAATGCGGTATCTCCTGTTGTACCCCAAAATTTGTCCCCCTTTGACTGACTTTTACTTCGCATTTCATCGGCATATCATTTAGGTCGATCATTTCTCGCATATTGGTCATGTTATCAGCCGAAGGGATTTATCGGAGTCACAGCCGCTTTGTTCGCGTTCTAGACGATTCAAACCAGTTTAGATGAGTTCCATGTCCAGATCGAGTCAAAATTGTTCTCTTTCCGTTGGTTCAGTATGTGCTGTTAATTCAGGTTGCATTTCAGTGTTCGCCTTTTTTTTTTTTTTCCATTTTTATTTTGCTGCATTTTTATGATTTTATTTCTATCTTCTGCTTTAATTTCTTTTTATAGTTTTTATAGAATTTTATTAGAAAATAGAATTAGTTTCACTAGAAATTAGATTTTTAGAGTTTTTAATTAAGAAATTGAATTTTGAATTAGTTATTTTATTTATTAGAAATAGAAATAGATTTATTTAGTTTTAACCTTAATTAGATTTTTAGAAATTAGTTCTTTATTAGAGATAAGATTAGTTTTATTAAATTAGAATTTTATTAAATAGATATTAAAATTTTCATTAGAATTATTTCAATTAGAATTAGTTTAAAATAGGTTTTTTAATTTAGATTAATTATAGATTTTATTAATTAAGATTAGTTTAGATTTTTTTTAGTTAGAATCATTAGTTAGCATTTATTCTTTTGTTAAGATTTTTACAGCATAATTAGTACGCTCATTGATCATTAGTGCAACTTTTTTATTATCAGCTTTAATTAATCAGAATTAACAACAAAACATGCTTGCCACATGTCATCATTGTAGTATATAAGCTACTGTGGATTGTCTCCCACCTCCAGACCTAGCCGCAACCACTGTTCATTCGCCTCTTCTCCATCTCACCATCTCAGACGCGAAAACCAACCCAGAACGATCTCTACTCCTGTTCACCTTCTTCCCTTCAATCTTCAACTTCTTCCGAGAAACTCCACCTCCATCCAAACCCATATCCATCCACCTTCATCTTGCTCAGTCAAGATCTTCAACCCACGTCACTCTTCATCATCCGGAAAACATCATCATCATAACCTCCATGAAATCTCCTTCGAACCAACTCCCTCAAATCCTCAACAAAACCGAATCTTACCTCAACCAAACATCAACCCATTTCACCTTCTTCCCCGCGAACCGCTCAAATCCGTAACACCAAATCCATTCACGATTCTCTCCAAAACTTCAAACCAAATCACCACCAAACATCTTCAATCCTCCACCATTCAAACGCTCCGAGATTTCACCCTTCAAACCGTTCAATCTTTAGCACGAAACTCAACCAAACAACCGTAGATCTTCAAACATTCAACCTTAACAAACCCAGAAACACCCATTTTTGTCTCCATCAAACTCCTTCAACCCATTTCTTCCAAACCCTTCTTCAACAAAACCTCTAAAACCTACATCTACCCTCACTTCCGCCAAAACCCACTTGCCCTCCATTAACCTTCTTCCATTAACACTTGTAACCCATTTCCTCCACTAAACAATCACCAACAACATTCAACAAAGGAACAAGAAGATGATTCGAGAAAAACGAACGCCGCAGAAGATTTGAGATAAAAGGAATGAAAACAGAGAAGAGAGAGGTGATGGTAAACTTTTACGTATTGGAAGAAGAAGAGGATTCTTTCACTTTTTATTTTTTGTTGTGGACTGTTGGTGAGCCTCACAACCGTTTTTTCTTCTCATATCTACACCCCCCGTGTTTCCTTACAAACCCCCCTGTTTCTTTTTAAATTGTAAAATATTTTTTATACAATATGTTTTATATTGGTTTTTAAAAGCAGTTTGTAGGTTGTTAATGTAAATTTATTTCTATAGTTTTTAATATATTTTGTAATTATTTTCTTAAGATTGTAATATATTAAATTAGCTTTTTAGAATTTCAATAATTTTCTAACTTCTTTTTTTTAGAGTGATTTTTATTTTTATTTTAGAAAACTTTGATTATTTTATTTCTTAGAAGTTAACCTTTAATATTTTTATTCTTATTTGAGGATTTATTTTCGTATCTCCTCTTTTTGGGTTGATGACGAGACCTCCAAGTCGTTATACGTCAAGTTATTGATGGAAACGACAAGGTAGAGACTTTTCTCTTCACCTTTCATTTTCGACCGTTTATCCATCTTTGGTTATTTTCACCGCTTTTTGGTCGATGACGAGGCTTCTGTAAACCGTTACCAGTCAAATTATTGATGAATAATGTTGGATCCGAGACCACCTCCTTTATCTCTTCATTTCTTATTCTTTTCGGTTTTATTTTGACTTTCCTCGATCGATGAAGTCTTGTATCCGTAAGCGTCGGATTATCAAAGTCGATAACCTTCCCGATTTCAAATCTATGGTGAAAATTCTGGCCAGCCCACGATGGATGTTCTAACAGAAGTTATAACATCCACTGTGACATTCACTACAGATCTACTATTATGCAGTAATAACAAAGCAATAAATAACACAGTTAGTAGTTGACCCAGTTCAGTGCAACACACTTACATCTGAGGGCTACCAAGCCAGGGAGAAATTTTACTATCAGCAGTATCAATTCAGAGTCAAACCTCCAGTTTGCACTCCTCACTTAATCACTACCCAATGACAATTTAACCTAGAGACACTCTAGACCTGAGTATACCCACTCACTCCCTACAATCACACACCAGTGATATCAAACTGTTACAAATTAACTAGTAGACTGAAGAGACACTTCAACTACACACACACACCTTGATCTTGCTTCATATCTTTGATCAAGTGACACACACTCTTACTTAACAGCTTCAAGTGATACACAGCCTAGAAACTACCTAACCAATGCAAATAACAACTGCTTGGATTACAAGTGTTCCTAAGACACAGTTGTAAAGAACAACCTCTTCACTTAAACCACTATGGTAATTTCTCTGTTTCTCTATCTTCAACCGTCGCGTTCTAGGATTGCCTCTCCTGGTATTTGTAGCAGCAGATCAGTCCTTGGGCCTGGGCGCATACATTAGGTTTTATCCATCATAAAACCTCACTTTTGTATTCTGCACATTTTCCTCTTTAATCAAGTACATATTAGTTCCCCTAGGGCGTCTAAAATGTCTCCTGCATTCCAGCTTGAGCTTCTGAGTTGTTTCCTGAGTTATAGCTACCAGAATAACAAACTTCTGCTTGATGTCATACGACTGTCGCTACTGCGAAAATCGGCTCCGGCTGACAGAAGAGTCGCCACCGTGCGTTATTTATCCCTCAGAGCGGGAAAGGAAACGCTCGAAGTAAACCTCGCAAAAAACGGGGAAAAGGTATGGTCATCGCAACCAAAACCTGGATTCGGGAGTCGGTTACGCAAGGGGAAGGTATTAGCACCCCTCACGTCCGTCGTACTCGACGGGATCCACGCTTGCTTGGGTTGTCTACTGGATGCAAAACAATATATCTACGGCTGCTAAATCTAAACGGAAGGGAATTGACTCGATAGAGCGTCGCACTCTATGCCTACGTATTCTCAAGAGAGAAAGTCAGAGTCAACGTAGTTCGGGACTACAGGGAGAATTGGCTCGCCAAGACCTCGCGTCTTGTGCCTACGTACTTCCACACTGCATGGAAGATCAGAGCTTTACGTAGTTCAGACTAACTACGGCCAAACAAGGATTCTCACACAGCAGTGAGAAAAAACAACTGGTTTCACAGGGTCGGGAACCTATGGGCAAAACTATGGCTCGGTCTCAAATGCACTTGGGCAAGAGAGAGAAAGGGTTACAATTAATCGTCAGCGGGAAAGTCTCAATCGCACAGCCGCGAGAGAACAAAAGTTAGTCGTTAGTGTGCTCGCTAGGATATCGCATCCTATGCCTACATATCTTCGTCTGGTACGAAGAATCAGAGCAGCTGTAGTTCGGCTACTTCGGGACCACAGCTCAAATCTCGTTTTATTAATCTTCTGAAAAATGGTTACAATGAGTGAATACTGAAAAATAATCTCCTAGGAAACGCTATCCTATTCTATCCTAAAAAATTGAATGAAAAATAGCCCCCTAACAAGTGGGCTTCTAAACTATCCTAAAATCGTAAAATAACTATGAAAATATCCTAAAAGAATGTGCACTCTAAAAATATTAAACCCACTTTAATATTTTTTCTCTTTTTTCTCCTTTTCTTTTCAACATATTTTCCATATTTTTCTATTGAATATTTTCTCCTCTTTTCTTCTTTTCAATATCTTCTCTTTTTTCTTCTTTTCAATATGTATCTATTTTTTCATATTTTCTCAATATTCTTCTCTTGAATATTTCTCTTATTTTTCACATATTTTTTCCTCTTTATTTTTCTTTTTCTTTCGATATTTTTCTCTCTATTTTCTTTTCTTTTTCTTTTCACAATATTTCCTTTTCTTTTTCTTCAATATAATTTTCTATTTATATTTTTCTTCTCTTTTCAAAATCTTTAAAAGAAAAATGATACAAATAAAAATACAAGAAAAAGGGGGGGGGGGTGCACTGCTGTTACAGGGGTGAGTAAACAAGAAGAAAAAAATAAAACAAAACTGGGATTGGGCCCAGCCCAATAACTGGCTTCAGCCAGAAAAAAAAACGTGAGAGGGGGTGTATGAGTGAATTTGGGAGTGTATGGAGAAATAGGGCCCAGCCCAGAACTCGTCCAAAAAAAAACCAGAGGGGTGTGTTGATCAAAAATGGAATTGGGCCTGGCCCAATCCAGCTGCGAACCCTTCTCCTTCCTCTCGTCCCTTTCAGTTTCTGAAAAAAACCCTAATCTTTTCTCCGCCGCCGCCGTCAATCTTCCCTTCTCTCCATCTCCTCCGTTCTCTCTTCTCCTAACCTTTCTCAGCTTCGCTTCTTACAACGTCTACCTCACTTCCACTCAAACTTCTCTCAACCTTCTCTACCCTACCTTCACGACGGAGCAGAAGAATACTCGATGAGTCCTAGAAGATTTTCCACATGCGCTGATGAAGATCTCGGATGGTGATTCTTGATGATGCTCGTCTCTGGAAAGGGTTCTTGGATTTGCTCGCTGATGAAGTTCTTGCCTGTTCTTGAGGAACTGGTGAGGTTGAGTTTCTGGAGATCTGGATAGGAGTTGTTCGCTGACGAATGCTTGAAGATTCTTTGGATGTTTGTGAAGTGATGAACTCGTGAGATGATGATGGTTGGGTTTCTGAGAACTTTCTGGGGATTGTTCTTGATACATGCATGAACTTGTTGAAGTTCTTGTTGGAGCTTCTTTCTGGAAATCGCGTTGAAGGGATGAGTGAAGAACTTCTGGAAATCGCGTGGATGAGTTTGATGATTCTTTGGAAGTTTGTGGTGATAGCTTGACGAAGGTTGTTGGAGTTTCATTCTGGAAATGGATGAATGCACGATGATGAAGGTTGAATTTGGAGTTTTCTGAAGATTATTCTTGTGTTGTTGATGAATTCTGAAATTTGTTGAACGGTTGAAGGTGAATCTATGAGGATTCTGTTGGTGGTTGATGGTCGGAGAAACGGATGAAGACGAAGATTGGTGGTTGAGTTTTGGAAGTTTCTGGGTTGAGGATGGTGAAGCTTGATCGGAGATGGAGGTTGGAGGTTTTTTTGGTGGTTAGATGAGAGGAGGACGATGAATGTTGTTGAGATCTGGGGAGAAGATGAAGATCGGATTCTAGGGATTTGGTGGGTGTTTGTGGGTTTCCGGTGATGGCGCGGTGGCCGCCGGCCATGCATGCCGGCCGGTGGCTGACTCAGGCGAGGCGAGTTGGGGGAGACACGTGGTGAGGGATGGTGGAGGCAGACGACGCATGTGGGACGCGTGGAGGGTGAGTGGGGGGATTGACTGCATGCACGCCACGTGGGGCCTGGCGTGGCAGAGTGAAGAGTGAGTCTGTAGTGGCGTGGCGTGCGTGGAATGTGGAAATGTGGGACCAGCCTTTGGCCAACACGTGGCGAGCTGGTTTTATAACACTGAGCTGAATCTGGACGCCTCTGGAAGCTTCCGGAAGCAACTGGAAAAAGCTGGACTGAGCTGGAAATTTTTGGACACTTGCTGGATTGAGCTGTGAATGGGCCTTGCAAAAATGGACATAGGCCCAACGAAAAAACTCAAAAAAAACAAAACTAAACTAACAGGATCAATGAAAATGAAAATGATTAATCAAAACCTAATTAATCTAATTAATTCTGAATTAAATCTAAACTAATACCACTCTAATAAATTTCACTAATCTAAAAATTAAACTAATAAAACCTATATTAAAATCTAAAAAAGACTATATTATTTATTTAAATTCTATAAAAGAAAAACCTATTTATTTCTATAAAAGAAAAACAACTATATTCTCTATATCTAAAATTAAAAACAATCAATTTTCTATTAACAAAAACTCATTTATTTGATAAGAAAAAAACTATATTAAAAGATCAAAAAAAAGCTATTAACTATTTAAAAAACCATTAATATCCTAGAAAATTCTATATTATCCTAAAAAATCTATTAAATCCTAAAATGATCAAAAATCTATTTAAAAAAAAATTAAAACTATTAAAAATCCTATTAATACTCTAAAAAATGATTTAAACCTATTTAAACCCTAAAAATAGCAAATAAAATCCAGAAAAATCACAGTAAATCCCAGAAGAACAAAATAAGCATCGAACGACACATAACACGATTCTACCTATTTAAACTGATAAAAAACACCCGAAACACGAGACGAGAGCTGTGATCCCTGATAAAATCAAAACAAATGAAAAATGCATTGTATGCAATATGCAGATGCGAATGCGATTATGCGTCGAAACATCGAGCCAGATACGAGACCCGGTTGGTCAAATTTTGGGGTGCAACAGCTGCCCCTATTCAAGCGGCTTCGACCTGAATGGGTGAAGAGCGCTCAGCCTTCAAACATTCAAGGTAGATGACGGTTGAATACAAATGGAACCCTGAAATTTGCCAACCGCGGGAATATACTGCAAAGCTGCTTGAGGAATAGCTTCCAATAACTGAAGTTTGGTTGTCACGGCAACAACTGGTCAATTTTTTGATAAATTTTCTTCTCCTTTTCAACACCTGTGTGACGCCACAAGTATTGAAATAATGCTTCGGAAAAGCAAACGACTTGATTCCCATCTCTCTCATGGGATCAAATCTGGTCAACTCGCAGTTCACTGCGAACTTGAGGACAATTCTCCTGGGGAATTCTGAATGGACCTGCCGGGCACCTATTTTGACGAAGGGGGCAGCTTCAGAAGTCTGATATATGTCAATCTCTCCTTGTTGTTGTTGTTTTTTTTTTCCGATGCTGATGTAACAACCAAATGAAGAATCACTCCGCTGGGGAAGTCGAGAAGCTGAACCACACAACTCTGCAGGTGAACAAATTTGAAATCCAATAGGTAACCATTCTGGTCTATGTTTCGACATGCGTATGCTTGATAGTGATGCAATGCCCTATATGACATGTAAATGTTATGCGTTCTGTTCGAAAATGCGATGCCCAGACGGCATGGATATGTTATATGTTTGATAGATGCAATGACGATATATGCGAATGCTAATGCAAGCTCTAGCTGCCAGAGAACACCAGGTTTGAAAACCACTTGGCAAAATAAATGCCGAAGGCAATGCCAACTCTACTGGGGATGAACTGAAGTCACAGATCGTCTCAGCAAAATAAATGCTGGAAACGGGAAATCAAATCCGCTGGGGATAACTGCCCTGCTGGAGAAATGAAAAGGCAACCCTGCTTGGCGACTTCACTGGGGAAAGAAAACAATTCTGCTCGGGAATGCTCTTTTCAAACCATTGACAACTGATTGTACTCTGCGGGGACTGACCCAAACTGAGGTTGATTGCACGCGGCACACTGCTGGAAATGCCCCTACTATCAAGGATGTCGATCTTAATCTGCTGAGGATCCTTCTGATCCTACTCTGATACGGGGTAACAATACAATCTCGACTTTTCTGGGGATAATAAGCAACTTTCATCTGCTGAAGAGTGGTAATTCTGATTTAACAACATCCACAAGGAATTCAAACATTACTCGGAGCACTGGTATCTGTCGAGCTTCGTATCGGGGAACATGACAACATGCGGGTCATTGGGAAATACTGTGTCAGATACCTTTAGGTTTTTTATTTTTCTAGTTTAGAATAAACATGGACTATGTACACAGTGGGAGATATAAGAAATACTAGACGAGAACTAGCATTCAAAGGTAGACTACCAGGCGAGAACTGATAGGTGAGGTAAATTGAACAAACATTGATTTTTGTTTTTGAACATCAGACGGGGCTGACTGGAATAACAGACTGAGGCATAGACAACCAGGCGAGAACTGGCTGAAAGCTGACGTACACCAGATGAGAACTGGTATAACACATAGGTTAAAACACACGATGACCAGGCGAGAACTGGTTATGCAACGATATGTACCAGGCGAGAACTGATACAACACTTGAAGAAACGGTGACCAGACGAGAACTGGTTACCAATAAACTGCACCAGACGGGAACTGATACTTACAATAAACTGCACCAGACGGGAACTGCTGCTTACGGATTTGCCAGGCGAGAACTGGACTTTGGAACGACTGGTTACTGACACGCAACAGGTTTAAACTGCAGGATAATGATCCAATGACAACACGACCTTTTTATTTGAAAGGTTCAGGTTTGGTAAGGGTACTTGACATGATTCCCTGATACTCAACTCCGGCTGGGGATAAACAACTGACTTGAACACCTTGCCCCAGTACACTCAGCTGGGGGTAAAAAAAAGACTGGCTTGCACAACTTGCCCCAGTACAATCAACTTGCCCCAATCTATCTCTTGGGAATACTTGCTCTGAACAGCTTGCTACGAGAAGACTTCGAGAATATTTGCCCCGGTATCTGTACGACAAAAGAATTCAATCTCCAATAGGCACCTAACAATCCAGTTGATTTCAACATTCTCTGCGATGACTTGCCCCTGAATGAGCGTTCTAGCGACTTAACCCGATCTGATTATCCACCTGCAGTATCTGCTTTCAGGTCTCAGCGCTCTGAATGATTGCCCCTGATTGGGTCTCGAGGAGACTCCCTTCTGATCAACTGCTTCTCAGACAACTGCCCCTGCTCAACTGAGGCTTCGGGATTTGTCCTCAGACTAACTGATTCCGAACTCACCGGAAGATAATGCCCCTGATTCGCAAGGCTTCACAACATACACCATTCTGGTTCAGACTGTTGAATTACTCGGTCCTGCTCGATCATTCTCTGTTGGAATTTCTTTCATGCCAACTACTAACCTGCAATTAGAATTGATTGTCTACGAATGGTAATCTTAATGCAGCGCTCATGCAGATTTTGAAAAAATTTGAGCTGTCACTCATTTACATGCATATGATTATGAGTGACGAATGAACCAAAGTTCAAACATAGTGCTTACGTGGTCAGTGAAAAATACAACAAAGATGTGACTAGCAAGTCAAGAAGGAGTCAGGTTACTCAACCTTATCGTAATGCGCTTCGGAATAACCCTACCTCAATTAGGTCTTTTAAGGGTTGTATCGTGGTCGGGTTCACGGTTCGTGAAACAAAGGATATTTGGCTCAAATTTTGATTTGTACCCACCCCGTCTACGTGATGATCTCCGATCCTAAGGTTCAGTTAACCTGGCACAAGCACTCGCCTCTTCGAGAGGTATGCTGAATGGTAAGGCCTACAGTTAAGGAACTCATAAAGCTTTTCTTTCAGAGTGATAGTTACTCCTTCTTCGCTTTCGGTGTCTGTGTACACGACTTTGTGATTTGCTGGGGAAATTTTTTCCCTCTTTTTCATTCTTTTGATTCCCTAATTTTTGCCTGGACTGACTCATTTTGAGTTCTTTTCGATTTTTTCGATTTCTTTTGAAGTCCAGCGGGATGCCCTGATTTTTGCCTAAGTATTAGCTTTCTCAGCTTTTCTTTCTTTTTACTTAGCGGGCTTTCTTTCTTTCTTTCTTTTGGAACAAAGTCGTGTGACACTGGTTGTCTTGATTGCTCCGAAAGGATTGTAACTGTCTCACTCCTGATTGGTGAGGTTTGACCTCTTGAAAGGTATAAACTGATTGGTCCTCGAAAGACAACACTCCTCTGTAAGACTTGAACGCTCGGTCAAGCTAACTGACAACTACCCTGCCCCGGGTTAAGATGTAAGGGTTTAAAAGTCCGAAAAAATTCTACTTCCTGGCTCGAAATGGTTAACAAGGGACTAACTCCTTATATCTCCAGTGTTTGGGGAATTTGAAACAATGCCTTGTACGTCATCGGTACGGTCTTATCTGAAAGCATACGATCATTGGTTATGAGTTTCAGTTTCGTCATCCTCCCTCCTAACTTTGCTAGTCACAGGGATAAAGTGGAGTGAATAAAAATGCAAGTGTCAGTGCAAATGCAATAAATGAGCGACAGCGACATAACTAATTCAGAAATGCATAGTCACTTTATTATTATCACCATTCGAAACATACAATGTTTAAAAGCAGGTAGTAACTAACTGAAAAAGAAACTACAAATGCAAATGATGTATAAAGGTCTGAGGACTGCCAATGCTGAGGCGCCTGCCTGTCTGGACCACTGGCTTCTGCTGGGGGATACTTCCCAAATCAACGAGCTTAGACAGCTGAGCGGTTGGGATGAACAAACAGAAATCCTTCTCGAAAGGAAATGCGATCCTGATCAATCAACTGCTGTACCTTCGCCTGAAATGCTTTACAATCTTCCGTCGAATGCCCCGGTGAGCCACCATGATAACCACACTGAACGTGGGGATTGTACCCAGGAGGGTAAGGCTCTGGAACTGGCTTAAGAGCTTTCGGCTCCACCAAAGACTTCTGGATCAGAGACGGAAGCAGCTGGCTATACGGCATAGGCACTGGGTGAAAAGGAGCTTTCCTTCGTTCCAAGTTGTTGCGAGGTCTGTTCTGATTCTGCCGCTGATTCTGATAACCTCGACCACGAGTTCGCTGATTTGCAATGGAAGCGACATAAGGTTCCTGATAAGGTGCCCCAGGCACGGCTGTCTGTTCAGAATAACGAGACACAGAAGATACTGACCGCTGAGAAGACGGAGAACCAACAGATTTCACCGATTCGACTTGAGGATGTCCAACATCTGTCAGGACCGCATTGATCATGGTTTCATCTTCAAATTGAGAGCCGTAGAGAGATTCAGTTTCACTGGCCTGACCTCTTGAAACATACAGGATTCTTCCAGTCTTTACACCATACTCGATGCGCTCTCCTGTCTTTACCAACTCAGAGAAATTTGGTGCGACTCCAAGCATTCTTTCGAAGTACGGGCTCTGCAAGGAGTTTACGAACATGCCTTTCAGCTCTTGGTCTAGGAGCGGTGGTTGCACTCTACCAGCAAATTCTCTCCATCTCTGAACATACTTTCTGAAAGATTCATTGTTCCCTTGAGACAATTCTTGCAGTTGCATGCAAATAGGAGCTTCGTCAAGATTATAGTCGTACTGCTTCAGGAAGGCATTGGCTAAGTCCATCCATGATCGAATCTGATCACGCTCTAACTGCATATACCAACTCAGAGGTGCCCCAGTCAGACTATCTTGAAAGCAATGAATCATCAGCTTGTCGTTGTGCACAAATGAAGTCATTCTTCGGCAGAACATCACCAAATGTTGCTTCGGGCAACTATCTCCTTTGTACCTTTCAAACCTCGGCATTCTGAACTTTGGAGGTAACACTAGGCCAGGAACCAGACACATATCTGCAGCACTAGGAGTAACATCGTCTTTACCTTTCAAGGCTTTGAATCTCTCTTCTAATGCACGAAACCTTTCAGCATACACGGGAGCTAATGGGTCTTCATTCTTCGTTGTCGGGACCTCTCTTTGGGGCTTTGGCACAGGGAAGGCAAAACCCTGGTAGTCTGAGACATCAACAGAAGGAGAACGTTCACCTCGGGCAACAAACTGCTCACGCAGACCTTGGTCTTCAACAGACGGCTGCACAAGCTGAGCTGCAGTAAGGTTGTTCACTTGCGGAAAGTCTTCGTCGTGCGGAGATCCATACAGAGGATTGGACGTCACGGTGAAACCTGACAAGGTATCAATAAACTGGAAGCTGCTCTCTGACATAGCTACCAATGGTCTTCAGCTGACTCCGATGCTCGATTCCGATCAAATCTGCTTCAAATCTGCTTCAACCCCTTGGTCGTCTTCAATATTCACCTTCAGAACCAAAATAACGGCTGGATAAGAGCTCTGACTAGCTGGCGAATGATATGCAATATGATGCGAAGATGCCTATGCAAATGCAATGCAATGCAACAAACACGGGATCACAGCCCCCACACAATCTAAATACTGCTGCACTGCTGACGGAGTACGGTTGCTCTGAAGAGAAGACCAGAATAATGGGTAGGTTGGAAGTCAAGTTTCCTGCACAAAAAACCCCCCCCACTCACAGGTGTGGACCTATATCTGACAAGGTACGGCATCCTATGCGGTCGTCAGCGTCACAGACTTTCATGAGGAATGATACGATTCCCAGAAGGAGTGGCATCGTCATCTCATGAAGAGGCCTCACTTAGCTGACTTCCAAATGATCGGTTCCCAGAGTCGACAATCCTCACGTCTGGACTCCCCTCAGATCCTCATGACCGGAAAGGAGCACCTCTGCGAGAACCTCGTCCGAGCGCGAATTTTCGTAGGGAACTGTGCCTGCTCAGCAGACAGGTTCGTCTACTACTTCTCCGCAACTATATCTAGGTGCATACTCATACTCAAGCCCAGGTCCGGCTTATCTCAATCATAGAACACCCGTAACACCCCAACAGCAACAGATAATATCGATAAATAAGCCCCAAAATAGACAAGCAAACAAGCGCTAGGATTGACTCTCTTAAGGGACGTTGGATCCCAAAATTGACTCGCTTTCGGGACGTTGGATCCCTAGGAAACTATCAAGTCCCCAGCAGAGTCGCCAGCTGTCGCTACTGCGAAAATCGGCGCCAGCTGACAGAAGAGTCGCCACCGTGCGTTATTTATCCCTCAGAGCAGGAAAGGAAACGCTCGAAGTAAACCTCGCAAAAAACGGGGAAAAGGTATGGTCATCGCAACCAAAACCTGGATTCGGGAGTCGGTTACGCAAGGGGAAGGTATTAGCACCCCTCACGTCCGTCGTACTCGACGGGATCCACGCTTGCTTGGGTTGTCTACTGGATGCAAAACAATCTATCTACGGCTGCTAAATCTAAACGGAAGGGAATTGACTCGATAGAGCGTCGCACTCTATGCCTACGTATTCTCAAGAGATAAAGTCAGAGTCAACGTAGTTCGGGACTACAGGGAGAATTGGCTCGCCAAGACCTCGCGTCTTGTGCCTACGTACTTCCACACTGCATGGAAGATCAGAGCTTTACGTAGTTCAGACTAACTACGGCCAAACAAGGATTCTCACATAGCAGTGAGAAAAAACAACTGGTTTCACAGGGTCGGGAACCTATGGGAAAAACTATGGCTCGGTCTCAAATGCACTTGGGCAAGAGAGAGAAAGGGTTACAATTAATCGTCAGCGGGAAAGTCTCGATCGCACAGCCGCGAGAGAACAAAAGTTAGTCGTTAGTGTGCTCGCTAGGATATCGCATCCTATGCCTACATATCTTCGTCTGGTACGAAGAATCAGAGCAGCTGTAGTTCGGCTACTTCGGGACCACAACTCAAATCTCGTTTTATTAATCTTCTGAAAAATGGTTACAATGAGTGAATACTGAAAAATAATCTCCTAGGAAACGCTATCCTATTCTATCCTAAAAATTTGAATGAAAAATAGCCCCCTAACAAGTGGGCTTCTAAACTATCCTAAAATCGTAAAATAACTATGAAAATATCCTAAAAGAATGTGCACTCTAAAAATATTAAACCCACTTTAATATTTTTTCTCTTTTTTCTCCTTTTCTTTTCAACATATTTTCCATATTTTTCTATTGAATATTTTCTCCTCTTTTCTTCTTTTCAATATCTTCTCTTTTTTCTTCTTTTCAATATGTATCTATTTTTTCATATTTTCTCAATATTCTTCTCTTGAATATTTCTCTTATTTTTCACATATTTTTTCCTCTTTATTTTTCTTTTTCTTTCGATATTTTTCTCTCTATTTTCTTTTCTTTTTCTTTTCACAATATTTCCTTTTCTTTTTCTTCAATATAATTTTCTATTTATATTTTTCTTCTCTTTTCAAAATCTTTAAAAGAAAAATGATACAAATAAAAATACAAGAAAAAAGGGGGGGGGGTGCACTGCTGTTACAGGGGTGAGTAAACAAGAAGAAAAAAATAAAACAAAACTGGGATTAGGCCCAGCCCAATAACTGGCTTCAGCCAGAAAAAAAACGTGAGAGGGGGTGTATGAGTGAATTTGGGAGTGTATGGAGAAATAGGGCCCAGCCCAGAACTCGTCCAAAAAAAAACCAGAGGGGTGTGTTGATCAAAAATGGAATTGGGCCTGGCCCAATCCAGCTGCGAACCCTTCTCCTTCCTCTCGTCCCTTTCAGTTTCTGAAAAAAACCCTAATCTTTTCTCCGCCGCCGCCGTCAATCTTCCCTTCTCTCCATCTCCTCCGTTCTCTCTTCTCCTAACCTTTCTCAGCTTCGCTTCTTACAACGTCTACCTCACTTCCACTCAAACTTCTCTCAACCTTCTCTACCCTACCTTCACGACGGAGCAGAAGAATACTCGATGAGTCCTAGAAGATTTTCCACATGCGCTGATGAAGATCTCGGATGGTGATTCTTGATGATGCTCGTCTCTGGAAAGGGTTCTTGGATTTGCTCGCTGATGAAGTTCTTGTCTGTTCTTGAGGAACTGGTGAGGTTGAGTTTCTGGAGATCTGGATAGGAGTTGTTCGCTGACGAATGCTTGAAGATTCTTTGGATGTTTGTGAAGTGATGAACTCGTGAGATGATGATGGTTGGGTTTCTGAGAACTTTCTGGGGATTGTTCTTGATACATGCATGAACTTGTTGAAGTTCTTGTTGGAGCTTCTTTCTGGAAATCGCGTTGAAGGGATGAGTGAAGAACTTCTGGAAATCGCGTTGATGAGTTTGATGATTCTTTGGAAGTTTGTGGTGATAGCTTGACGAAGGTTGTTGGAGTTTCATTCTAGAAATGGATGAATGCACGATGATGAAGGTTGAATCTGGAGTTTTCTGAAGATTATTCTTGTGTTGTTGATGAATTCTGAAGTTTGTTGAACGGTTGAAGGTGAATCTATGAGGATTCTGTTGGTGGTTGATGGTCGGAGAAACGGATGAAGACGAAGATTGGTGGTTGAGTTTTGGAAGTTTCTGGGTTGAGAATGGTGAAGCTTGATCGGAGATGGAGGTTGGAGGTTTTTTTGGTGGTTAGATGAGAGGAGGACGATGAATGTTGTTGAGATCTGGGGAGAAGATGAAGATCAGATTCTAGGGATTTGGTGGGTGTTTGTGGGTTTCCGGTGATGGCGCGGTGGCCGCCGGCCATGCATGCCGGCCGGTGGCTGACTCAGGCGAGGCGAGTTGGGGGAGACACGTGGTGAGGGATGGTGGAGGCAGACGGCGCATGTGGGACGCGTGGAGGGTGAGTGGGGGGATTGACTGCATGCACGCCACGTGGGGCCTGGCGTGGAAGAGTGAAGAGTGAGTCTGTAATGGCGTGGCGTGCGTGGAATGTGGAAATGTGGGACCAGCCTTTGGCCAACACGTGGCGAGCTGGTTTTATAACACTGAGCTGAATCTGGACGCCTCTGGAAGCTTCCGGAAGCAACTGGAAAAAGCTGGACTGAGCTGGAAATTTTTGGACACTTGCTGGATTGAGCTGCGAATGGGCCTTGCAAAAATGGACATAGGCCCAACGAAAAAACTCAAAAAAAACAAAACTGAACTAACAAGATCAATGAAAATGAAAATGATTAATCAAAACCTAATTAATCTAATTAATTCTGAATTAAATCTAAACTAATACCACTCTAATAAATTTCACTAATCTAAAAATTAAACTAATAAAACCTATATTAAAATCTAAAAAAGACTATATTATTTATTTAAATTCTATAAAAGAAAAACCTATTTATTTCTATAAAAGAAAAACAACTATATTCTCTATATCTAAAATTAAAAACAATCAATTTTCTATTAACAAAAACTCATTTATTTAATAAGAAAAAAACTATATTAAAAGATCAAAAAAAAGCTATTAACTATTTAAAAAACCATTAATATCCTAGAAAATTCTATATTATCCTAAAAAATCTATTAAATCCTAAAATGATCAAAAATCTATTTAAAAAAAAATTAAAACTATTAAAAATCCTATTAATACTCTAAAAAATGATTTAAACCTATTTAAACCCTAAAAATAGCAAATAAAATCCAGAAAAATCACAGTAAATCCCAGAAGAACAAAATAAGCATCGAACGACACATAACACGATTCTACCTATTTAAACTGATAAAAAACACCCGAAACACGAGACGAGAGCTGTGATCCCTGATAAAATCAAAACAAATGAAAAATGCATTGTATGCAATATGCAGATGCGAATGCGATTATGCGTCGAAACATCGAGTCAGATACGAGACCCGGTTGGTCAAATTTTGGGGTGCAACAACGACCTATGTCATAACATTGAGTATGACATCCAACTTAACTTATAGTTAGCTTAGTTAACTTACCCTGCACAGTCCATATTATGAATGTAATAACATCAAACATGACATGCATACATGTACTCATATTTTGCCACAAAATGCAGCCAATCAAGAGCACTTACAAACTCCCCCTTTGGCAAATTTTTGGCTAAAACACTCTGTACTTACATCAGAGATTTTCTACACAGCAGAAGACTTAGCAATGGTCCTGTCATGCAGGTAAGTCACTTGCTGCTCAAGCTCTCAGAATCCTCACAGTTGGCTTCCATCCCTGTTACCACTCACTTTGTTAACTCTCTGTAGAGTTCTGCTACAGATGTCACCCTTTGCTTGTTTGAGTAACAGAGTTACTCCCCCTCAACTGATGCACTTATCAGCTGGGCAATATCCAGTCTGAATTGGATGCTATAACATTCAGCATGACCTTATGATGTCACACATTTGTGCTACTCCCCCTGCAGGGATGCATTCTGCTCCTTGCACAGAATTCCTAAGCATCTTGTTAGGATCACCCATGTTAGTATCTACAGCATGTCAGTCCTAGTTCTAACATACATGGCATACATATCATATCAGTAACAGCCCAAACAACTATTATCACACACAAATCTCATCAGCATCACCTGCACACTAATATCCTAAGCACTATGGTGCATATGCTCAATCACAATCACTGCTCATGGCAGTCTTGTTCTTCCACCTGCATCTGTTACTACCACATAACCTGTGGTAGTCATATTGGTTATCCATCAATTCTTTCATCTGCATCTGCTGTACCTGCTGTTATCTATCATACTCTCCCACTTTTTAGCCACAAATTTAAATCCAACTAATCAGCTAGCATAGATCATAAATTGTACCAATACATGTGTTTGGGGTTACATAAACTGCTCATATAGAGCATAACAAAAACAGATTATCTTAACAGTTCTCATACAAGACTAACAAAACAAATCAAACCAATACATCAGCAACACTGCTTCCTGCACCACCTCAGCCAGCAGTGGTTTGAGCTATAAGACATTAGTCTTCTTCTGCAGCTGAGCTGGACCTGTCTTCCTCAGTATCTCCAGAGCCTTCTTCCTCAGCATCAGTGCCTTCCTCAACAGCATCTTCCGAGCCTACTTCCTGACTTCCCTTTTCCCTAGTACCATCATCTTCCTTTGTGGCACCTTCTTCCCTTGTAGCATCCTTTGAGCTGTCAGTATCCTGATATTGCTCTAGAGATTGCAACAATTTTTCAAGTGTTTTCTTTCTTGCATCCAGTTCCATGCATGTTTCTTTAATGATGGTTATCACTTCAGCCTTTTTGACTTTGGGACCCCTTTTTGATGTCTCAGTGGATGCCATGGCAATGTCTGAAACATGGGTTCCTTGAAACAGTTTGTGATGAAAGGCTAAGGGAGTTTCTCTTTTGCTTGCTACATCACTGGTCTTGAGGATATTTGGAAACTGTGCTAACATGATTCCACAAATAAGGGAAGGAAATGCTATAGGCCCTTTGATGCTATAACTGCCAGCATGCTTCATTGTTTGATCAAAGATGTATGTGCCATAATCCATTTTGGTCCTGGTTCCCACAACATAGATGACCCTCCCTAGGATGGTGGCCACTGATGATTTGTGATTGGTTGGCACCCAGTTTGCAGCACCAATCATTTGAAGCAAGGCATATTTCATGCTCAGCTTACTGGCAGCAAGCTTCCCTTTTGATGGCCATTTCCTGACTTGATTTCCAGTTATCACTTGACATATTCTGTTGTTAGAGATGGTTAACTCAGGCACAACCTCATTTGTTCTCTCAAGGAAGTTGTTGATGATGGTGGGAGTGAAGACAACACCATTTCCCCTGACACAAACTTTCCCAAACTCAGAAGATTTTCTATCAGCACATTTATTAGATAAATTAACTATAAATTCTTTGACCATAATTTCATAGCATTGGGAGAATTGAGTGACGGTTTTCATCAAGCCAGCTTCACATATAAGGTTCACAATCTCCTTGTTATCCAGAGCATTTTGAGCAAGCTCTCTCTCTAGGACAAACCTCTTTTGGTAAACATACTTCCACCTGATGACACCTGAGGGATATTGGAAGGAGATGTTGTCAAGGGGCACTTCAGGAACATTTTCAGCCAACTTGCTTAAAGCCGGTTTCCTCTTTGCTGGGATGTCAGTGACATCCATATCAACATCCGAATCTGTTTCTTGTTCTGGTCTCGATTCAACCTTTCTCTTCTTGATGGTCACCTTGCTCCACCCTTTGGAGGGTCCAACCTGAGTCCTTTTAGTTCCAATCTTCTTGGTGGTATCTCCGTGCTCAGTAGTCTTTTCAGCATCCCTTTTCTTGGGTGAGCTTTGGTCAACTATCTTTTTCCATTTTCTTTTCATCAATCTTTTGGCAATGTCTGGATTGATCGTTGCTATAAGATCATTGTCAGAGTACTCGTCTAAGTTGCCTACCTCCGGATCTTTGGCTTCATGGAAATCATCATCCCTTTTATCAGACCCTTTATCCTTATTCTTCTCTTCTGGGGGGTTGTTTTCCAATGCTTTGACATTGTGTGGGACATTACTTTGATCACCTTGATTAGGCTCAGTACCCTTAATGGGAATGTTGAGGGCACTAGCAACCATTGCAGTAATTTCAAGGTGCGTTCGTCTTGCTTCTTCAGTATTTAGGTCACCAGAAGTAGTCGTAGGAGTAGCTTGCCCTGAGCCAAGGGTTTTTGCTTGTTTTGCATGCTTCCTGTTAGGTTTCTTTACCAGCACTCCTTCAGGAGTCATCATCCGCAGTGGAGTAATCTCTAGAGGCTCATTAGGGTTCGCTTTATCTGGATTGATGTTCATTCTAGAGTTTGGTTGTGCCATAGTTGTTGTCGTTGAAGACGATGAGGGAACCCTTTTGTGCTTGTTTGAGATGGTATGGAAGCTGGAGCGTTTGTGAAGGCACCAAGAATAGAGAGAGTGTTTTATGCACGTGAGAGTGAGGTATGATTGCCCACTAGGAGAGAACATACCGTTTTGACTCATCATTAAATGACTTAGTATCTAAATGTAATTCCCCATTTCCCTTAATTGCTATAACTCATCAGTACTAGAGGAACTTAATGTTTTACATTGAGGTTCCTTGATGTTTCTTGACTTCTCGTCCGCAATATTTAGGATATGGCCACTAGGTGTTGCACATGCTTTTTGCCCTTTCCACACGTTACCCTCTGGCATGTCTCCCTTGACCTCAGCAGATTTTGTTAGAATGGTGCCCTTAATGTTACAGAACAAAGTCATGACATTAGGAATAACATTGCTTCTTTTCTGCAGAGTGTCCTTCATGGACTCCATTAGGTTCCAATATAGCATATCTAACTTTACCTGATGGCCAATCTTAGGGTATCCCTTCTTGTCCAGCCTTCCTACCTGACTTTTCTTACACCCAGCCCTTCTTTCTGAAGCATATTTTGAGAATCCTTTTGCTGATGATTTGGACCTGGTTCTTTTCTCTAGTCCTAGGTGACTCTTTTCTTCATTTACCAGTCCATTTATGTTACTTCTGGGCTCCCATATGTAATAGTTATTTTTGGATCTAGATCCTCTCATTTCTTCCTTACCCTCTTCATTTATCACCACACATTTGTCTTTGGAAAAGTGTACTTTTAAACCTTGATCACATAACTGACTTATGCTTATTAGATTGACTGTTAGTCCTTTAACTAACAGGACATCCTTCAATTCTGGAGCTTTAGGACTGTCAAGTTGTCCAGCACCTGTGATTTCTCCTCTAGCTCCATCCCCAAAAGTCACATGACTAGATGAATGGGGCTTGAGTTTGATCAACAGATCCTCAATTCCAGTCATATGCCTGGAGCAGCCACTGTCAAAATACCAATCCTCATTGGTTGGCATTCTTAGGTAAATGTTAGCTGTTAGAGCTACAGTCTTGACAGCCCATTGTTCTTGCTTCTTAGGCACTTCCTTGTTTCTGGGTTTTGCTTGATGCTGTCTCCAACTCTGGTGGGCATGATGATACCTTTGTCCATGATGCTGTCTTTTTCCATGCTTACCCTGATTATCACTTCTTTGTCTCGGAAATCCATGCAACCAGAAGCACACAACACGAATGTGTCCAAGCTTTCCACAGTGGTAGCATCTATGCCTTTGGAATTGTCCCTTGACTTGATTCCAATTTCTGTGTGAAGGATGTTGTAACTTTGGATGTGACATCCTTTGTACCTTTTGAATCTCAGGCTGCAACCTCTTGAGTTTCAAGACAGGATTTTGTTTTTCAACAAATCCTAGGCCAAACCTATTTCCTACAGTCTGACCACTCTGAAGAATCTCCTCTAGGGTGTCAGTTCCAGAGTTGAGCATCCTTATGGATTTTGTCATTTGCTCCTTTTCTCCTTTCAACTCCTTTATCTCTCCTTGGAGTGAGTTTATAGTAAATAGATGCTCTTTCTTTTCAGCTTCTAGCTCTTTGATGAGCTTCTTCTGATGCTCTCCTTGTTGGTACAACTCTGTGCTTCTGATGGACAACTTCTTATATTATTCAGCTAGTTCATCATAAGTTAGCTCATCTTCACTTGAGTCACCATCAGATACACACACACTGTTGAGAACAGTAACATGTTTGGATGATTCTCCTTCTGATCCACTGTCAGAATCTTCATCAGACCAAGTGACTGTTAGACCTTTTCCCTTCTTTTTGAGGTATGTGGGACATTCCTTCCTAACATGTCCATATCCCTCACACTCATGGCACTGTACTCCTCTGCTTTGGTTGGCTTTATCTTTAGTTTTTTCTTTGTCAGCAGGCAACATGTTGAAATAGGGCTTAGACTTAACATATATCCTTTTGGCCAGTTTGTTGAACTGTTTTCCAAGCATGGCTATTGCCTCTGATAGATCTTCCTCCCTTTCATGATCTGAAGTCTCAGCAGTGTTTGAGACAAGAGCTATACTCTTGCTCTTTTTCTCCATAGCCTGATCACACATCCCCATCTCAAAAGTTTGAAGAGATCCAATGAGTTCTGAAGGTGTGAAAAATACACAAGAAAGGGGGGGTTTGAATTGGGTATTTGGTTACTTAAAACTTTTGACATCTTCTTCTGTGTTGTTTCTAGATGTAGCAATGCGGAAGCATAAATAATAAACTAAACAAGTAAAGAACACAAGATATATCCTGGTTCACTTGAGCAACTCTCAAGCTAATCCAGTCCACCCTTCCAAGGTGATTTCGCCTTACTCACTGCAAGGACTTAATCCACTATAACCAAACAGATTACAGTTGCACAAGCTAACTGCAAGTGACTAACAACTTGACAATGACACGTTCAGGGATCCCCAAGGATATAACGTTCATTGACACCTTAATAGAATCCGATCACTAAAGATCTCCTATTAGGATTTCCACAAATGACTACCGTCACTTGTCATCTCAAGTATACTGATCTTCACAAGATCACTTGAGGAACCACTAATTCTAAAATAGAATTTGTGTTGCCGGAGATTACATAAGTGCTTCTCAAATAAGCAGATTACTCCTAATTAAGTTCCTAGCAAGTATTGAGCAACAACTCCTTGCTTTCTAATATAGAAACTAATCTAATAATAAATCTCTAAGAGATTATTGAGTACAGTTTCCATATTGCTTAAAAGCTTTTCTGTGTGTGAGCACTAAGGCTTCTTTTCATTTAAGCTTTTCTTCTCTTTGCAGCAGTAGCAGTAGCGCAACAGCGCAAGAGCCAACCCAATGCTTCAGCTATTTTAGAATAAACAAATGCTTTTTCCTTTTATAGTGCTTCCAAGAATGACGTTGTGAGGATAGAAAAGTCCTTTCTATTTCCAACGGTCATATTCCAACGGATAGAATGAGCACGTGTTGGATGACATCACTTTCTTGTCCTTTTCCATAAGCAACGGTAATATTCCATTTAACAGCTTGGACAAATTTGCTTCTGGCTTGGTTCTTCTGATGATGTTACAGATGAGTAGTTCAGAAACTACTTTGGTATAGATAGCATAGTAAACATCAGATTCTGACTTCAGCACTTTGTTCATCAGAGTTGATAGCAACAGCTCATCTGATTGAACACGTCTTGTCTGGTGAAGCTTCATAATCTTTCTTCTTCAGAGTCTGGTCTTCAGAGTCTTTTGCACTTGGTCATCAGAGCCTTCAGCCTTCAGAACTTCAAGTCATTAGAGTCTTCAGCACAAACTTCTTCAGATGATTATATCTTCAGAGTCTTGACCTTCAGAACATGTCTTCAGAGTCTTCAGAGTCTTGACCTTCAGAACATGTCTTCAGAGTCTTCAGAGTTTTGTCCTTCAGAACATGTCTTCAGAGTCTTGACGCACTTGGTCTTCAGAGCCTTCAGCCTTCAGAACTTCAAGTCATCAGATTCTTCAGCACTTCAGTTCTTTAGAGGGCTCACTCTTCAGAGACGCTCGTTAGCTTCCAGATCAGATGCACAACTCAGATCAGAATCCACAGATGCATTGCAACTGCAATATCCAGCATCCTTGATTCTTTATTGAACATGATCAGATGCAGAAACAAACTTGCTTCTTTACTGAGCTTCATTTGCTTTTAGATCAGATGCACTTCTTCAGATCATAAACCACAGGAGCATTGCAACTGCAATATACAGCATCCTTGGTTCCTTACTGATGGTGATCAGATACATAAGCAAACTAGCTTCTCCCAAGCGCTTCATGACGTTACACATAGTAATTCCATATATTACTAGTTGTACACGTTGCTTTTGATTGTTTGGTCTAATATATTTAATTTAATATGACCTGCACATAACAAACATTAAACCATAAAATGGTTCTTTCACAAATACTCAATTGTTATCATCAAAACATAGAGATAATCCTGTAGAGACAAATCTTGCTCTTACAATCTCCCCCTTTTTGATGATGACAAAACCATGTATTTTGATAGAACATTTTATACAGGGTAATCACCAAGCATTAACCTATTCAGAGTTCTAAGCAACTGCTCCCCCTGAATGTGTTAATCTTAAAAACATTTTTATGCTTGTTCAGAGACATACTCTGATCCCAAGACTTACAAAAAATAACTTTGATAAAACACAATCAAATAGAATAGAATAGAAGGAATACTTCCCTACAATATAAGAGAGCATGAGTCTTCAGCATCTGGACTAGTTCAATCAGAACTTCCATCTTCAGATCTTTAGAACTTATCTTCTCTAAGCATTGTATCAGGGTCATATAACTTCAGAATATTTGTTTCTTCTTCAGATGAGAAACTCCCCCTGAGTTTCAGATTGGGTGAAGATCAAATATACTGCCTTGTGAACCTTCCTGGGAGTACTCCCCCTGGCTACAATAGATCATATATTTGGATCTTCTGAGCTTTATACAGTCTTGATTCTTGCTTTCTCAGATTTGCTTTCATCTATGATTCTTGGTCTTATCAGAGCTCAATGCATTGATCAGATTCACTTCTTGATCTTTTGAAGCATAGTCTGATCCCAATTAGCAAGCTTCTGAATCTGATACCAATGTTGGTTCTAGGACAGATACCAATACATGATACTCATGATTCTGAGTCTGAATCCAAATCTTGCTATATGAAGATTTCTGATTCTTATGCTCTGACTGTCATTTTCACAGACAATTTACATCTTCTGAACATCATGATTCCAGATGACTTTAACTTTCAGATCTCTGAACAGTATTGGGTCCATCTGATTCTGAATCTATGTTCACGAAGTGTATAACTTCTATTATATGAACACCAGTTCATTTGAACTCAGATTTCTTTCATTTATCCTGTTTAGAATGCCTAGTGAACTTGTTTAGAGTTCCTTGGAAAACATCAAACAAATAATTAGTAATAAACGCAATTTATATGTTTTTGCATTCTCTTTCAGGTTATAGAATATATCAAAGTTATATTCTATTTCTCAGAAACATTTTCCATTTCTCCCCAAGTTATATTCTATTCTTCCAGATAATATCAAAATCATCTTTCATTTCTCCCCCTTTTTGACATCATCAAAAAGTTTGAGTTTTTCATCAAAACAGATTTTTTAAAAAAATTTCTCATTTTAAAGTCAGAAATTAAAAAGATAAGAGTTGAGAGATAGCACCTGAGAACTTAATCATCTTTCATTTCTCCCCTTGAGAACTTAATTCTTACAGGTTGATACCAATTAAGGTAGGTTGATATCTTTTCTCAGATTTCACCTTCTATATCTCCCCCTGTTTCTTTGAGAGTGACAAATCTTCAGAATTTGTAGAAGCATGCTCTGACGAGGATTGTTGACAGGTTTCTATTCAACAGAACTTTCTCTGACAACTTGTTGTACATCCTTCATAGCTTGTTGATCTCCTCTAATCTTACTAATGTCACGTTCTCAACGTGCAAAAGTAGTTTCACAAGAGAATCCAACTACAACATTTTGCTTAGTCTTTTTAGCATCTTCAGCTTCTTGTACTAATCTGGAAGTTTCGTTTCTGAAATTTTCCTCTGCTAGATTTAGACAAGAAGGTTGAAAACTCTTCTTCCTTCTAGCTTGATCTTGATACCAATAATTCCAGTCCTTAGAACAACTTGAAATGCATCCAATTTCAGAGTCTAATTACTTCTGAAAAATATCTCAAGAAGTCTCAAGTTCCAGAGTTGAAGTGCTTGTTCTGGCCTTTGCTTTGATTCTTGATTCTGCGCCCAGAATCTTCTGTATCTTCACTCAAACATCTTCTAAAGTTTTTTTTTCTCAGAGTTATCTGACACTTTGCTTCTGGTTGGATGTCAGAGACATGATACCAATTTAAGATGTAAGATACCAATAGAAGGTGTGAAATAATGAAATTATTTCAGCTCGTTTCTTCAACATCAAAACACTATACTACAGAAGTATCAATGTTTGATTTAACAAACCATCTTCTAATAGAATCTTTTATCCAGAGTTCCAGATAATCCAAATCTTCTGATAGTCTACGACTTCAGATTTGCTCAGATCTTTAGATATCATCTGATATCAATTGAAGGTGATGTGCCAACAATGTGCATTCTGATCCTTCAATCTTCTGTGCATGAATGTCCTTCATTTGACACTTCATCCAGAGCATCTGATACTTCAATCAGCATTTTGCAATATTTTTCTTCTTTAAGGGAGAGTACTATCCAGAGGTACTTTTGCAACTAACTCTGTCTTTAGTAACATCATCATAACAGAAACCTACTAAAAATAGTTATCTGTTTTTCTGCAACACAGAGTCACTTTAGTAGTACCTTTCAGATACCTTAGAAATCTCTTAACAAATGTTAAAAGGGATTCTTTAGGATCTGATTGGAATCAAGCACATGCACATATACTGAAAAAAAATATTTAGACTAGAAACAGTAAAATACAGAAGAGTACAATTCATACCTTTGTAGAGCTTCTGATACTACCATTTTACTAACCTCTTTCTTTCTCAGAGTATACTTTGAATGCATGAGATTCTTAGATGGCTACTCTCTGAAAGATTATCCTTCTGTCTGCTACATTCTTCATCTGAATTGAAACAACTTCTTCAGAAGTATATCTCTTCTGATGTTTGATTCAACTTGATCAGTAGTTACACAATCCAGATTCTTCCTTTGGTCTTCATCTTCAGATCATCCAATTTGATACTAAAGATCACGCCTCTTTATCTCCCAAATAACTTGTTTCCAGATGAAAGCTATATCTTCTTGCACCAAGAGATTATCCTTTGGACAAACATGATTGATCATCACAAATTATCATTAAACCAAGATGAATTTCTTGAACTGATTTGAATGACAATCTTGTTCTTATCAATCAGTATCTGAGGGTGACTTCTTCTTCTAGAATTCTCGTACCAACTGAAGGTGTGAGAACTTCTGAGTACCAATAGAAGGAGTAGGATCTTCTGCTAAATCACCTTAGGTTTCTCCACCTTTGGTTTCTGATTCCAAGCTTGTTATCAAAACTTGAATCTTAGCATCAGTGCTTCATTAGATAATACCTTATACCAATTGAGACAATGTTTCCTTTTTGAATTAGCTTCAGAAATCTTCAAAGCTTCTGCTCTAATCTTCTGAAGAGATTCTCTACACCAAACTTTCTAACCATAACTATTTCTGTTATGTTAGTAAGTTCTTCTGATCATCAACAATCAGCCTTTGCCCAAAAGCACTTAATCAACAGATGTTAGCTCAATTAATAACATCAAACCCAGAAGTGCTTCTTCAGAAGGTTGGAGACTGATAAGAGTCTGATACCAACTTTATGATATCCAAAGTAGACTCTTCTGACAGTGAAGTTGCAACCCAACTTATCTTGATCAGCATCTATTAAGTGAACAACTGTGGAAATGATTCCTTGCATTAGATCCTCTGCTTCAGATCTATGCAGCTTAGCTCTAGAGAATGATTCAACCAACCGTTCATCCAGAGGTATGCTTCAGATCAAACCAGATCTTCATTCTTCAGGTGTCCTTATTATCCAGAAGTGAGCTATGTTGCTGACATATCAACCAACTGCTCAGAGTCTTTTATAGAGTTGCTTCTCAACAAACTTTCAGAATCTCCTGTTAGCGTTGCTTCATCAGATTCTTCTGTAATTTTGCCTCTGTAGCTTTTCTTCTGAGTCTATACTGATACCAACTTAAGTGTCTTCAGTATCCTGCCTCAGTTGCTTTGCTTCTGATGCTTTGAACTATCTTCTATAGCTTTGCTTCAGAGTCACCAACAATTGAAGGAGAGATGTCTTGATTGACAGAGCCTCTACAAAATCAGTGTTACAGAACCTTCTGTACAGCTACTGATCTGACTTCACTAGCCTCTTCTAGAATGCTAGTTTTAGCTACTGCCTGCATACACTCAGCAAACTCCTTTCCAAGTGAAGTATATGGTTCTAAATAGAAGTATCATCAATGTAAATAAATCTGACAGATTTAAAATATCTTTCTTAATAGTCTTTAAGAAGAAGAGTAGTAACAACTTTACTTTTGACAAAATAATTTTCAAAAAGAAACCTGGGAAGTTGATGAACATATACTTCTTCTTCAATAAAACCATTTAAAAGTATTTTTAATATTCATCTGATTTATATTGATGTTATACTGATCAACGAACGAGATGAAAAGAATATGAATTCTAACCTTGTCACAAAAGCATATGTCTTCTGTATAGTCAAGAATTTCTTGCTGACAATCTTTGAGAAGAAAGAATCTTGTTCTTGTGGAATCATCCTTCTTTCCAATGAATGTCTCTTCTGGAAAAGAAGATTTGATTCTGGGGGAAACTTCTCAGAGCTGATTCTTCAGAAACAGCTAATTGAATAGCATCTGGAGTAGCTCCTGATTCTTCAGCTGGAACACATTCTGCTTCTGATTCTCCAACATCTTGTGAGACAAACCAGTAACAGCAACTAAAGTAGAATATTTTGAATAACTCTTCTTGAACAGATCTCAATTCCTTTGTTAGCATTCTGCAGCATCTTCATCAACATAACAATATCCATTTGATTCTTGAGAGACATCCTCAGAGCACAGATAATCTGATCTTCATGTGTAGAGAGCATCTAGCTTCCATCAGGCTTCATCTTCTGAATTTTTCTGCTTGAAACAAATACAGATCCAATCTAGATACAGTTATCATCAAACTTAGATGCATCAAAAGACACAGTCTGACTGACAATTTTGCTCTTACAATGCTGAGCTAACATGTAAGGAGTTAGATTATCAGAGTTGACATAACATCTGCTCTTGAAAAAGAATGTTTACTGACTTATTCAAATTGAATAACCCCAGAAACTTAAATCCTTTTTACATTTGACAGAATGACTACTGTCATTGTATCTTTCCTCATATCTTTATTTCTCAAAACATTCATTATGAATTTCTGAAAAATAATGTCTGATAGCATCTGACCAATTTCAGTTTGTTCAACATCTCGAGTTAATAGAACTTAATTGTCCATGCTACTTCTAATGAGATCTTCTGAATTCATCATATCATCATAATCCAGATGAGTAAGAAACACTGCCTTTCTAGAAACCTCTGCAGAATTCTTTGAAGCTCTTCAAGGAGAGCAACTTTCAAATGTTTTGGATCTGAAGAATCATTTCTTCCATATTTGAATATTTTTCTAAACTTACCCTTTTCTGTAGACTTCATTCTGGCGTTCTGATGAATAGGATTCATTAGCCAACAATATATCTTTTCTTACTTAAGATAAATCCCAATGAGTTGTCATGAGAAAGTCAAGTGTGGACTAATCCGTTTCTTGAAAACATCTCATACTCACCAGAATTAATCTTTAGAGATCAAGAATTATTGCTTGCAGAAGATTTATCTTTGAGCAAATATGTTGTAAATCCAAACGTATTTTCAGATCAGCATTCAACAGATATATCTTCTTATCTGATGAATCTATCCTGTCAGCTGATTCTTCATTCTTCTTTCAGAATCTTCTGGAGGAGATTTGCTGTTGAAGGCTTCAACACTTCAAATTTCAAACTTCATAGAATCAATGACTTGCTCAAGGTAACTCAATAGATTACAATTTTAGTACTCATTATCCTCAAAAACTGATATGAGACTGAAATTGTAAGAACGGTGAACTATCCCCAAGAGTATTTCTTCACACAGCCTATGGATCTTTATCTGACACTGTTAGGTGTTTGATATCCATCAATAACAGAACCAGGCTCTGATACCAATTGAAGGTGTGAAAAATACACAAGAAAGGGGGGGTTTGAATTGGGTATTTGGTTACTTAAAACTTTTGACATCTTCTTCTGTGTTGTTTCTAGATGTAGCAATGCGGAAGCATAAATAATAAACTAAACAAGTAAAGAACACAAGATATATCCTGGTTCACTTGAGCAACTCTCAAGCTAATCCAGTCCACCCTTCCAAGGTGATTTCGCCTTACTCACTGCAAGGACTTAATCCACTATAACCAAACAGATTACAGTTGCACAAGCTAACTGCAAGTGACTAACAACTTGACAATGACACGTTCAGGGATCCCCAAGGATATAACGTTCATTGACACCTTAATAGAATCCGATCACTAAAGATCTCCTATTAGGATTTCCACAAATGACTACCGTCACTTGTCATCTCAAGTATACTGATCTTCACAAGATCACTTGAGGAACCACTAATTCTAAAATAGAATTTGTGTTGCCGGAGATTACATAAGTGCTTCTCAAATAAGCAGATTACTCCTAATTAAGTTCCTAGCAAGTATTGAGCAACAACTCCTTGCTTTCTAATATAGAAACTAATCTAATAATAAATCTCTAAGAGATTATTGAGTACAGTTTCCATATTGCTTAAAAGCTTTTCTGTGTGTGAGCACTAAGGCTTCTTTTCATTTAAGCTTTTCTTCTCTTTGCAGCAGTAGCAGTAGCGCAACAGCGCAAGAGCCAACCCAATGCTTCAGCTATTTTAGAATAAACAAATGCTTTTTCCTTTTATAGTGCTTCCAAGA
This sequence comes from Lathyrus sativus, assembly GCA_963859935.3. NCBI lineage: Eukaryota > Viridiplantae > Streptophyta > Magnoliopsida > Fabales > Fabaceae > Lathyrus > Lathyrus sativus. The sequence goes on from OZ012738.1 coordinate 628,223,442, forward strand.
ATGACGTTGTGAGGATAGAAAAGTCCTTTCTATTTCCAACGGTCATATTCCAACGGATAGAATGAGCACGTGTTGGATGACATCACTTTCTTGTCCTTTTCCATAAGCAACGGTAATATTCCATTTAACAGCTTGGACAAATTTGCTTCTGGCTTGGTTCTTCTGATGATGTTACAGATGAGTAGTTCAGAAACTACTTTGGTATAGATAGCATAGTAAACATCAGATTCTGACTTCAGCACTTTGTTCATCAGAGTTGATAGCAACAGCTCATCTGATTGAACACGTCTTGTCTGGTGAAGCTTCATAATCTTTCTTCTTCAGAGTCTGGTCTTCAGAGTCTTTTGCACTTGGTCATCAGAGCCTTCAGCCTTCAGAACTTCAAGTCATTAGAGTCTTCAGCACAAACTTCTTCAGATGATTATATCTTCAGAGTCTTGACCTTCAGAACATGTCTTCAGAGTCTTCAGAGTCTTGACCTTCAGAACATGTCTTCAGAGTCTTCAGAGTTTTGTCCTTCAGAACATGTCTTCAGAGTCTTGACGCACTTGGTCTTCAGAGCCTTCAGCCTTCAGAACTTCAAGTCATCAGATTCTTCAGCACTTCAGTTCTTTAGAGGGCTCACTCTTCAGAGACGCTCGTTAGCTTCCAGATCAGATGCACAACTCAGATCAGAATCCACAGATGCATTGCAACTGCAATATCCAGCATCCTTGATTCTTTATTGAACATGATCAGATGCAGAAACAAACTTGCTTCTTTACTGAGCTTTATTTGCTTTTAGATCAGATGCACTTCTTCAGATCATAAACCACAGGAGCATTGCAACTGCAATATACAGCATCCTTGGTTCCTTACTGATGGTGATCAGATACATAAGCAAACTAGCTTCTCCCAAGCGCTTCATGACGTTACACATAGTAATTCCATATATTACTAGTTGTACACGTTGCTTTTGATTGTTTGGTCTAATATATTTAATTTAATATGACCTGCACATAACAAACATTAAACCATAAAATGGTTCTTTCACAAATACTCAATTGTTATCATCAAAACATAGAGATAATCCTGTAGAGACAAATCTTGCTCTTACAAGTTCATCCACTTTCATGTGGCATATGTCTTGAGCTTCTTCAATGGCTGTTACCTTCATGGCAAACCTTTTAGGTAGTGACCTTAATATCTTCCTTACAATCTTTTCTTCAGCCATCTTTTCTCCCAAAGCTCCTGAGGGGTTAGCTAGTTCAAGAACATTCATGTAAAAGTCATGAATGATCTCATCTTCCTTCATTCTTAGACTTTCAAACTTTGTGGTCAGCATTTGAAGTCTTGACATTTTGACCTTGGAAGTTCCTTCATGAGTAGTTCTGAGAGTGTCCCAAACATCCTTAGCTAGTTCATAGTGGTGGACCAGTCTAAAGATGTTTTTGTCTATACCATTGAAGAGTGCATTCAATGCTTTAGAGTTTCCAAGAGCCAATGCCTCCTGCTCTTTGGTCCATTCCTCTTCAGGAATTTGCACAGATACTCCATCCTTGTCAGTCTTCATAGGATGTTCCCAGTCAGAGTTTGCAGCTCTCCAAGCCTTGCTGTCCAAGGACCTTAGGAAGGCAATCATCCTAGACTTCTAATAGTCATAATTTGAACCATCCAGAATTGGAGGTCTATTGGTGAATCCAATATCTTTATCCATATTACCATAATTTTGTTTCCCTAGATCTCACCCAGTAATAAACAGGCAGGGTGCCTGCTCTGATGCCAATTGAAAATTCTGGCCAGCCCACGATGGATGTTCTAACAGAATTTATAACATCCACTGTGACATTCACTACAGATCTACTATTATGCAGTAATAATAAAGCAGTAAATAACACAGTTAGTTGTTAACCCAGTTCAGTGCAACACACTTACATCTGGGGGCTACCAAGCCAGGGAGAAATTTCACTATCAGCAATATCAATTCAGAGTCAAACCTCCAGTTTGCACTCCTCACTTAATCACTATTCAATGACAATTTAACCTAGAGACACTCTAGACCTGAGTATACCCACTCACTCCCTACAATCACACACCAGTGATATCAAACAGTTACAAATTAACCAGTAGACTGAAGAGACACTTCAACTACACACACACCTTGATCTTGCTTCAAAGCTTTGATCAAGTGACACACACTCTTACTTAACATCTTCGAGTGATACACAACCTAGAAATTACCTAACCAATGCAAACAACAGTTGCTTGGATTACAAGTGTTACTAAGACACAGTTGTAAAGAACAACCTCTTCACTTAAACCACTATGGTGATTTCTTTGTTTCTCTATCTTCAACCGCCACGTTCTAGGATTGCCTCTCCTGGTATTTGTAGCAGCAGATCAGTCCTTGGGCCTGGGCGCATACATTAGGTTTTATCCATCATAAAACCTCACTTTTGTATTCTGCATGTTTTCCTCTTTAATCAGGTACATATTAGTTCCCCTAGGGCGTCTAAAATGTCTTCTGCATTCCAGCTTGAGCTTCTGAGTTGTTTTCTGAGTTATAGCTACCAGAATAACAAACTTCCGCTTGATATCATACGACCTATGTCATAACATTGAGTATGACATCCAGCTTAACTTATAGTTAGCTTAGTTAACTTACCCTGCACAGTCCATATTATGAATGTAATAACATCAAACATGACATGCATACATGTACTCATATTTTGCGATAAAATGCAGCCAATTAAGAGCACTTACATATGGAAAATGACCATTTGAGTCATTTTCTTTACTTTGGGGTCGCGGTAGGCTACCTTCGATTAATCGACATTGTGTTTGCAATTAAGACGAGATCCCACTGTTTTTGGTCCGTGCGACACGATTAAATCGGAGAATGATCCTCAATATCATTCCTCCATCTTGTCCATATCATAGATATCAATACGCGAACTCCTATAGTTTAACTTCCCTCATAAGTCGAGCTACGACGGTTTAGCATCACATTGGTCCTGATCCGATTCACTTACACCGTTGGACCATTTTCAAACCATAACCGTGATGAGTGTTGTGAGTCAAGCGTTAGATACGTAGGAAATGATGAGTGGGGAGCCTCTTCTCACGTTGTCTAGAGTGTTTAGCATATGCCCTTTGGGTGATATGTGATGAACTCGCTCCTACGTCTTAGGATTTAGCGTAGTGCGTCCCGATCCAGTTCCTTTCCATTTAGGCGTTCCAGGCCTAGGACCCCTTTTCTCTCGCATCCGTGCAATCGAGAACCTTTTTCTCTCGCCCCTGTGTGATCGAGACCTTGTTTTTGAACCGTAGTTGGCTGAACTACGACTGCTCTGATTTCTCATACCCGTTGAGAATACGTAGGCATAGGATTGCGATGATCCTGGTGAGCACTCTCCTTTAGTCTCTTCTCCTTTTCACCCAAGTACGTTACTTTTCTGGTATACCGCAAACAGGCATCATCCCTAACTGCTGGAATGGAGACTTAACGTCACTCACAAAACACCTTTGACCCGTAGTTCCCCGAACTACGTTTGCTCTGATTTCTCATTCCAGATGAGGATATGTAGGACGACGATGTCTTAGCGAGCAACCTCCCCCCGTAGTTTCCTGAACTACGTTGACTCTGACTTTCCCATTGCACGAGGGAATACGTAGGCATAGAGCGGCGATGCTCTATCGAGTCTCTTTTCTTTTCTTTCACCCTCGTGTGCCAGCCTGTAGATTAGATAGTTTTTTCACCCATAGATTAGATAACAAGCATGGATCCCGTTGAGTACAACGGACGTGAGGGATGCTCATACCTTCCCCTTGCGTAACCGACTCCCGAACTCAAGATTTGGTTGCGATGACCTTGTCTTTTCCCTTTTCGTCAGGTTTTCTTTGGTCGTTTCCTTTCCCTCTCTTTGGGATAAATAACGAACGATGGTGACTCTTCTGTCTTTGCCGACCCCTTTTTTCGCAGCGATGCGACAACTAGCGACTCTGCTGAGGAAATACTCCCATCCGCTATGCGAGTCAATCCTAGCGTTTGTTTGCCTTTTTTGTGGGTGTGTATATTTTTATGTGTTGTATTTTGTATATTGTTGTATTTACATTTTCTGCACTTTATCTGTTGCTGTTGTGCTGTTGGGTGGGTGTTCTACTATGAGATCCCCATACCCAGGCTTGAGGATACACCTAGCATTAAAGTGGAAAGTAGTGATGGACCTGTACGTTCGGCGTACACCAGTCCTCATGAAATTCACGTTTAGACGAGATTCTCTTTGATGACTACCTTTCCAGTCTATTTCAGACAGTTGAGAGGATGTTGGATCTGAGGATTGTCGACTCTAGAGACCGTTCATTTGGGAGTCAGCTAAGTGAGGCCTCTTCGTTTGACTATGATGCCAAACCAGAGATGGTGAACCTATCATCGTTTCTTGAAAGTCTGTGACGCTGACGACCACATAGGATGCCGAACCTTATCAGATTAGGTCCATACCTGTGAGTGAGAGGGTTATGCAGGAAACTTGACCTTCAACCAACCCGGTATTCTAGTATTCTCTTTAGAGCAGACTTTTGAACTTCTTCAGTCAGCAGCGTAACAATTATTTAGAGATTTTATGGAAGCTGTGATCCCTTGCATTTTGCATACCATCTTTGTGCCATTTTGCATATCATTCTTCAACTAGCCAGAGCTCTCATTCTGCCTTTGTTTTTGATCAGAAGGTGATTCTCTAGTGCCCGTTCTAAATATGTGGTGATTGTTGGGAGACGACAAAGTGTTTGAAACAGAATCAAGCAGTGTCAAGAAGTGAAGTCAAGTTGGGAATTGTTGGTAGCTATGTCAGGGAACGACCTCCAGATTATTGATACCCCGCCAGGTTTTGCTGTGATGACCAACCCTCTGTATGGTTCTCTGCCTGATGAAGACTCTCCGCAAGTGAACAACCTCACTCAAGCTCAGCATGTGCAACCCTCTGTTGAGGACCAAGACTTAAATGAACAGTTTGTTGTCCAAAGTGGACGTTCTTCTTCTCCTGATACTACAGATCGTCATGATGTTGCTTTCTCTATGCCGAATTCCAAAGGAAAGGTCCCTGCAATGAAAACTAAGGACCCGAGAGCTTTTGAGTATGCTAAAAGATTTCATGTGTTGGATGAAAGACTCAAGGCCTTGGAAGTTAAAGATACTTTTGGTCTCAACGCTTCGGACATGTGCCTGGTTCCTGGCCTAGTGTTACCTCCGAATTTTAAAGCATCGAGGTTTGAGAAATACAAGGGGGATAGTTGCCCGAGGCAACATTTGCTGATGTTTTGCAGAAGGATGACCTTGTTTGTGCATAATGACAAGTTGATGATTCACTGTTTCCAGGACAGTCTGATTGGAGTATCTTTGAGTTGGTACATGCAGTTAGAGAGTAGTCAGATCTGATCATGGTTGGACTTATCTAAGACTTTTCTAAAGCAGTACGAATATAATATTGACATGGCTTCTAGTCGCATGCAGTTGAAAAGCTTGTCTCAAGAGAACAATGAACCCTTTAGAAGGTATGCTCAGAGATGGAGAAAATTTGCTTTCAAAGTGCAACCGTCGCTTCTAGACCAAGAGTTAGCAGACATGTTCATAGACTCCTTGCAGAGCCCATACTTTGAAAGGATGATTGGAATTACACCAAATTTCTCTGACCTGGTAACAACAGGAAAACACATTGAGAGTGACATAAAGAGCAGAAAAATTCAGGATGTCTCGAGCAGTCAGGCTAGTGAAACTGAATCTCTCAATAGCTCCCAAGAGGAATAAGAAGATGTGATCAATGCAGTCATGAGTATTCTCAGGGTGAACCGGTGAAATCTTTTGGTTCTTCATCTTCTCAGCAGTCATTACCTCCAATGTCATGTTATTCTTATGGACAGACGGCTGTGCCTAGGGTACCACATCAAAAAACTTGGGTCGCTCCTCATGCAAATCAACGAGCCCATGGCCGAGGTTATCCGAATCAGCGCCATAATTAGAGTAGGCCTCACAATAACTTGGAAAGAAGGATTGCTCCTCTTCATGCAGTCCCTATGTCGTACAATCAGCTTCTGCCACATCTGATACAAAACTCATTGGTAGAGCCTAAAACTCTTAAGTCTGTGCCAGAACCTTACCCTCCTGGGCACAATCCCCATGTTCAGTGTGGATATCATGGCGGATCCATGGGGCACTCAACCGAAGATTACAAAGCCTTCCAAGCCAAGGTGCAACAGTTGATTGACAAAGGGTGCATATCTTTTCCAGAGGGAAGTTTGGTTGTTCACGTCAACCTCTCAGCTGTTTAAGCTCGAAGATTATAAGGGTCATTTCTAAAAGCCAGTGGTCCAGACAGGCATACATCCTCAACATTGGCAGCCCTGGGGCATTTTTATCATTTGCCCAAATTTAGGATGTTATGGGATTGAAGTTGGATTGAGGCTTATTGGAGGTTTGTGTATATGATTGTGTGGGCTCAATAAGGGTGGAAAGTTAGTAAGGTCTGACCTAATCCCAGTCAGATGAATTTTATTTCGTAATGGAGGACTGGAGATGATTAATTCAAGTGGGTGTTGTTGCAGTTGTGATAACAGTTCAAACTAAATCACTATCTTTTTATTTCAAAACGTATTGCTAACTGAGCATTTGGTTAACGGTAAAAGAATTTATGTCTCAAGAGATAAAAGTTCAAGATGGCTCCATTTGGTTTCATATCAAGTTCAAGATAGATTCGTTTTGGCTCTCAAGAATGACTCCTAATTGTAAGACATGATTCGTGTGATTCATAAAACTTTCATCATTATCAAGCTGGTTATTGGAGTTCAACATATGGTGGTTTTGAACTCAAGTGCAAGAAATCTATTCAGGAATAATTGAGAATTTAAAGTAGAATTTGGTCTTGTTGGAGGTTCAATTCAAAAGTCAAGGTTAAAGTTTTACAAAAATACATTACCAAGCTTTATTTCATAGCAAGAATCCATTATCCAAGTTTCTTAAAATTCTTTACACAAAATTCATTATGAAGTTCATCCACAAGGAGTCATAAATCCAAAAGTTGATTCGAGGCCCATTAACCAATTTTTATTAGTAAGCCCAAGTTGCAAGAGAGTCTTCAAAAAGGTTGAGCCCAAACCAATGCCAAAAAATAAACCATTACAAAAAAAAAACAACAATTGCCAAGCTTTGAACAAAACGTAACTAAGTGGCTGCTACCATAATCCAACTCCAAAACATCCCACATATATCCTTCATGTACATGATTAAGCACCAAGTATACCCTGCAGTTTCCTCATACACCAATTACATAACGTGATTTCATAACATCGGCAAGACGACACAATAATACCCTCTATTCTCACTGCAAAGTAGAAATCACGCAACATACCATAAAAGCAGCATCACACAGTCGTAAACTAGGGCGTGAAACAAAATCTGCCACAATGAATATGACAAACTCATCCACAATGCCACGATCGTACTTCACATGACAAGTCCGAATGCAACGCAATTGCAAAGGACCTCATTCATAAAAATGGCAAAACTGTACCTGTTGAAGTCCCAGCTCATAAAGGAGTGTCAAAAATTCTCGATTTAAAAGTTGGTAAAATATCCTTTCTCACTCGATAAAAAAGGGATAGACAGCAAAAAACGAAGGGGGAAGAAAAACCAACCTTAATCCTATCCTTAAAGCCTTCATTAAGGGCCCTTCAACCCACAACTTCACTATTTTTTTTCCAACTTTTATCAACAATAAAAAACCAACAGAACAAAAACCACATGGTTTTTTGAACCGGATCTCCTTCAACCTTAATGGTGGACTGAAATCTCTCACTTTCTCGAATCTTCCTCTACTCTCCCCTTCAAACTTCTAACATCAATAAAACCAAAACCGTCCACCCTTCTTCAGAAAAAAAATCATGCTTCACAAGTCCTCAACCTACGACCCAAACTACAACCAACCCATAAGCTTGAATAGAAGTAAGATGAGAGGAGAACGGAGTTGGAGCAAAAATATCGAAGCGGATCCAATTAACAAACCTGAAGCTTGAAGCTTAACCGCGAGAGAACAATAGGTCGAAGGAAATCCGAATCGCACAAAGGTTGGGTCTTATTCCGTGTCATATGGGTGATGTTTTAATTTGTTTTACTTTTAAGGCGGGGTTTTATTTGTCACTCTTCCTTCGTTCATGTTGAGGAGGAAAAGAGAAGGATGAAGAGGATAGCATCGTGAGAGTATAAGAGACAGGTTCATGTGGTGGATTGTTGGTCTCTTTGGATCCACCGTCTGTTTATGATAGGGATGAATGGGCCTAAAGGGCCCACGAGAACTCCAACCTATGCTCACACCCTTTCGTTTTTTTTATGCCCCCATATCTTTATTTTTTATTTTTTATTTATTTCTCAATTTTCTTTTCACTTTAGGAGTTGATTTTCTTCTATTCTTTTGAAGTTAGAAGTTGGGATTAAATTCGTTTTGATTGTTTTTTGGTGTTTTAAATTATTTTACGACTATCTCTTTGATTCTTTTATCTCATTTCATTTTAGCTTTGTTTTTTTTTTCAATTTCCTTTTGGCATTTTTTTCCGGTCAATGACGAAATCATCAAAGTTACCATTGGTCAAACTATTGATAAATGGTGACTAATCTGAGACCATTTTCTTTTTCTCTTTTAATTTCTTCTTCATTTTCAATTTTATTTTACTTTTCAAACCGATGAAGTCTTTGATTAACAAACGTTAGTTTTTCGAGGTTATTAAAACCCTCATTATTTCAAATCTATAAAAAAATGATCATTTGGATCATTTTTCTATACTTTGGGGTCGTGAGAGGTTCCCTTCGATTAATTAACATAGGGTTTGCGATTAAGACGAGGTTTTACCCTTATTTTCAAGTTCATTTCGATTTTATTTTATCCTATCAGTCAATGAAGTCTTTATATTCGCAAATGTCGACTTATTGAAGTCTCTAATCTTCATTATTTCAAATCTATAGAAAATGATCATTTGGATCATTTTTTATACTTTGGGATCGTGAGAGATTACCTTTAATTAATCGATGCGAGTTTATGATTAAGACGAGATCCCACTCATTTTGACCTTTTCCATTTACTAATTATTAACCTCCGACTTTAATTTCTGTTAATATCTCACTGTTTTATATTCTCGCACATATTTTCTATTCATATTTTCTGTTGATATTATCTTGTTTATTACCTTGTGCATATTATCATCATTGTGCATATTTCATCCTGTCATATTACATATACTGTCATCTAACTCTTTATTTGTTTATTTCATTCAAGATACCAAAAATATGATAAAACTATTGAAACCCTAAAAACCCTAATTTGGTGGACCGTTGATCATTATCTTAGGCATTGAAGTTTAGACCTTGTACATAAACCCTATTTTGGATACTTTTTGTCTAAACTCTCTTCTCTGTTGCTTAGTTTAGGACACCTTGCACACACACGACTTTCTCTTGGGCTACCTGACAATGAGACCATTTATTTCTCGCTATCCCCTGTACTTTATATGTAACCCTCTCCCGTTACCCTGTAATAGCTTATTTCTTTTTCATGCTTGCTTACTACGCGCTAAAAAAGATAAAATGAATTAGCCTAGAACACATTTTCAGAGTAAAGAACAAAGGAGGCTTGATCCAACGTCAAGTCATTTTTCAAACTCTTTTCAAATTGAACCACCTTAGGGTTTTGCCTCTCTTACATAATCACGCTAACCTTGTATGTATTCAACCCTCGTAAATCGATTGCCTCGCGCGTCGCCATCAACCTACCATGCTCTATTCGCCATCCTCACTTTTCAAAACCTTTCTCTGTGAGTCTAAAAACCTTGGTCTCGTACCAAGCGCATTTTCAAACTCTTTTCTTAATAAAACTTGAATGATTGCAGAGTGGTTAGGCATAGGCCTTCTCCTATCCCGAGTGCTTGATATTACCTTTAGGGTTCACTGTCATGAAGCGCTTACAATTTAAGATCAAAACATCTATAATAAGAGAATGGTGTTCTCTTTGTATTGGACTAAAAAAAGAGGATTGAGTGCAAACTTCTTCCTTTCCGAGTGTCAGGATACTCACTGTAGAGTGTGTGGTCTCGATACTCGTCTTTCAATATGAAGAAATGACTATATTCACCACACCTTTTCATAATAAATCTTTGAGATAAAGGATTGGGTACTACCCACAAGGGGTTACTATCCGAGGACCTATTTCACCCCTAAAAACAACTTCTACAAATCAAATGTAACATCTTGCCTCGAAGGCGAAAACTAATCTTTTTCAAGAAGGATATGTTACGTCCGTTCTACCGCAAACATGTAACGCCTAAGTCTCCACAAGCAAGCTGCAGAACACCTAACTACTAGAATGCGTACGATAGCATCATCCATAAAAATACCAGTTAACCGTAGGCCGAACTACGGCTGCTCTGATTCTTCATTTCTTTTAAGTGAAGATACGTAGGCACAAGGTTCCAATCCTTGCCTATCATATTTTCCTGTCTATATCCGTAGTCCTCCGAACTACGTTGACTCTGAATTTCTCATGCCTGTTGAGAATACGTAGGCATAGGACCGCGAGGTCCTACTGAGTCTCCTTCCTTCTTCCACCTTCTCTTTTATCTCTATTCTTGCTTGATACCCTTATCTATCCCTTTAGAACACTCTTAGAAAGCAATATCCCTTAGCAAATACCTTCACACATAGAAAAACAAATGGTTCCCATCGAGTACGATGGATGCGAGGGGTGCTAATACCTTCCCTTTGCATAACCGACTTTCGAACCCTTTCTCTTGGTTGCGAGACCATCTTATCCGTTTCTTCTTAGTGTTTTCTCGATGTTCTCCCTTCCCCTTATAAGATAAATAAAGTTTTATGGCGACTCTTCTGTTCTTCTATTTTCGCCTTTTCGTCGTTGCATTTTCGAGTAGCGACAACTTGACGACTCTGTTGGGGATACCTAGCAAGCCAAACCTAGTTTGTTTGTCGCATGTTTGATTTATTTGCTTTTATTGTTTATTATGCTATGTTCCTCTTACCTGTTGGGTTTATTGGGGATGGTTTGTAAGGATAAAAGCTTTCTACCCGAGCTTTCTAGTATACATTAAGATTAGGAGGTGGTTTCTTTCTGATTTGCAAGACTTAGGACTCGTTGAGTTGGTTTGAATTCAACTGCTCAGTTGAGGCCCCTTTGGGATGATTATGTCTTACGAGTAGTCGTAACGACGTCTTTATTTCCGACCTGGGAGTCTGTGATTCTGAGGACCTTTTTAGAACCCAATTCCAAAGGTTACTAAAACATAACTCTGTGCTCATCCTTTGAAGGGATTACTGTCTTACGAATCTTCGTTATGATGGAAAATTTTTAAGGGTTAATGCATGGGACTTTATTTGAAAACTCTTGGAATTCCCTGTTATAAACCAATAGATTGCCCACCCGAGGTGAGTATATCTCGTTGCGTTACCTTGCAGGACCTGTGACCTTGACCCTGTTTTTGTTCTATTCTCATATGCAGTCATAAAGCATTGCATTGCATAGAATTATTACATATCAAGGGACTTAAGAGACTGTGATTATCTAAGGTATTGTTGAACAATGACTGATCAAAGAAAAAGAAGCACAAATTCCTTGAAGTTCAGAGAACCAAAGTTGGGATTGATCCAAGATCTTTTGATTGATGTGCCGAAGACTATAAAAATAAACTTTCAAGGGAAGCATGGGAAACTACTTGATCTTCCCTATTCTGGAGTGGACACTTGGGCTTTGTTCGCTATGGCTCAATTTTATGATGCACCGCTCAGATGCTTTACCTTCCAAAATTATCAGTTGGCTCCTACTCTCGAAGAATACTCTCACCTGCTAAATATCAAAATCAGGGACCAACCCATTTACACCGGCTTGGAAGAAGAACCGAAGCCTCTTGCCATTGCTCTTGCTCTCCATATGGCTAAGGAAGAAGTTGAGTCTGGTCTAGCCAATAAGGGAGGTACTCATGGATTTCCTTTGAAGTTTCTACTTGACAAAGCCGCCCAGTACAAGACTATTGAGGATTGGGAAGATTTGGTGTCGCTGTTGCTCTGATGATCTATGGGATTGTTCTCTTCCCAAACATAGACAATTTCATAGATATCACCGCCATCACTCTCTTTATGCAGAAGAATCCTATTCCTACCCTCCTTGCCAATAATTACCACTCCATTCATTGGAGGAGTGAGAAGAAGACAAGGATGGTCCATTGCTGCTCTCATTTACTGTTCAAATGGTATGTTTCCCATCTGCCAAAGGAAGGACCATTTATGGAAAACAAAGAGAAGCTAAAATGGTCTAGACGCATCATGTCTTTGGTAGCCAATGATATTGCTTGGTATTCCCATGAATACTAAGATGTGGAGATCATTTTTAGCTGTGGAGAGTTTGCTAATGTGCCTCTAATTGGGAGAGCTGGTTGCATTAACTACAACCTGGTCATGGCATTGTGTCAGTTGGGTTACGCTATGGAAGACGAGCCCGAAGCGGAGAAAATTCAAAGCTTCTTTTTTCTTACCACAACAGAAGATCTTGCATTGGTTAGGAAAATTGCTAAAGCATGGACCAAGATCCATAAAAATGGATGGAAAGAGCTGAAAGCGAAGAACTGTGCAGCTAAAGAGCCATACAACAAATGGTTGTTAGCTAAAGTGGATGAAAAGTTGTTACCATTTCCTATAGAACCTTCCATGTAAGAAAAAACTCCTGCTTCCATTCACGTATCTATAGAAGAGTATGAGAAGCTGAAGCTAGTGGTAGAAAGATTGACCAAAGAAAACCAAGACCTTCAGGCGGAAATCCACCAAATAGGTGTGGAGAATGGCCAATTCAAGAGGAAAATGGAGGTTGAACAAGACCAAGTGGCTGAAAACAGCAAAAAGTTGAAGTTAGAGATGGATCTTAGGGTCATGTATCAAAATGGTTTTGAAGGGGCCGGTGCATCAGTGAAGACTCTCCGACAATGCTTGAAGGAAGCTAAAGAGTCTTGTGAAAGAGAGTGGCATTTCTGTGAGCTAGATTCTACTGAAAAGAAGAAGACAAGGGAGAAACTTGAGGCTGACATTGATGATCTCAAAGAGCAATTGAGAAGTGTCTTAACCTTAGCTGAAGATGAACGACAACTCAAGAAAGAAGCATTAAGAGCTTCATATGTCACTCCTGGCATGTGGAACAATAAATGCTTAGAGTTGGAAACCGCTCAGGAAACAACCATTCTGTGGAAGGATCATTTCGATGCCCTGAAAAGGGATAGTTCAAAGTGGCTCAAGAAAGAAGCTCAGCTCAACAAGTTGTTGGATACACATGTGGATTATCTCCGATATTATCAGCCGACTCTAGACATGTACCGTGCTAAGTACAATGATCTAGTGGAGCATTGCAACCTCATGATCTGTGATATCCCATGGAGGTTGGAAAGTGAAATTCAAGACTTGGAAGGGAACGATGTCCCTCCTTCAGTCCATCACTTCATCCAACTTTGTGATCAAATGGTTAGCAGATTCATGTTTGAGTCGAAGAAGCTTGAAGAGCGTCTCTAAAAGAAGGCTTTTTAGTTATTCAGTTCTTTCTCTTGTTACATGAACTGTTGTATTCAACTTATTGAGCAATCACTTGTATTGGATCATCTCTCAAAATTAATGAAAGTAGCTTTTTGGTTTCAATTATGCATATTTACTATTCATTCTTAGTTCTCTAATACAATTGATAATCATAAGTCTCGAAAAGTCTCTTGAACATCATTTGAACATTGCATGTACCTGCACGTCATTTTTGCATTCCCCAAAACCCGACCTCACACACTGCTTGCCCTTTCTGCAGTAGAGCAAACTGATTTCCCGACATCCGTACAACACAAGAAGTAATAAGAAGAGAGTCATGGATCAACTAGAGAAAAACCAAGCTGCTATAAGGGAAGAAATGCAAATTATGAAGACGCAGATGAACTAGCTCATGGAGGTGATCCAGAACATGGCCAGAAATCAAGGGGAGATGAGGCTAGCAGCAGAGAGAAACGCTAACCATACCCTTGTAGGTGCGGTTCCAAACGCAAATGGCGCAGTTCTAACCCCCGCTGGCGCAATTCCAACCCCTGTCGGTGCAATTCCTACTCCAGCGAGTACAATACCTATTAGCACAGTCCATCCACTGGCTGGTGTAGTCCATCCTCCCGGTGCTACGATTCCACCGCCTGTCCACTATGATGATCATGAGGGATTCTACAAAGATTCAACAGCTGATGCGTGTGTGCCATAGAAATCATAATTGGAGAAGAAGTTTAATGCTCTACAAGAAGAAGTGAGAGCAATGCAAGGCCCTGACGTTTTGGGATTAGATGCTGCAGAAATATGCCTGGTGCCAGGGGTTAAGATACCTCCAAAATTTACTATTCTGACTTTTGAGAAATACAAGGGTAGCAGGTGTCCCAAGACCCATATAAGGTCTTATTGCAGGAAGATGGCCGCTTACTTCGACGATGAAAAGCTCTTAATCCATTTCTTCCAGGATAGTTTGACCGGGGCCTCTCTGGAATGGTACATGCATCTTGAGCACTCTAATGTGAAAAGATGGAAAGAGTTAGCAGATGCTTTCGTAAAGCATTATCAATACAACACTGATATGGCTCCAAATTGAATGCAACTCTAGAGTTTACCCAGAAGCCGAACGAGTCTTTCAAAGACTTTGCACAGAGATGGAGAGGACTAGCTACGAGAGTACAACCTCCGTTGTTGGAAAGAGAGCTAACATATATCTTCATGGGAACGCTGCAAGGTCCGATCCTTGAACGCCTGACATCTACTACTTCCACGGTGTTTTCTGAACTTGTTATGGCTGGAGAAAGGCTAGAGAGCTTGATGAAGGCCGAAAAGATTCAAAATGCTGGTGAGTCCTCGAGTGGGGTCAAGAAGCCATATCAAGGTTTCATTAGGAAGAAAGAAGGCGAAGCTAGTGCCGTGTCCACATAAAGAGGGAAATCCCATCAGGGTTATCATCATGTTGCTGTCGTTACTTCGCAACAACCACTTTCCATTCCAGCAAGCCAGCCTGCGGCTCAACCATAGAACCAACAATGACAATCGTACCAACTGAGGCAAAACCAGTATCAGGGTCAGCAAAGACCAAGGAGGCCAGAAAGAAGGTTCGATCCAACCCCATCAACATACGCCAGACTACTTCCGTTCTTGTTGAAAGGAGGTCTTGTGCAACTGAGGGAAATGAGGGACCCTCCAGCCGTTCTTCCTCTTGGTTATGATGTCAATGCAAGATGTGAATTCCATTCTGGCTCCCCAGGCCACAGTATTGAGAATTGCAAGACTTTGAAATACGTCGTCCAAGATCTTATTAATTCAAAAGCAATAAATTTCACCCGAAATACCCCGAATATCAAAACTAATCCAATGCCGTCTCATCACTCAACAAACATGATCGAAAGCTCTAGAGAGATCCGATTAATTTTGGATAGTAATAAACTGAAGACGCCTCTCTCCATTGTTAAAGAGCAGCTTTTATTGAAGAATATTTACCCTGGTTGCGCAACTAACTGTCACGTTTGTGTGAACGGATCTCAAGAATGCGCTTAATTGAAGAAAGGCATTTAACCCTGATCGATCAAGGAGTATTGGTAGCAGAACAACTTTCGAAGACTGAAGAAGTTGCTATCCTGACATTCCATTTGAGACGTTGGAGATACCATATGAGGATGAAAGTGGATTATGGAATCCTTCCAGTAGTTTGAGTCGTATTCCATTAACAATACCGTGCGATGAAGAAGAGTGGGACAATGTGTATGGACATGCTCATATTCCTCTGCAGATCCCTTACGATGAAACATATGTGATTCCTTATGGTCAAGATGTAAGATCTTTAAGCATACCTTACGATCTAGTTGAGATACCTATGTCTCCACCATCAATGAATCAACTTGTCATTTCAACGCCAACTCCGTTCCCTTACGAGAGCATGAATGCTGTACCTTGGCTATAAAACGAGACTCTTTTTCTCAATGGACAGAAGGTGAGAGAATAAGACATCTTGGAGGAAAAGAAGATTGTAGAGAATATTATGGGAATTGGTGGCGTCACCAGGAGTGGTAGGATCTTCGCACCAACCACGTCACCCATCAACAATAGTGGCAATGCAAATAAAGATACTACTAAACTAAGCACCATTGAACAGGGGCAGTCATCCACACAGAAGGATGTCCCTAATAATGAAGCAGAGGAATTTTTAAGAATCATTCAGAAAAGTGATTGACCAGCTCAATCAAACTCCTTCAAAAATATCCACGCTGTCGTTATTGATGTGTTCAAAGGCCCATCAGGAGGCGCTGTTGAAATTCTTGAAGGCCGCTCACGTGCCTCAAGAGATATCGGTGGTACAGTTCGAAGAGGTGGTTGGGAATATAAAATCATGTCATATTCTGAGCTTCAATGATAGTGAATTACCCCCCGAAGGTAAAAATCATAACAAGGCCTTGCACATTACCATCGAATGTGTAGATGTTGTATTCTCTAGAGTGCTAGTCAATACTGGATCTTCGCTGAACGTACTACCAAAAAGACCATTGTGTAAACTGTCGATTGAAGGGCTAGTGATGAAGCCGAGTCAAACCATTGTGAAAGCTTTTGATAGAGCTAGGATAACTGTGATTGGTGAGGTTGATCTCCCGATCAAGACTGGACCTCATACTTTTATCATTACATTTTAGGTAATGGATATATATCCCGCCTACAGTTGCCTGCTTGGTCGCCCGTGGATTCATTCAGCTGGTGCAGTAACATAAAATCTTCATCAGAGACTCAAGTTCATGATCAATAATCAGATGGTCATCATTGAAGGCGGAAAATATGTTCTTGTGAGTCATCTTTCTTCTTTTCCCTATGTCGAGGTAGGAGACAAAGTGCATGAGATGCCGTTCCAGGCCTTTGAAGTGTTCAGTGTTGAAATGATTCATGAGAAGCCGATGTCTTCAATTGTAACTTGGAAAGATGCAAAGACAATGATAGAAGAAGGTCACCCCCGAGGATGGGGTACGGTGTTGGAACTGCCTGTTAACAAGAATGGAGTCAGTCTGGGTTATAAATAGAAGAACGCCTCTGATAGGGGTAAAGGACTTGTAACTCCACTAGTTTTTACTAGTGGGGTCCATCTCGTTAATGGTCAAGTCACATTTCTGGAGACTGAAGACGAAGGTCATGAAGAGCTGTGCATGGTGTATCCTAGGGCACCCAACCAAACATTAAACAACTGGAGAATCGTTGAAATTCCCAAAGTTACTCTAGTAGACGAGTAATTCCCTATTTTTTCGTTTTTACCTACAAAATCCTATGCTCTGCCCAAGGCATATGGATCATGATGTAGGGCTTTTAGCTTTTTGAGGCACAACTTATCATCAATAAACGACTTTTGCATCCAATTGTGCTCTCTTTCTTTCATTTTTACTTTTTGCACATAAAAATATTTTTGAAAGGCAATGTTTTTTTTCTTCTTTTTCATTTTTATTTAAAATAAAAGCATGAAATCATTCATCGTGTTGATCTTCCCTTGTTCCTGTTGATAACGATCCTGCTATGGTCCAATATGACTTTGATAACCCAATCTACCATGCTGACAAAGACTGCGAGGAAGATTGTGATCTCCCAGAAGATCTAGCTAGACTGTTAAAGCAAGAGTCAAAGGTCATTCAGCCGTACCAAAAAGAGGTTGAAGTCATCGACATGGGAACCAAAGAGGACGCCAAGGAGATCAAGATAAGTTCCGCTTTGGAGTCAGAGATTAAGAAAAAGTTGGTCACATTGCTGCGAGAATACATTGATGTGTTTGCTTGGTCCTACAAAGATATGCCTGGGCTGGACGAAGATATTGTGGTGCACAAGCTACCCCTCAAAGAAGATTTCCTGCCGGTGAAGCAAAAGTTGAGGAGAACGAAACCAGAGATGTCCTTCAAGATCAAAGAAGAAGTGCAGAAGCAGCTAAACACCAGTTTATTGGCAGTATCCAACTATCCATAATGGGTAGCAAATATTGTCCCAGTACCGAAGAAGGATGGGAAGGTGCGAATGTGCGTTGATTATAGGGACCTCAACAAAGCAAACCCCAAGGACGATTTTCCTCTGCCGCATATTGACGTGTTAGTGGATAATACAACCCAGTTCTCTGTCTTCTCATTTATGGACAGATTTTCAGGCTATAATCAGATCAAAATGGTGCCAGAAGATATGGAAAAGACGACTTTCATCACTCCATGGGGAATTTTTGTTACAAGGTCATGCTGTTTGGACTTAAGAATGCAGACGCGACATATTAGCGGGTTATGGTCACTCTCTTTCATGATATGATACATAAATATATTGAAGGCTATGTAGATGATATGATCGCAAAATCCCAGACCGAGGAAGAGCACCTCATCCACTTGGAAAAGCTTTTTGCAAGACTGAGAAAATTCAAGCTGATATTAAATCCCAACAAATGTACTTTTGGTGTAAGATCTGGTAAACTTCTAGGTTTTATTGTAAGCCAAAAGGGAATTGAAGTCGACCCAGATAAAGTTAAAGCTATGCAAGACATGCCAACACCTAAGACCGAAAAAGAAGTTCGAAGTTTCCTAGGGAGATTGAATTACATTTCCAGGTTCATATCTCATCTAACGACCACTTGTGAGCCCATCTTCAAACTGCTTCGAAAAGATCAAGCTGTGGTGTGGAATGATAATTGTCAGAAAGCCTTTGAGAAAATAAAGGACTATCTACAAGAACCACTGATCTTGATGCCTCCAGTATCCAGACGACCTCTGATCATGTTCTTAACCATGCTAGAAGAATCCATGGGATGTGTGTTAGGTCAGCATGGTGAAACTGGTAGGAAGGAGCACGCAATTTACTACCTCAACAAGAAATTTAATGAATGTGAATCGAGATACTCAATGCTTGAGAAGACATGTTGTGCATTAGCTTGGGTAGCAAAGCGCCTCAGGCAGTATATGCTCACCCATACAACTCTGCTGATTTCTAAGATGGATCCTGTCAAGTACATATTCGAGAAGCCTGCTCTCAACGAACGAGTGACTCGTTGGCAAATGGTGCTGACGGAGTACGACATCTAGTATGTTATGTAGAAGGCTACCAAAGGAACTGTGCTCTCTGACTATCTTGCCCACCAACCTATGGACGACTATCAATCTATGCGCTTCAATTTCCCTAACGAAGACGTCATGTTTGCCAGAAACTATACCACACTAGGCCCAAACGACGGACCCAAACCAAGATCGCGATAGACGCTCGTGTTCGATGGTGCCGCAAATGCTAAAGGCTGTGGAATTGGGGCAATCATTAATTCCCCAACCAGATTCCATCTACCATTCACTTCTAGATTGTGCTTCAAGTGTACTAATAATATGGCCGAATACGAAGCCTGCATCTTCGAAATTGAAGCTGCCATTGATAATAGAATCAAGATTCTAGAAGTCTATGGAGATTCTGCGCTTGTCATATGTCAGATAAAAGGGAAATATGAAACACTTGATGTTAAGTTGATTCCTTACGAAGATCATGTCTTGAAGCTAGTCTCATACTTTGATGAGATCACTTTTCATCACATTCCCAGAGCAGAAAACCAATTGGCTGATGCCCTAGCAATGCTAACATCCATGTTTCAAGTCAAGTGGAGCCCGTCTAGAGTACCTTGACGAACCTGCTTATTGCCTGACAACTGATGCTGAAGAGCCCAAAGTTGATGATCATCCTTGGTTCTATGATATCAAGAGGTATCTAGAAACACAGGAATATCCAGAGGGCATACCTATCACAGACCAGAAATATCTTAGGAAGCCCTCGTCGAAGTTCTTCCTCAGTGGTGATGTGATATACAAGCGAAATTATGATTCAGTTCTGCTCAGATACGTGGATAGACATGAAGCAGAATGTATCATAAACGAAGTGCACGAAGGGTCTTTTGGGACACATTCCAGTGGCCACACTATGGTCAAGAAAATATTGAGGGCAGGATACTACTGGATGACGATGGAAGCAGATTTCTATTGCCATGTTCAGACATGCCACAAGTGTCAGATTTACATGGACAAAGTTCATGCTTCACCACTTCCTTTGAATTTTTTGACTTCACCTTGGCATTTCACCATGTGGGGCATAGATGTAATCGGACGCGTCGAGCCAACCACTTCCAATGGACACCGTTTCATCTTAGTGGCCACTGACTACTTCACTAAGTGGGTAGAAGCCGTATCCTATGCTAATGTCACTAAGTAAGTGATGACTCGCTTCATCAAGAAAGAAATCATGTACCAGTATGGGGTTTCGAATAAGATCATTACTGATAATGGTTCAAACCTCAACAATAAGATGATGAAGGAGTTGTGTGAGTGCTTCAAGATTGAACATCACAACTCGACGCCATATCGTCCCAAAATGAATAGAGCTGTTGAGGCGGCGAATAAAAACATCAAGAAAATCATCCAGAAGATGGTAAAAACTTATAAAGACTAGCACGAGATGTTGTCGTTCTCTCTGCACGGCTACTGCACTTCAGTGCGCACTTCCACTGGGGCAACCCCGTTCTCTGTCGTGTATGGCATGAAATCAGTGTTGCCTATTGAAGTAGATAATCCTTCCCTGAAGATATTAGCAAGCGTCAAGCTAGACGAAGCTGAGTGGATACAAGCAAGACTTAACCAACTTAATCTCATCGACGAGAAACGCATGACAACCATCTTCCATGGTCAACTATACCAGAAGCGGTTGAAGAGGGCCTTTGACAAGAAAGTTCGCCCACGATACATCAAAGCAGGAGATTTGGTATTGAGGAAAATTCAGCCAACTCACGTTGATCCAAGGGGAAAATGGGAACCGAATAATGAGGGGCCATACATTGTGAAAAAGGTTTTCTTTGGAGTAGCCTTGATTCTCTCAACCATGGACAGTGACGATCTTCCATCCCCGTGAACTCAGATGCAGTTAAAAAATATTATGCCTAGAAAATAGACCCGGTGGACCAAAAAGAAAATCCACACAAAAATGGGCGTCCTGGTGGACCATGCAAAAGAAATGGTCCAGGAAAAAATTAGGGACTAAAATAAAAGAAATGTCCTGGTAGGATGAAAACCCGAAAGGGCGGCCTAGGCAAAAGTTAGGGATTCAAAAGGCTAAGCTGCATCCTGAAAAGACGTGTGAACCTTCCTCCATGATTATCGAGCTCTGACTAGGAAAGATCAATTCAATTGTTGCGCTCAAAAGCAAGGCAAGAAGGGTCTTCAGAGATGTATGGGTCATAGCAGAGTTGAAACTCGACAGAAACCAATTCCAACATTGCCGCTGTTGTTTTCATTTTTATTTCAAAGCAATTACCTATTTTAGGAATTGCCTCCTTTTATAATTTTCCCGTTTATGGGTCTTTATCAAGAAAAATTACTTTCATTAAAAAGTTTCTCTTCTATTTTCTTACCGTGTGTTTGCAAGATTTGTTTTATTGGTGATAAGTATTGCACATAATAGCATTTTGGTGGAAATGAACTAAGGGATTACTTCTTCTCTTAGGGTAACTACAGAGTGATCATGACTCCAAATAGTATGTGTTGCACCCCAAAATTTGACCAACAATTATTTATCCATCTAGTGTTGGAGAGTTGATACATTCATCAGAAAGTTCAAGAGATCCTCAGAGGAGTGGATTGAAACCAGGATTGTGTGCTTCATAGCTTGAGAGTTGTGGGTGCTCCTCAGATGATTCTGAGACTTTGAGAATGAACTTGATGATTGGAGAAAGCCTATGAGATGTCTTGAAAGCCATCATGGGGTCCAGAGAAGTCATTATGCAAGAACTCAGAAGATTCAACCATGAATGGTAGAATTAGGGTTTTGACTGGGTCAACCCTAGATCAGCTGAAGATTTGGAGAAGGTTGAGACATAATCCAAGGGCCATGAGATCATGGAATGATGCATAGAGATGTTATAAAGATGATTCCTATACCAACTCATCATGATTGAGGAGTTTGAGAAATTTCAAGTTAGGGTCTCCAAGGATTGTCAGTGAAAAAACCCTAATTTGACCCCTATCTTCCAGGCAGTTTTAGCTCTAGATGTGATTGATATCTCATCTTCCCCACAACATGAATGTTGTAGAGCTTGTTCTTAGCTTTAATTTTAGTGGTGGAAGTCCTTGATAGGAGTTGCAGAGCTCAAGTTATGGTTTTGACAAATTACAGGTCAGCTGAGGTGTGTGAATCTGGGTCCTTAAAAGTCACCCAACTTGCAGACAACTTTTGCCCTAGTAGGATGATTCCTATGATCTCTTGGTCAACATGAATGTTGGAGGGCATCTTCTTAGATTTAATTTGAGTGGTATAAGTCCTTGATAGGATTTGTGGAACTCAACTTATGGTTTGAACAAGACAGGGGTATTTTGGTCATTTGTCAGTTATAGGTCATTTTTAAGCAAAGGCCATATCTCCTATTTCCAAGCCTCAAATGGAAAAACTCAAAACATGAAAGTTGTTCAAAATGTGATTTTAAGTCTAGAAAGAAGGTCATCAATTGTTGTATAATCTCATAGCATGGATTTGCATGATTGGTCAAAAATGAACTAAAAATGACTTATAAGTTAAAAAAGTTGAAATTGGATTTTGGTTTGAGAGATATACAAATCCAAAATGGGGCATATGATAGATGATTTTGATTGGAAACAACATTTTGGAAACAATGGTTTATCCACATTTTTGAGTTTAGGCTTAAAAATTGGACTTCCTTTGTAAATTTGTTTCTTGCACTTTAAGGTACCATGAGAAATTGTTTGCCAAAGCCTTAATTTTGCATAAAATGCCTTGTTCTCACATGTATATCTCATATAAGGGTATTTTGAAGGCTTATCATGAGTTTTATGAGATTTACTAAAAATAGTATTTTTGAATTTCTCATTACGTGAGAAGTTCTAGAACTTCCTTGGAAGCTTCTCATATGTTCTAGATCTTTCCTTTCACTTCCATAAATACCCAAGGGTGAGATCATGCCATGGTTGGTGATTCTTTATGCATGCATACTACACTTTGATCCAAAAACTCCAAATTGCATTTTCATTTCAATCTTTACCAAAACTCCATTAATAGTGAGATCTTTCATCATCATCATCATCCTCCATCATTGTAGAGAGGAAACCATGCAATATTGAACAGAATTCGTGGCTGGTTTGTAGGATTCACTTCATCACTCCAAGTTGCATAAAGAGTTGGATAGCGTAATTCAAGAAGTTTGAGCAAGATTTCTCTCCACCAGAAGCTTCATCAATCATCAAAGAGCAAGTATAGCAATTGGCAAGGGTTGAAAAGAGAGATAACCATCAGCACCATCTTCACTTGGTAGGTATGCGTTTTAATTCGAATCACCATAATTATGCATGGTTAGGGTTAGTTGTTGTGATATTCATGATAGAGACCACTTAAGGATCATTTATGGTGAGTTTAAGGTCAATCCATGGAGGTTTAAGATGTGGTGTCAATTCTTGGTTGGTCAAGAAAGCTTTGTTTATGGGGTTTCAATACATGTGTTATAGTTTAGAGGACTCATGGAAGCAAGAGGAACACGTAGGTATCATTTTCTGCAAGGTTTGATAAAGTTGCAGTTCATGTCCTATGATGGTACCCATGCCTTGTTGTTGTCGGTTTGAAGGATATAGGAAGATTCAAGATAAACCACGACCATGGTTGTGTGGAGGGTGAGAAGAGGATCACTTTTGGTTTTTATTTCGTGTTGATCCATGGTGATATGAGAGAGCAATCCGAGTTGGAAGAAGCACGCATGGAAATGGAGTTTCATGAAAGCTAGGGTTTTGGTTGGAGAAGAAACATGATGGCCATTGGATTGGAAGTAAAACTTTGACTTGACCAAGGATCTAAAGGCCACGGTTGAATCTGCATTTTGGAGGGAAATTGGAGCCAGGGCAAAACGGCGTCGTTTCGTTTAATGAGGGTCCTTGGGCCTTTTGCTTCCCCCCCCCCCATTTGGAAGCCCACACGCGTGATGACTAATCTGATGACTATCTGCACCCCCTCCCTTCATTTCTATTATGTTTCATTTTAATTTTCTTTTTCATTTCATTGATTTTCTAAAATTCATAACTAAATGAAAATTGCATATTTTTAATCCATTCTTTTTTTAACATTTTCATTAAAATGTCTAGAAAATTATAAAATATAAAAATTGCATTTTATATTTTAATTGGTATTTTTCCCATATTTTCCAATTAAATGCACTTTTTTTAATCATTCATTTCATGCATGATCTTGTAGATTTTTGTTCTTGCATTTAGGAATAGATTTTTTGCTCATCCTTTTTGGCAATGTTAGATAATATAATGTAGTTTCCCCTTGGATTTATTACTAGATTTTTAGAATAAAATTTGATTAGTTTAGATAATTGAACTTAGGATAGTTTAATTAGGGTTTTTAAGTAGTATACTTGAACTTCAACATTTTATTTTTGGGGTTTATAGGCCAAATTAGTGCATGGGGAATACATGGGTTAAGGGTAAGTATGTATAGAATCCCTTAGAATTTTTCTAGAATATTGTATGGTGTTTTAGTATTTTTCATTGATTTTTGAATGTATGGATAGTATGTGTGTTGCTTAAAGGCATAAGTTGTATCGTTGTGTTTTCCTTCCCCCTCTTTTGAGTGTGTGAGCTTTGAAGATTGAGTTGAAGACCTTGTGGATCATCATGGAAGCTTTGAAGACCTTGCAGAAGAGTTTAGCATAGCTTTTGTTGTTTTGTTTATAGGTTCATAGGTGCATAGGCAGAGCCCTAGATAGAATACTTTGTTCAATAAACAAGGAGTGTCTTGTTCACCTCCTTTCTTCTCTGTGACATAGAGTCCCTTAAGGGTATTCACCTCTCTCCTTTGGAGGGATTAGTGACCTTGCCCATAAGGTAGAACTTTGAGAGAGCCTCTCCTTTGATGTTAAGTTCTCAATGGCATCCTTTTGAAGTCAGTGAGTACTGTAACATCCCCACCTCATCTTGTTAACTGAATCTTGTTTGCTGGAGCATTGGAGCCATTGAAGATAGAAGCTGAGGCCTTGAAAAGGATGATTCCTTGAAGATTATTGAAGTCTGAAGACTCTGTGAAGACCAAGTGGATGCCTGAAGGTCCCTGGGGATAGTGAAGCCTGAAGGTAGAGCTGATCAAAGGAGCCGAAGCTCAAAGGGAGAAGATGAGTTGATACTCATGTTGTAGGGTTGATACCTGGAAAGCAAGTGATCTCTGAAGTCTGAAGACTGGGTTGCTGCTGGAGGAGCTGAGGCTTTCTTCTGTTTTCTTTGATGTATTGTGTGTTTTGTCTGATTTGTCTGTTGCATTAGACTAAGCCCATTTAGAATAAGTTCAGTCTAAGAGCATGAGTGCATCTGATTGTATTGTTATTGCTTGGCTTTGCTTGCGGGTATTCGGTAGAGCCCAGCTCCCTTGCCCATGTGTTTATTTTGCTTGATAGCATTTCATTTCTTTTGTCTGTATGATTACAGTTTACTGTTTTTGCTTGATAGCATGTTGTTTATTTTAAGTATGATTACTGTTATTTCATGACTGGCTTGAGGTCGAGACGAGCTTGTGGAGGCTGAAGCCCCACACACATTTCCTCCCTCACTTGCATTGCATGCATTTTACTGTTAAAGCTGATGCTTTTGTCTGTTTTGGTGTATCATTGATATGATCCCTTAGGACTCTCATTTCCTCTGATGAGGATTTGATGATAGACTTTTAGGTTGAAACCTATGCATGACAACATCTAGGAGTTCCCTGTTCAAACCTCAACCATAGGATGAATCCATGGCATGACAACAGTAGGACTTGATAGTCTCCCTCCTAGTTGGGCCTGTTCTCTTCTCATCTCGAAACAGTTTAAGATACAGTAATCATGAATGATTTCTTTCGTACGTTACGAGCCTTAAGCTATCTGAGCAAGGGTTGTGGGAGAGTTTCTTTTACGCAGTCTGGATGTTTAGTATGGTACCCTTTGGGTGACATGCGACGCATTCACTCTCAGGTCATAGTCTCTAGTGCGGTTGAAATCGCAAACACCATAAAAAACACTTCTTTCAGGAGATAACCCGTAGTTTCCCGAACTACGTTTGCTCTGATCTTTCATACCCGATGGAAGTACGTAGGCATAGGATGCGATATCCTAGAGAGCAACCTTCCCCATCTTCCCCCCGTAGTCAGTCGAACTACGTTGACTCTGATTTCTCGTTCCAGACGGGAATACGTAGGCATAAAGCGCGATGCTTTGCCGAGTCATTTTTCTTTTCTTTTTCAGCCAGCCTTGATAGGAAGATAGAATAAAACAAACCCGTCCAAGTAAGCAAACAAGCGAGGATCCCGTCGAGTACGACGGACGTGAGGGGTGCTAATACCTTCCCCTTGCGTAACCGACTCCCGAACCCAGACAATGGTTGCGACGACCTTGTCTTACCCTTTTTCGTCAGGTTTTTCCGATCGTTTCCTTTCCCGCTCTGAGGGATAAATAACGAAAGGTGGTGACTCTTCTGTCATGCCGGCACCTTATTTTCGCGCAAGCGACAGCTGGCGACTCTGCTGGGGACTCCAACGGTTCCCTGCGAGTCAATCCTATCGTTTGTGTGTTTGCTTGTTGGGGTGCATTTATTTATTGCGTTTTTTTACTTCTCGCACTTTATTTCCCGCATTTTATTTTCAGTATAATATGATTATTTGTGCTGTTGTAGGATGGGAGTTCTGATTGAGTGAGAAGCCAGACCCAGGCTTGAGTGCACCATAGACTTAGAGTGGAAATTAGTGGGCGCGTGCTTGCTTTGCAGGCACTAGTGTCTCATGAAATCCACGCTCAGACGAGGTTCATCCGGTTGGCTTCACTTTCAACCCTTTGGGTTGAGACGGTTGCTGGTTTGGTGGATTGTCGACTCTGGGGACCGATCATTTGTGATTCAGCTAAGTGAGGCCTCTTCAGGACTTGATGATGCCACTCCTTCTGGGAATCGTATCATCAGTTTTGAAAGTCTGTGACGCTGATGAACGCATAGGATGCCGTACCTTGAGTCAGTCTAGGTCCATACCTGTGAGCGGGACTGGGTTTATTGCAGGAAACTTATACCTTCAGACTACCTGGTTTTCTTGACAGTGAATCAGTTATGTTGGGTTCTCAGTTGCAGACATGTTCTTGATAGAGCAAGAGGTTTTTGATCATAGGTTCTTGTCGCTGGGTGTTTGTCTGTTCTTGATAGAGCAGGCTTTGATCAGTATGTTATCATCAGTGGTTTGTCCTGGATGGAGCAGATTTTGAGTGAGGTCTGAAGACCTCATTGGCAGATGTTATTTGTTCTTGATAGGGCAGATTTTGAGTGGGGTCTGAAGATCTCATCAGCAGCTGTGTGTTTGTTCTTGATAGGGCAGATTTTTGATTTGGGGTCTGAAGACTTCAACAGATGTTCCTTGATCTTGCGCCCGGGGTCTTTATTATCAGTCACTTACTCTTGTCAGAACAAAATTTTGGTCCTATCAGATGGTTATTCTCAGCAGATCAGATTAGTGGTCTTACACTGGGGTTTCCCTCTCATCAGCGACTGTTGATACCGAATCTCCATAGCAGCCACCTGGATATATTATTGCATACCTGCATTTTGCATTAATTTGCGCATTCATCTGCATTCCATTAACGTGTGTCTGTGTTGCAGGTACCGTTTCCCCGATCCCGGATTTCTCGTCTTCTGCTGCTACTATGGCTCCCCTCAGGAAGGCTGTTGCATACAAGTTCCCGACCCCCGATGTGTCGAAACTGACTGGTTTGATAGCCCTGGCAGGGGATTCTGTGAAGGATAGGTTCAGGAAGTCTTATGGCAGGTTGCTTAGCCTGGTTTACAAACCTTCTACGTCCGAGTTGAATGGGTTACATGCCCTTCTGCAGTTTTATGACCCTCCCTTGAGGTGTTTCACCTTTCATGACTTCATTCTCGCGCCGACATTGGAAGAGTATGCTGATATGCTGGGTGTGCCTATCAAAAGGCAAATGCCTTTTGTCCACATGGATGCTGAGCCTGATCTGGTTGGTTTGGCTTCCTCACTCCATTTGAGCGCTTCTGAGTTAGTAGTGACGAGTTGGAACAAGGTTCCAGGGTTCTCTCTGCAGTTTCTGATAGCTAAGGCTCAGCAGTGTGCTAAGGACAGATGTTGGGACGCCTTCAGCGCCATCCTTGCTTTATGCATATATGGCATTATCCTATTTCCCAGCATGCCTGATTTTGTAGACTTTGATGCATTCCATATCTTTGCCTCAGGGAATCCAGTCCCTACTCTGATCGGAGACGTTTACCACTCAGTGCATTACAAGAATGAGAACCGGAGAGGGAAGAATGTTTCATGCTGCGTACCGTTGTTGTACAAGTGGTTTGACAGTCATTTGCCTAAGAAGGGTTCTTCTGTCTTGTCTGCAGCCACAGCTGAGTGGCCTGAACGTCTGATGAGTTTGTCGGCAGAAGACATTGATTGGTTCGTTGACAGAGACAGGTTAGGCACCGAGATGATCTTCAGTTGTAGTGGGTTTCCTAACGTACCTCTGATAGGTAGGAAAGGTTGCATCAACTACAACCCATCATTGCTAGTTCGTCAGTTTGCATATGCTTTGAGGACTCCACCGAAGGAAGAAGAGGTACGGGAATCTCTGTACCTCACAGGTATTCTAGAAGGGGAGTTGTTGTCCAAGATGTAGTATGCGTGGAACAATATCAGCACGAGAGGAAAGCCTTTGTTGGGGAAGAGCAACAACCAAGCCTACCCTCCTTATTCCGATTGGATCAGAGCCAGAGCCAGCACTATAGGGATGCCATTCCCTCATGTCAGACCAGAGAGTCTTCCACCAGTCGAAGAGCCTACCACTGTGTCCATTCATCAGCACAACCAGGTATTAGCCGAGCGTGATGAACTGAAGAGGGCAAATGCAGAATTAGAGAAGGAGTTAGCTCAGCTTCGAAGTGAGAGGAACGAAGCCGTGCATGCTCTCAAAAAGCAAACAGAGTCGGTGAGCCAGCTGAGTGCAGACTTGGCAAAGCAGATTGCTGATCGGGAACGCTTAGGTCAAGACTTCAGAGCTGCTAATGATGTGCTAGCTACGAAGAAGCAGCATTTGGAGGAAGCATATCGGAGAATATCTAAGTTCGACCAGCATTGGAAGACCTCCATGGCTACCAGGAAGGAGCGAGAAGACAAGCTGATGCTGCAGATTTCTAAGCTAGAAGCCGAGGTAAAAGACAGTGAGCGGAGGTTTGATGAAGAGACCGCCCGCAGGTACTCCGCTGAAGCCCGTCTCAACAAAGCTATTGCTAGCCTGAAGGAGCATAAGCTGATGTTTGAGTCTAAGAAGCGGAAGCTGGAGGATTGCTTTGGCGAAGGCGCTTGGGAGAGTTCAGTTCAGGGGCTTCAGCATACTATCAGGCAGAGGGAACTACTCGTCGAGGGGTTGCTCACTTCGCCAGATCATTCAGAGACAAAGGAGTTATTAGCAGAGTATCGCGCCCGTGGCCGTGCTTGACTAGTTATATCCCTGTTGATTTTGATCTTTGATGTATGCTGACCATCACCAGACTTGTTGGCTGAGGTCATGCTGTTGATTTGTACTCGCTGATACTGTGTACTGCCTTGACAGGCCTTTCCATATATATATGAGATTGATGTTTCCATGATTGGGCTCGGATTTCTTCTTCCTCTTGTTATTATCAGCACCGTCACTAAGGCACTAGGATCGGGGGAAAATCTCCCACGCACACAGACACACGCATGCATCTGCATGAAGCATATTTGCATGGTGTATATCTTATTGCTTTTCCTAACCTTTATTGTTGACAGGTTTTTCAGGTTCCGAGCTGTTTTCGATCTCCAGGATTGATCAAAGACTCATCCACCGCTACTCAACTCGCGCTAATCAGACAAGGATAATGGACCAGGTGCAGTCAGATGTTCAAGAACTCCGTGAACGGATGGATCGTTTTATGGAGCTGATGCAGGTGGTTGCGAATGGTCAAGACCAGCTTCGTACTCTGGTTCAACCTCTGATCTCCAGGGTTGACAGTAATGGCATACTTCATGGAGGGGCCGTGCCTACTCCTCCTCCAGTGGACGCTCCACAGAATGTTGTTCCTGTTGCCGGGGGCAACGGCAGTGCTAACGGCAATCTGATGGCCAATCTCGGACTCAATGCGGCAGGCGTCGGCAATGGTAGTCTGGGAGCCAATGTTAACATGGGGCCGGTCAACGGCAATGCTGGTGCAGGAAATCTGTTGGTGCCTCAACCGTGGCTGGAGGACCATCAGGATGACATATTCTCTCAGAGAGGTGTAGAAGCAGAGTTGAATGCTGAGGCTCGGCTCAGGTTCAAGGCGCTGGAAGACAAGATGAGAGACATAGAAAATCAGAACACATTGGGCGTTGACATGTCCAAGCTCGGGTTGATTGTTGACTTTAAAGTACCTCACAAGTTCAAGGTGCCTACCTTTGAGAAGTATAAGGGTACTACTTGCCCCCGGGTCCACCTCCGATCTTATTATAGAAAGATGTCCGCTTATTCTGACGATGAGAAGCTGCTGATGCACTTCTTTCAGGATAGTCTTTCTGGTCCATCGCTCGAATGGTATATGGGTTTGGAGCCCGCTACTGTGCGCACCTGGAAAGATCTGGCAGAAGCGTTCGTCCTCCACTATCAATACAATAGCGACTTGGCTCCCAACCGAGTTCAGCTTCAGAATCTCTCACAGCGGAACAACGAAAGCTTTAAAGAATACGCCCAGCGGTGGCGTGAATTGGCTGCTCGGGTTCAACCGCCGATGGTTGAGCGTGAGCTAGTGCAAATGTTCGTGGCTACCCTTCCTGGAATCTATTATGAGAAGCTGGTCAGTGGCATGACTGGAACATTCTCGGCTCTCATCACTCTGGGAGAGCATGTTGAGAACGGTATAAAGATCGGAAAAATTCAGGGCGAATCATCCTCAACTGGAGGAGGTAGCAAGAAACCCTATACTGGCAAGCGTCGAGAGGGAGATGTCAGTGCTGTCACTAATGCTAGGAGAAAGGGCAAGGGCCCTCAGCCTCAGATTGCTAGCATAAATATCCCAGCTGCTCCACCGCAGCAGCAGCAGCAGCCTCAGCAGCAGAATCAGCAGGGGTATAAAAGATATCAGAATCGGGCTCCTATGGCAAGCCGTCATTTTGATACTCCACCTATGTCGTATGCACAGCTTCTGCAAACGTTGCTGCAGCTCCAATTGGTTCAAAAGAGGACGTTGGCTCCCTTAACAAGGGCACCACCACCGGGGTACGATGCCAATGCTACTTGTGAATTCCACACTGGGGCACCAGGCCATACGATTGAGAATTGTAAAGCTTTTAAGCACAAAGTCCAGGACTTGGTGGACGCCAAGGTTATCAATTTTTCTGACAACGTGCCCAACGTTACCAAAAACCCGATGCCTCATCATAAGGGGGGCGGAGTGAATGCTGTTATCACTGAGGAGAGTGCGGACTTGCTGACTGATGTCAAAGATTTGAAGACGCCGTTGAGTTTTGTCAAGGCTAAGTTGCTGAAGAAGGGCTTCTTCCCTGGATGCGGAGAGTTATGTATGGCTTGTGCTACACTTCCTGATGGGTGTGAGCAGCTGATTGAAGGTATCCAAAGTCTGATGTCCGAGGGTATCTTGCAATTCAGCCGGAGCGTTGAAAGTGCATCGGGGGAGGTCGTGCTAAAGCAGGCAGACGAAGTTGCTACCATTACCATTCCTCGTCACCCTATTACTATTTCTGCGCCTCGTCCGCCTACAATCACTATCACCAGGGCCGGACCAATCCCATTCGAGAGTACTAATGCTGTTCTATGGCATTACGGCGCCGAAGTTTACTGCAATGGTCATAAGATAGAGCTAGAGCCATTCGGATCAACTGTGCAGAATCTTACCGAAGTCAGTGGTATCACTAGAAGCGGAAGAGTATTTGCGCCAGCAGAGGTTGCAGCAGAGAAGGTGGTCCGGGCTGACGCTGTGGATAAGGGTAAAGGTAAAGCTGTTGAAGAGGTCCCTGCTGGGGCAGAAAAAGACTTGCTGGTTAAAGATGCTGAAGAGTTCATGCGACTAATCAAGAAGAGTGACTACAAAATTGTGGATCATCTTCATCAGACTCCGTCGAAGATCTCTATTCTTAACCTGTTGCTGTGTTCTGAAGCGCACCGCAACGCGTTACTGAAGGTATTGAATGCTGCATACGTGCCGCAAGAGATATCAGTAAATCAACTCGAGGAGGTAGTAGCCCATGTTAATGCTGGTAATGGGATGGGATTTACAGATCTGGAGCTGACTCCCAAAGGAAGAGATCACAACAGCGCCTTGCACGTCTCGATAGAGTGCAGAGGCACGATTATGTCACATGTCCTGGTGGATACGGGTTCCTCGCTTAATGTGCTCCCGAAGAAAGCACTGATGAAGTTGGATACCCATAGATTGCTGTGCACGCCCAGTGATCTGGTCGTGAAAGCCTTTGACGGAACCAAGCGCCACGTCTTCGGAGAATTGACCCTGCCAATTCAAGTTGGTCCAGAGACGTTCAATACGGTTTTCTATATCATGGATATCATGCCCGCCTATAGTTGCCTCTTAGGTCGGCCATGGATCCATTCTGCTGGTGCCGTGACGTCCACGCTGCATCAGAAGCTTAAATACGCTGTCGGGGGCAGCATAGTGACCGTCTGTGGTGAAGAGGACATCATGGTGAGCCACCTGTCGTCCTTTAAATACGTTGAAATGGATGGCGAGATCCATGAAACGCTCTGCCAAGCATTTGAAACCGTCAAGGTGAAGGAGGTAGCTCCCGTCGTCGCAGAGAAGCAAGAGTTGAACCTCTCCTCGTTTAAGGAAGCTCGGGCCGTTGTCGAAGCCGGTTCCACCCCAGGCTGGGGGCATGTCTTGGATATACCAATCAAACAGGATAAGTTTGGATTGGGATATTCTCCTGAAGCTGAGGCTTCATCTTCTTCTGGCAGCTCTTCTCGTGGGAAAGGGCCGATCCTATTCACCAAGGGCGGAGTCATTTTCGAGAGTATCAACGCAGCGTCCGAGGACAGCGGGGATAGTGATTGCGATCTTGACGCCTGGATTCAACCGAGCAAGCCAGGCGAGCGCCTCCACAACTGGACCGTCAAGGAGATTATCAAGCTGACAAGTGAAGAGTAATGATTTGCTTTTTACAATCTTTGTACAACCCTATGTCCTGCCCGGGGCATAGTGGTTTTACTGTCAGGGCCTTGTTGGATTATGTGTATGCATTTTGTTAATAAATAAAAGGCGTTTTCATCGTAATCAAATATTGCGTTCTCTGTTATTCCTGTTTTATGTTTATTCCGAAAAAACAGCAAAATGGCAACAAGGTTTGTGCTAACCTGCATATTCTTGCTTTAAACTTAACCCTTGTTATTGCAGGATACACATAACAGATGACATCGACTCTGGACCCTCTACGGCTCACTACGACTTTGATTTCCCGATCTATCAAGCCGAGGATGAGATTGATGAAGACGAAGACCTTCCGGAAGAGTTGGCCCGCTTGTTGAGACAAGAGGAGAAGGTTATTCTGCCTCACGAGGAGGATATTGAGATTGTAAATCTGGGTTCTGAGGAGCTCGTCAGAAATGTCAGAGTAGGGGCTGCGCTGCAGAATGATGTCAAGCATAGACTGGTCAAGATGCTTCGAGAGTATAGTGACGTCTTTGCTTGGTCATATGAGGATATGCCCGGACTTGACACTGATATTGTGGTTCATCGCTTGCCGTTGCGAGAAGATTGCCCTCCAGTCAAGCAGAAGCTTAGGAGGACGAGACCAGACATGGCTGTAAAAATCAAAGAAGAAGTCCAGAAGCAGTTGGACGTAGGATTTCTAGCCGTTACCACCTACCTTCCGTGGGTCGCCAACATAGTGCCTGTACCGAAGAAGGACGGTAAGGTACGCATGTGCGTCGATTATCGGGATTTGAATAGGGCGAGCCCTAAGGATGATTTCCCGTTGCCTCATATCGATGTGTTGGTCGACAACACAGCCCAGTTTTCCGTGTTTTCGTTCATGGATGGCTTCTCCGGTTACAATCAGATTAAGATGGCACCGAAGGACATGGAGAAAACGACGTTCATCACCCCCTGGGGCACATTCTGCTATAAGGTAATGCCCTTCAGTCTGAAGAACGCAGGGGCCACTTACCAGCGAGCAATGGTAACTCTGTTTCATGATATGATTCATCATGAGATCGAGGTCTATGTTGATGACATGATTGCAAAGTCCCAAACGGAGGAAGAGCATCTGGTCAACCTACTGAAGCTGTTTGAGAGGCTTAGGAAGTTCAGGCTGAGGCTGAATCCTAACAAGTGCACTTTCGGAGTACGGTCCGGAAAGTTATTGGGGTTTATCGTTAGTGAACGAGGTATTGAAGTTGATCCTGCGAAAATAAAGACAGAAAAAGAAGTTCGTGGTTTCCTGGGCCGAATAAACTACATTGCAAGGTTTATCTCTCAGCTCACGGCCACTTGTGAACCGATGTTCAAGCTCTTAAAGAAAGATCAGGCGGTTACTTGGAATGAGGATTGCCAGAAGGCGTTCGACAAAATAAAGCAGTATCTTCAGGAACCTCCAATCTTGATACCCCCAGTGGCTGGACGACCATTAATCATGTACCTGACGGTTCTGGAGAATAGTATGGGGTGTGTTCTCGGTCAGCACGACGAGACGGGCAGGAAAGAGCATGCCATTTATTATTTGAGTAAAAAGTTCACTGAGTGTGAATCTCGATACTCGATGCTGGAGAAGACGTGTTGTGCATTAGCTTGGGTTGCCAAACGTCTACGACAGTATATGCTCAACCACACCACTATGCTGATTTCGAAGATGGATCCGATCAAGTACGTCTTCGAGAAGCAGGCTCTTTCAGGCAGGATTGCCAGATGCCAAATGGTGTTAACGAAATATGATATTCAGTACGTCTCTCAGAAAGCCATTAAGGGAAGCGTATTGTCTGATTACCTTGCTGAACAGCCAATCGAAGACTACCAGCCGATGAAGTTCGAATTCCCTGACGAGGATATTATGTTTCTCAAAGCGAAGGACTGCGATGAGCCGTTGCCCGATGAGGGTCCTGATAGGAAGTCTCAGTGGAAGTTGATATTCGACGGAGCGGTTAATTCCTATGGAAGTGGTATCAGGGCTATCATCACGACTCCTCACGGATCCCACATCCCGTTTACTGCGAGACTGACGTTTCCAGTTACCAACAATGAAGCAGAGTATGAAGCATGTATTATGGGTCTAGAAGAGGCAATTGATTTGAGAATCAAGAATCTAGACATATACGGTGACTCAGCGCTCGTAATCAACCAGATTAAAGGGGAGTGGGAAACTCGTCAAGCGAATTTAGTGCCGTACATGAATTATGCCAGGAGGCTGCTTCCGTTCTTCGATCGAGTGGAACTTCATCATGTACCCAGGGCTGAAAATCAGATGGCTGATGCCTTAGCCACGTTGGCTTCAATGTATAAAGTCAATTATTGGAATGAGGCTCCAAGAATTGTACTTCCGCGTCTTGATAGACCGACATTTGTATTTGCAATCGAGGGTGCCAATGGCGGCAAGCCATGGTTCCACGACATCCAGACCTTCCTTATGACTAAGGAATATCCTGCGGGTGCGTCAACCTAGGATAAGAAGACTCTAAGGAGGCTATCTGGAAACTTTTATCTCAATCCTGATGGAGTGCTGTATAAGAGAAACCACGATCTCGTGCTGCTCAGATGTGTAGATGAGAAAGAAGCGAGTATGCTCATGGAAGAAGTCCATGAGGGCACATTTGGCACGCACGCCGGCGGGCATTCCATGACGAGAAAGATCCTGAGAGCAGGATATTACTGGCTGACTATGGAGTCGGATTGCTTCAGATTCGCGAAGAAATGTCACAAATGCCAGATTTATGCTGATAAAGTTCATGTGCCGCCGTGCCCATTGAATGTCATGTCCTCCCCTTGGCCGTTCTCCATATGGGGCATCGACATGATAGGAAAGAGCGAGCCCACTGCATCCAATGGTCATCGTTTTATTCTGGTAGCTATCGACTACTTCACCAAATGGGTGGAGGCAGCCTCGTACGCTAATGTGACCAAGCAGGTGGTGGCTAAGTTCATAAAGAGGGACATCATCTGTCGCTATGGAATTCCCGAACGGATCATTACTGATAATGGTTAGAATTTGAATAATAAGATGATGAAGGAGCTGTGCCAGAGCTTCAAGATTGAACACCACAACTCATCTCCTTGCCGGCCGAAGATGAATGGCGCTGTTGAAGCCGCCAACAAGAACATCAAGAAGATTGTTCAGAAGATGGTTGTGACGTATAAAGATTGGCACGAGATGCTGCCGTTCGCCTTGCACGGTTATCGTACGACGGTGCGTACGTCGACCGGGGCAACTCCTTTCTCCTTGGTGTACGGTATGGAAGCTGTCCTACCGTTAGAAGTGGAGATTCCTTCTTTGCGAGTTTTGGTGGATGTGAAACTCGACGAGGCAGAATGGATTACGAATCGCTTGAACCAGCTCAGCCTGATGGACGAGAAGAGGTTAGCATCGATTGCATTTGGTCGTCTGTACCAAAGCCGAATGAAGAAAGCTTATGATAAGAAGGTGCGTCCTAGAAGCTTTCAGACGGGTGATCTCGTCCTGAAGAAAATTCTTCCGCCACACTCCGATCACCGGGGCAAATGGACTCCAAATTACGAAGGGCCGTATGTCGTTAGCAAGGTCTTCTCAGGAGGAGCTTTGTTGTTATCCACGATGGATGGTGAAGATTTTGCATCCCCGGTGAACGCGGACGCAGTTAAAAAATACTTTGCTTGAAAGAGACCCGCTGGACAAAAAAGAAAGAGTCCAGGCAAAAAAAGGGGCATCCCGGCGAACCAAAAACAGAATAAAAGGTTCGGGCAAAAATTAGGGATATATTGAAAAAATGTACACCCGCGAAGTCGAAAACCTACACTGGGCGGCTTCGGCAAAAAAGGGTATCCCGGTGAACTGAAAACCCGTAAAGGGCGGTTCACGCAAAAGTTAGGGATTTGAATAAGCAAATGACTGCGTTCCGCGTGTGGACTTTCATTGTTTAGTGGTTCGGAAGACCTGAGGGCCGTTTATCTGAGTCAATCTCTTCCGAAGCTGAAGCATCGGAGAAGTATCGAAGTCGAGTGGGTCTTAGAGGGATCAACTCATGGTGTTCGTCTACGCCTCGTTGCCAACATTTGTATATACTGATGTATATTTATGTTTTCTTTTTGCGCGGCTTCCTCATTCCAGGAGCTTGCCTCTGTTGTAAAACATTTTTGCCCATTCAGGGGTTCACCATCAATAAAATGCACATTATTCAGCAATTCTGCTTGTCTATTTAGCATTTATCTGTTTTGTTTGCGAATGAAAACGCCGATGTTTTTTTTTAATAAAATGCGCATACATAAACTCACGGGCCTAGGCCCATTGATTGTTGAAACAATTAATTAGCTGAATATTGTCACGAGATAATAACCTGGATAGGCCCCTTTGAGAAGGGTATCTTGTCTGTTTGTTTGTGTTGTTGCAGGTGTAGCACCTCCCAGAAATGTGCCGTGCGCATCCCCGAAGCAGGGCGAGTCCTCCTTCTCCAGCAGAGTTCAGTAGTCTCCCCTCCATAGGATCAGAATCGGAATAGTGAGCATTGATATATCTCCCCAGGCGGGGGGGATTCTCTTCCCCAAGCAGATGCATCCTGAAGGAACGTCACCTCATCAGCTGAGTCAAGCACCGAAGAATGATGTCGTCTTGCCCCCAGCACCGGGTCACAAGTGCAGATTTCATAGAAGTGTTCGGGTGCCGAAGCTTGTGTTCCCCCAGTAAAGTCTCCAGCGGAATTGAGATTCCCCACCAGAGTTATGCTCTCTCCTGAAGTTGGATGATTCCCTTTTCCCCAGTAGAGTGTTGGAACAGCTGATGTTGTATTCCCCTGCAGGGTTGTAGTCTCCCCCGAAGTCAGATGATTCTTTCTTCCCCAGCAAAATTGAAATTCCGCACCAGAGTCGTACTCCCCAGTGAAGTAGAATGATTTCTCTCCCCGGCTGAGTCCGCAGAAAAGCAGAATCCTTGGAAGCAGTTGAGGCTGTGAGTGGTTTCCCTAGCAGAGCGTGGGGCAGCTGATGCTGTATCTCCCAGAGTCGTACTCTCTTTGGCGAAGCAGAATGACTTCTCCTTCCTCAACCGAGTTTGCAGACGTCCAAGAGAGCCGAGTCCTTGGAAGTTGATCGGACCATGTTTTCCCCAGGGGAGTGTGGAGCAGCTGAAGTTGTCCCCCCACAGAGTTGTTTTCCCTGCAGCAGTCCGCGGAAGATCAGTTCCCCAGGCAGAGCCTGATTGATATGGGCGTGTCCACATTCTCCTCAGCAGGATGATTCCTCTACCTGAGTAGTTCTTCCTCCTTGACAGGAGAATTCCCCTTCGGCATTTATTTTGCTGACGGGATCGCATCATTGTGCATGACTGCATAGCATTTAACACTGCATAACATTTAACACTGCATGGCATTTAACGTTGCATAGCATTGTGTATGATTGCACAGCATTTAGCATAAACACATATCATTCCCACCGTGTGGGGCATAGTGCAGAAGCATACGCATCATAAGCATGATCTAGGTCATTATCCTTCTTGCCTTACAGGTATTTCACCAAGAGACCAGTTGCTCAGGACGATTCATGACATTCTCTCCAACGAGGTCGCTTTCTTGAGATGATTCCCAAGACCCCGGTGTAATCGCCACAGTCGCTCGCTCAAGATGATTTTTGAGACCCCCAGCGAAGTCTTCAGTTCGTGATGATTCTCGAATCCCTCAGCAGGGCCATTTGCTTAAGATGATTCTTAAGACCTCAGTACAGCTTTCCGAGTTGTTCGCCTAGTATGACGCTTGAGCTCCCCAGTAGCGTCCCCAGCAAGAATTGCCCAGGAAGGTTCCTGGAATACCCCGCAGAATAAAGTCTCCAGAATGGTTATCGGTTCAAGATGATTCTTGAAGGTGCCTGACGAATTTGTTTGTTCAAGATGATTCTTGAAGTCCTTAGCAGCGTGATATGTCTGCTCCAACAGTGTTGTCTAATCTGAAGATTGATTTCGTAAACGCCTGAAGGCGGTATCAGAAGGTTCCGGTGAGCTCAGATGTCCCTGTTGATGAATCAACGTGTGGTTGAAGACAAGGTTCCAAATTTTGTATTCAAGATGATCCGTGTTGGTCTGAAGATCAAGTCAGTTGTCCTGAGGAGATGATTGATTGCGATCAAGTGGATAGTTTTTCTTCTGACTAAAGTCAAAGATGTTTCTCCAGCTGAAGCGGAGTTTTGCCGGAAGGCAAAGTGTTTGAATCCCCGTAGAGTCATGAATGGCTCTGGATACCATTTCTTTGACTGAAGTCACAGATTTCCTAAGCTGAAGCGAAGGTGCCTAAGAGCAAGGTTATCCCCAAGGTCATGACTGACCTAGGATTCATTTTTCGGACTGAAGGCCGAAATATATCCTTGACTGAAGTCACGGATACTCTATAGCAGAGATGGAGTTGCCTAAAGGCAGATCCATGTATCCTTGAAGGCCAAGGACCATTTCTTTAGACTGAAGTCAAAGATACCTCCTGCAGAGTTGCCGACGGGCACAGTTTACATCCTTGAAGGCCAAGGAAGATTTTTCTAGCTGAAGCTGGAATCGCCGACGGGCAGGGTTCCATCTATCTTCAGAAATACTTGAAGATTTTTTCTAGCTGAAGCTGGAAATGGCCAGGGGCCAGGGTTTCATATATCTTTAATGTTGAAGTTCTACGGCGGGCAGTGTGCAGCAGTATTCCGATGTTCGTTATGGTTCTGAGGGTGAACCCCAGATCAGAGTGTGCTCGGTTAAGTCTCTCATTCCCAGCGGAGTAGTTTCAAATACGCAAGTGTACCTTTTGTTTCATTTGTCCAGCGGAGAGGTTGGATGTTTGTTCGACGGCGAGGTTGAACGTTTGGATTTGACGGCGAGGTCAGATCATCAGTTGTCCAGCGGCGAGGTTGGATGTTTGTTCGACGGCGAGGTTGAACGTTTGGATTTGACGGCGAGGTCAGATCATCAGTTGTCCAGCGGCGAGGTTGGATGTTTGTTCGACGGAGAGGTTGAACGTTTGGATTTGACGGCGAGGTCAGATCATCAGTTGTCCAGCGGCGAGGTTGGATGTTTGTTCGACGGCAAGGTTGAACGTTTGGATTTGACGGCGAGGTCAGATCATCAGTTGTCCAGCGGCGAGGTTGGATGTTTGTTCGACGGCGAGGTTGAACGTTTGGATTTGACGGCGAGGTCAGATCATCAGTTGTCCAGCGGCGAGGTTGGATGTTTGTTCGACGGCGAGGTTGAACGTTTGGATTTGACGGCGAGGTCAGATCATCAGTTGTCCGGCGGCGAGGTTGGATGTTTGTTCGACGGCGAGGTTGAATGTTTGGATTTGACGGCGAGGTCAGATCATCATTTGTTCGACGGCGAGGTTGAACGTTTGGATTCGACGGCGAGGTTGAACGTTTGGATTCGACGGCGGGGTCAAATTATGTTTGTTTGACGGCGAGGTCAGACTCTTTAAATCCCCAGTAGAGATGATGTTTGTGCGACGGCGATGTCGAGTGTCTCTAAGAGGATGTTTGTTTCCGACGGCGATGTTGGGCATGTCAAGGTGAGCCAGTCTTCTGACGGCGATGTTAGGTGATGCAGATCCTTCTAGTTTCTCCAGCGGCGATGCGGGGTATTCTGTCAGATGTGTGTCTCCAGCGGCGATGCGGGGTGCTTTGTTCAGAGATGTATTTTCTCCAGCGGCGATGCGGGGTATTTTGTTCATTTTTGTATTTTCTCCAGCGGCGATGTTGGGTATTTTGGCGATTCAGGTTTAGGTCTCCGACGACGATGTTGGACGCTTGTTTCCCAGAGTTATGGTTGTTCTTGACGGCGATGTCAGGTGATTTAGTCTTCCAGCAGCGATGTTGGGTGTTGTGGTTGTCTGAAGGCAATGTCAGAAGAATTTAACGAGGATAACTGGCGGCGATGTCAGATCAGTATCTCTCCACCTAGCGGCTGAGCAGCTAGCATTGCAATATTCGAAGATTCGTTCCCCGCAGAGTACCGTGTGCTCGTGCAGTTGGCAAATTTTCGGGTTTACCGGTATTCAATCGTCTCGCACCTTGATTGGTTGAGAGCCGTTCGCTTCTCACCTAGTCAGGTTCAAGCCGTTTGAATAGGGGCAGCTGTTGCACCCCAAAATTTGACCAACAATTATTTATCCATCTAGTGTTGGAGAGTTGATACATTCATCAGAAAGTTCAAGAGATCCTCAGAGGAGTGGATTGAAACCAGGATTGTGTGCTTCATAGCTTGAGAGTTGTGGGTGCTCCTCAGATGATTCTGAGACTTTGAGAATGAACTTGATGATTGGAGAAAGCCTATGAGATGTCTTGAAAGCCATCATGGGGTCCAGAGAAGTCATTATGCAAGAACTCAGAAGATTCAACCATGAATGGTAGAATTAGGGTTTTGACTGGGTCAACCCTAGATCAGCTGAAGATTTGGAGAAGGTTGAGACCTAATCCAAGGGCCATGAGATCATGGAATGATGCATAGAGATGTTATAAATATGATTCCTATACCAACTCATCATGATTGAGGAGTTTGAGAAATTTCAAGTTAGGGTCTCCAAGGATTGTCAGTGAAAAAACCCTAATTTGACCCCTATCTTCCAGGCAGTTTTAGCTCTAGATGTGATTGATATCTCATCTTCCCCACAACATGAATGTTGTAGAGCTTGTTCTTAGCTTTAATTTTAGTGGTGGAAGTCCTTGATAGGAGTTGCAGAGCTCAAGTTATGGTTTTGACAAATTACAGGTCAGCTGAGGTGTGTGAATCTGGGTCCTTAAAAGTCACCCAACTTGCAGACAACTTTTGCCCTAGTAGGATGATTCCTATGATCTCTTGGTCAACATGAATGTTGGAGGGCATCTTCTTAGATTTAATTTTAGTGGTAGAAGTCCTTGATAGGATTTGTGGAACTCAACTTATGGTTTGAACAAGACAGGGGTATTTTGGTCATTTGCCAGTTATAGGTCATTTTTAAGCAAAGGCCATATCTCCTATTTCCAAGCCTCAAATGGAAAAACTCAAAACATGAAAGTTGTTCAAAATGTGATTTTAAGTCTAGAAAGAAGGTCATGAATTGTTGGAAAAGCTCATAGCATGGATTTGCATGATTGGTCAAAAATGAACTAAAAATGGCTTATAAGTTAAAAAAGTTGAAATTGGATTTTGGTTTGAGAGATCTACAAATCCAAAATGGGGCATATGATAGATGATTTTGATTGGAAACAACATTTTGGAAACAATGGTTTATCCACATGTTTGAGTTTAGGCTTAAAAATTGGACTTCCTTTGTAAATTTGTTTCTTGCACTTTAAGGTACCATGAGAAATTGTTTGCCAAAGCCTTAATTTTGCATAAAATGCCTTGTTCTCACATGTATATCTCATATAAGGGTATTTTGAAGGCTTATCATGAGTTTTATGAGATTTACTAAAAATAGTATTTTTGAATTTCTCATTACGTGAGAAGTTCTAGAACTTCCTTGGAAGCTTCTCATATGTTCTAGATCTTTCCTTTCACTTCCATAAATACCCAAGGGTGAGATCATGCCATGGTTGGTGATTCTTTATGCATGCATACTACACTTTGATCCAAAAACTCCAAATTGCATTTTCATTTCAATCTTTACCAAAACTCCATTAATAGTGAGATCTTTCATCATCATCATCATCCTCCATCATTGTAGAGAGAAAACCATGCAATATTGAACAGAATTCGTGGCTGGTTTGTGGGATTCACTTCATCACTCCAAGTTGCATAAAGAGTTGGATAGCGTAATTCAAGAAGTTTGAGCAAGATTTCTCTCCACCAGAAGCTTCATCAATCATCAAAGAGCAAGTATAGCAATTGGCAAGGGTTGAAAAGAGAGATAACCATCAGCACCATCTTCACTTGGTAGGTATGCGTTTTGATTCGAATCACCATAATTATGCATGGTTAGGGTTAGTTGTTGTGATATTCATGATAGAGACCACTTAAGGATCAATTATGGTGAGTTTAAGGTCAATCCATGGAGGTTCAAGATGTGGTGTCAATTCTTGGTTGGTCAAGAAAGCTTTGTTTATGGGGTTTCAATACATGTGTTATAGTTTAGAGGACTCATGGAAGCAAGAGGAACACGTAGGTATCATTTTCTGCAAGGTTTGATAAAGTTGCAGTTCATGTCCTATGATGGTACCCATGCCTTGTTGTTGTCGGTTTGAAGGATATAGGAAGATTCAAGATAAACCACGACCATGGTTGTGTGGAGGGTGAGAAGAGGATCACTTTTGGTTTTTATTTCGTGTTGATCCATGGTGATATGAGAGAGCAATCCGAGCTGGAAGAAGCACGCATGGAAATGGAGTTTCATGAAAGCTAGGGTTTTGGTTGGAGAAGAAACATGATGGCCATTGGATTGGAAGTAAAACTTTGACTTGACCAAGGATCTAAAGGCCACGGTTGAATCTGCATTTTGGAGGGAAATTGGAGCCAGGGCAAAACGGCGTCGTTTCGTTTAATGAGGGTCCTTGGGCCTTTTGCTTCCCCCCCCCCCCCATTTGGAAGCCCACACGCGTGATGACTAATCTGATGACTATCTGCACCCCCTCCCTTCATTTCTATTATGTTTCATTTTAATTTTCTTTTTCATTTCATTGATTTTCTAAAATTCATAACTAAATGAAAATTGCATATTTTTAATCCATTCTTTTTTTAACATTTTCATTAAAATGTCTAGAAAATTATAAAATATAAAAATTGCATTTTATATTTTAATTGGTATTTTTCCCATATTTTCCAATTAAATGCACTTTTTTTAATCATTCATTTCATGCATGATCTTGTAGATTTTTGTTCTTGCATTTAGGAATAGATTTTTTGCTCATCCTTTTTGGCAATGTTAGATAATATAATGTAGTTTCCCCTTGGATTTATTACTAGATTTTTAGAATAAAATTTGATTAGTTTAGATAATTGAACTTAGGATAGTTTAATTAGGGTTTTTAAGTAGTATACTTGAACTTCAACATTTTATTTTTGGGGTTTATAGGCCAAATTAGTGCATGGGGAATACATGGGTTAAGGGTAAGTATGTATAGAATCCCTTAGAATTTTTCTAGAATATTGTATGGTGTTTTAGTATTTTTCATTGATTTTTGAATGTATGGATAGTATGTGTGTTGCTTAAAGGCATAAGTTGTATCGTTGTGTTTTCCTTCCCCCTCTTTTGAGTGTGTGAGCTTTGAAGATTGAGTTGAAGACCTTGTGGATCATCATGGAAGCTTTGAAGACCTTGCAGAAGAGTTTAGCATAGCTTTTGTTGTTTTGTTTATAGGTTCATAGGTGCATAGGCAGAGCCCTAGATAGAATACTTTGTTCAATAAACAAGGAGTGTCTTGTTCACCTCCTTTCTTCTCTGTGACATAGAGTCCCTTAAGGGTATTCACCTCTCTCCTTTGGAGGGATTAGTGACCTTGCCCATAAGGTAGAACTTTGAGAGAGCCTCTCCTTTGATGTTAAGTTCTCAATGGCATCCTTTTGAAGTCAGTGAGTACTGTAACATCCCCACCTCATCTTGTTAACTGAATCTTGTTTGCTGGAGCATTGGAGCCATTGAAGATAGAAGCTGAGGCCTTGAAAAGGATGATTCCTTGAAGATTATTGAAGTCTGAAGACTCTGTGAAGACCAAGTGGATGCCTGAAGGTCCCTGGGGATAGTGAAGC
Source organism: Lathyrus sativus (assembly GCA_963859935.3). Taxonomy (NCBI): domain Eukaryota; kingdom Viridiplantae; phylum Streptophyta; class Magnoliopsida; order Fabales; family Fabaceae; genus Lathyrus; species Lathyrus sativus. The sequence continues at coordinate 628,268,422 of OZ012738.1, forward strand.
CTGAAGGTAGAGCTGATCAAAGGAGCCGAAGCTCAAAGGGAGAAGATGAGTTGATACTCATGTTGTAGGGTTGATACCTGGAAAGCAAGTGATCTCTGAAGTCTGAAGACTGGGTTGCTGCTGGAGGAGCTGAGGCTTTCTTCTGTTTTCTTTGATGTATTGTGTGTTTTGTCTGATTTGTCTGTTGCATTAGACTAAGCCCATTTAGAATAAGTTCAGTCTAAGAGCATGAGTGCATCTGATTGTATTGTTATTGCTTGGCTTTGCTTGCGGGTATTCGGTAGAGCCCAGCTCCCTTGCCCATGTGTTTATTTTGCTTGATAGCATTTCATTTCTTTTGTCTGTATGATTACAGTTTACTGTTTTTGCTTGATAGCATGTTGTTTATTTTAAGTATGATTACTGTTATTTCATGACTGGCTTGAGGTCGAGACGAGCTTGTGGAGGCTGAAGCCCCACACACATTTCCTCCCTCACTTGCATTGCATGCATTTTACTGTTAAAGCTGATGCTTTTGTCTGTTTTGGTGTATCATTGATATGATCCCTTAGGACTCTCATTTCCTCTGATGAGGATTTGATGATAGACTTTTAGGTTGAAACCTATGCATGACAACATCTAGGAGTTCCCTGTTCAAACCTCAACCATAGGATGAATCCATGGCATGACAACAGTAGGACTTGATAGTCTCCCTCCTAGTTGGGCCTGTTCTCTTCTCATCTCGAAACAGTTTAAGATACAGTAATCATGAATGATTTCTTTCGTACGTTACGAGCCTTAAGCTATCTGAGCAAGGCTTGTGGGAGAGTTTCTTTTCCGCAGTCTGGATGTTTAGTATGGTACCCTTTGGGTGACATGCGACGCATTCACTCTCAGGTCATAGTCTCTAGTGCGGTTGAAATCGCAAACACCATAAAAAACACTTCTTTCAGGAGATAACCCGTAGTTTCCCGAACTACGTTTGCTCTGATCTTTCATACCCGATGGAAGTACGTAGGCATAGGATGCGATATCCTAGCGAGCAACCTTCCCCATCTTCCCCCCGTAGTCAGTCGAACTACGTTGACTCTGATTTCTCGTTCCAGACGGGAATACGTAGGCATAAAGCGCGATGCTTTGCCGAGTCATTTTTCTTTTCTTTTTCAGCCAGCCTTGATAGGAAGATAGAATAAAACCAACCCGTCCAAGTAAGCAAACAAGCGAGGATTCCGTCGAGTACGACGGACGTGAGGGGTGCTAATACCTTCCCCTTGCGTAACCGACTCCCGAACCCAGACAATGGTTGCGACGACCTTGTCTTACCCTTTTTCGTCAGGTTTTTCCGATCGTTTCCTTTCCCGCTCTGAGGGATAAATAACGAAAGGTGGCGACTCTTCTGTCATGCCGGCACCTTATTTTCGCGCAAGCGACAGTATGCAAGAATACCATTTGAAGTTTTGAGATGGCTTGGTCGAGACAAATCATCTAGCCCAGAAGAAACTGGCCTTGAGTTGAAAGTCTTAACATCTTCAAGATTTGATTGCATCATGAAGAAATAATATCGGGAAGTCGAGCTTGTTCCCTGTTCGGTCCCAAGCCCAATCATATTTGGCACCTCTTTGTTTTAAAGCCACTTTTGGCTAGTACTCCTGTGTAAAACCATCTCCGGTTGGTACCATTTACCTTACATATCTCCGTTCCCCGGCAAGCCCAACCATGCTTGGCGTAACCGTCTTTCCAGACCCTCTCGTATCCCCAATATTTTGCATACATCTTACATCATATGTATACTTAAACCATATCATACTTCCCTAGTTCTTGCACCTCTGCACATCAGCATTTTCATTTACATTTCCATTCGTCGTGGCACATCATTATCATCAAGCATTAGCATGCGCAGGTCATGGTCCAGGATCAGTCTCAAAGATTTCTAAGATCATCTTTAGCCCAGTTAGGGGTATCTTATTGTAACACCGTGGGTTTCTTTTCACGAAATTCAAGGATATCGAAACAAAGTTTAGCCCATATAGGAGCATCTTTTCCAAGACCATGGGCATCTCCCATAAAGTTGCTTCAACCTTAGGGTTGATCTATTTTCAAGATGATATTCAGCCCAGTCAGGAGCATCTTCTACAAAGACTGTGGGTGTTCCCGATGAAGTTGTCAACCTTTTGTTGGACGGACTCAAGAGCTTTACAACGACCATCAGCCCATTCAATGGCATTCTCCACAAGATCGTGGACGTTCCCCACAAAGTTGTTCAACCTTTTGTTGGGCAGATCCAAGATTTTCAAAGCGACGTTTAGCCTAGCCAGGGGCATCTCCTTTGAAGTCGTGAGCGTTCCTCACGAATTTGTTCAACCTTTTGTTGACTAAGATCAAGAGTTTCAAGCAAACCTTAGCCCAGTCAGTGGCACCTTCTTCAAGGTTCATGGGCGTTCCTCATGAAAGTTGTCCAACCTTTTGTTGTCAAAGCTTTGATCCCCGAGCAGGTCAATGGGTGTTCCCCGTTGATCTATCTCATTCTAATCTTCCTCTTGGGCGTTCCCCGGTGAGTTGTCTTCAGCAAGCTTGATCTTTTGTCAATTGCCTTACTATCATCCTTTTGGTGATAGCCGAACCTCGTCAGTTTAACTTAGCCTGCATCCTTTTGATGTTGGTTACTTTCAAGATTGGGAAGTTATTATCATCCTTTTGGTGGTAGTAACTTATAAGTTTCACTCCGTCATCCTTTTGATGATGAGTCTGTCATCCTTTTGGTGCCAGATTGCACGAGTGTTGCTCTATCATCCTTTTGCTGATAGGTCTGTCATCCTTTTGGTGCCATGTTATGCGAATGTTCTCCATTATCCTTTTGGTAATGGATCCTTGCATCCTTTTGGTGTCGGGGCAGTGCGCGTGTTTACTATCATCCTTTTGGTGATAGTTCTGTCATCCTTACGGTGTCAGATTGTTCCAGTTATCGTACTTCTTGTGATAACAACCTTTGCAGTTATTCAATGTCTACTCGAGTTTTGACATTGATGCGATACTTCACTTCCTGAGCATTTCATTTCTTTTTGGACAAATTCAGGGTTTTCTTCATATCTAATTGACTTCTACCTCGTGGGAAAGAACGCTGTAGCAGTTCATTTTCCTAGGTTTAAGCCTATTAGATAGGGGCATCTGTCGTACCCCAAATTTGTCCTATATGTATATCTTTCATTTTTGCATCCAATCATTAATCATTATTCAAAAATTCCAAAAAAAATGTCACTTCTATTCATGGCCCAAATTCAGGATGTTATGGGATTGAAGTTGGATTGAGGTTTATTAGAGGTTTGTCTGTATGATTGTGTGGGCTCAATAAGGGTGGAAAATTAGTTAGGTCTGACCTAATCCCAGTCAGATGAATTTTATTTCGTAATGGAGGACTGGAGATGATTAATTCAAGTGGGTGTTATTGTAGATGTGATAACAGTTCACACTAAATCACTATCTTTTTATTTCAAAACGTATTGCTAACTGAGCATTTAGTTAACGGTAAAAGAATTTGTGTCTCAAGAGATAAAAGTTCAAGATGGCTCCATTTGATTTCGTATCAAGTTCAAGATATATTCATTTTGGTTCTCGAGAATGACTCCTAATTGTAAGACATGGTTCGTGTGATTCATAAAACTTTCATCATTATCAAGCTGATTATTGGAGTTCAATCATATGGTGGTTTTGAACTCAAGTGCAAGAAATCTATTCAGGAATAATTGAGAATTTAAAGTAGAATTTAGTCTTGTTGGAGGTTCAATTCAAAAGTCAAAGTTAAGGTTTTACAAAAATACATTACCAAGGTTTATTTCATAGCAAGAATCCATTATCCAAGTTTCTCAAAATTCTTTAGACAAATTTCATTATGAAGTTCATCCACAAGGAGTCATAAATCCAAAAGTTGATTCGAGGCCCATTAACTAGTTTTTATTAGTAAGCCCAAGTTGCAAGAGGGTCTTCAAAGAGGTTGAGCCTAAACCAATGCCAAAAAATAAACCATTAAAATAAAATAAAATAATTGCCAAGCTTTGAACAAAATGTAACTAAGTGGATGCTACCATAATCAAACTTCTAACATCAATAAAACCCAAACCGTCCACCCTTCTTCAGCAAAGAAATCATGCTTCACAAGTACTCAACCTACGACACAAACTACAACCAACCCATAACCTTGAATAGAAGTGATATGAGAGGAGAACAAAGTTGGAGCAAAAAGATCGAAGCGGATCCAATTAACAAAGCTGAAGCTTGAAACTTAACCGCGAGAGAACAATAGGTCGAAGGAAATCCGAATCGCGCGAAGGTTGGGTCTTATTCCGCATCATGTTGTTGATGTTTTAATTTGTTTTGCTTTTAAGGTGGGGGTTTATTTGTCACTTTGCCTTCTTTCATGTTGAGGAGGAAAGGAGAAGGATGAAGAGGATAGCGCCGTGAGAGTATAAGAGACGGGTTCATGTGGTGGATTGTGGGTCTTTTTGGATCCACCGTCTATTTATGATAGGGATGAATGGGCCTAAAGGGCCCATGAGAAGTCCACCCTATGCTCACACCCTTTCGTTTTTTTATGTCCCCATCTCCTTGTTTTTTATTTTCTTATTTATTTCTCAATCTTCTTTTCACTTTAGGAGTTGATTTTCTTCTATTCTTTTGAAGTTAGAAGTTGGGATTAACTTCCTTTTGATTGTTTTTTTGGTGTTTTAAATTATTTTATCACTATCTCTTTAATTCTTTTATCTCATTTCATTTTAGCTTTGTTTATTTTCGATTTCCTTTTGGCATTTTTTCCGGTCAATGACGAAATCATCAAAGTTACCATTGGTCAAACCATTGATACATAGTGACTAATCTGAGACCACTTTCTTTTTCTCCTTTAATTTCATCTTCATTTTCGATTTTATTTTATTTTTTGAACCGATGAAGCCTTTGATTCACAAACGTTAGTTTTTCGAGGTTATTAAAACCTTCATTATTTCAAATCTATAGAAAATGATCATTTGGATCATTTTCTATACTTTGGGATCGTTAGAGGTTCCCTTCGATTAATTAACATAGGATTTGCGATTAAGACGAGGTTTTAACCTTATTTTCAAGTTCATTTCGATTTTATTTTATCCTATCGGTTAATGAAGTCTTTTATTCGCAAATGTCGACTTATTGAAGTCGATAATCTTCATTATTTCAAATCTGTAGAAAATGATTATTTGGGTCATTTTTTATACTTTGGGATTGTGAGATTACCTTTGATTAATCGACGCGAGTTAATGATTAAGATGAAATCCCACTCCTTTTGACCTTCTCCATTTCACTAATTATTAACCTCCGACTTTAATTTATGTTAATATCTCACTGTTTTATATTCCCGCACATATTTTCTGTTGATATTATCTTGTTTATTACCTTGTGCATATTATCATCGTTGTGCATATTTCATCCTGTCATATTACATATACTGTCATCTAACTCTTTACTTGTTTATTTCGTTTAAGATACCAAAAAAATGATAAAATTATCGAAACCTAAAAACCCTAATTTGGTGGACCGTTGATCGTTATCTTAGGCATTGAAGTTTAGACCTTGTACATAAACCCTAGTTTGGATACATTTTGTCCGAACTCTCTTCTCTGTTGTTTAGTTTAGGACACCTCGCACGCACACGACTTTCTCTTGGGCTACCTGACAATGAGACCATTTATTTCTCGCAATCCCCTGTACTTTATATGTAACGCTCTCCCGTTACCATGTAATAGCTTATTTATTTTTCATGCTTGCTTGCTATGCGCTAAGAAAGATAAAATGAATTAGGCTAGAACACATTTTCAAAGTAAAGAGCAAAGGAGGCTTGATCCAACGTCAAGTCATTTTTCAAACTCTTTTCAAATTGAACCACCTTAGGGCTTCGCCTCTCTTCCATAATCACTCTAACCTTGTATGTATTCAATCCTCGTAAGTCGATTGCCTCGCGCATCGCCATCAACCTACCATTCTCTATTCACCACCCTCACTTTTTAAAACTTTCTTTTCTAAACCTTTCTCTGTGGTTCTAAAAATCTTGGTCTCATACCAAGCGCATTTTCAAACTCTTTTCTTAATAAAACTTAAATTGTTGCGGAGTGGTTAGGCGTAGGCCTTCTCTTATCCTGAGTGCTTGACATTACCTTTAGGGTTCACTGTCGCGAAGCGCTTACCATTCAAGATCAAAACATCTCTAATAAGAGAACGAGGTTCTCTTTGTATTGAACTAAAGAGATAGGATTGAGTGCAGACTTCTTCCTCTCCGAGTTTCAGGATACTCACTGTAGAGTGTGTAGTCTCGATACTCGTCTTTCAATATGAAGACGTGACTATATTCACCACGCCTTTTCATAATAAATCTTTGAGATAAAGAGTTGGGTACTACCTGCAAGGGGTTACTATCCGAGGACCTATTTCACCCCTAAAAACAACTTCCACAAATCAAATGTGACATCTTGCCTCGAAGGCAAAAACTAATCTTTTTCAAGAAGGATATGTTACGTCTGTTCTACCGTAAATAGGTAACACCTAAGACTCCATAAGTGAGCTGCAATACACCTAACTACTAGAATGCGTACGATAACCTCATCCATAAAAATACCAGTTAACAGTAGGCTAAACTACGACTGCTCTGATTCTTCATTTCTTTTAAGTGAAAATACGTAGGCACAAGGGTCCCAATCCTTGACGAGCACACTTTCTTGTCTATATCCGTAGTCCTCCGAACTACGTTGACTCAGAATTTCTCATGCCTGTTGAGAATACATAGGTATAGGACTGCGAGGTCCTATCGAGTCTCCTTCCTTCTTCCACCTTCTCTTTTCTCTCTATTCTTGCTTCATACCCTTATCTATCCCTTTAGAACACTCTTAGAAAGCAATATCCCTTAGCAAATACCTTCACACATAGACTAACAAATGGTTCCCATCGAGTACGATGCATGCGAGGGGTGTTAATACCTTCCCTTCGCATAACCGGCTTTCGAACCCTTTCTCTTGGTTGCGAGACCATCATATCCATTTATTTCTTAGGGTTTTCTCGATGTTCTCCCTTCCCCTTATGGGATGAATAAATTTAGATGGTGAATCTTCTATCTTTCTGTTCTCGCCTCTCCGTCGTTGCATTTTCGAGTAGCGACACCCTCTTTTGTGGTTATGGAGCATTGGACGGCCGTTGGTGCTACTGCATCAGAAAATAAGAATAGTATTATGAAAGAGTTGTTAATCATGAATTCATCTTTACATTTATTGTAAATAATTTACCTTCATAGAATAGAAGAATAGTCAATATGAATTGTAATCACCTGCACAATCTTATCATCTTGGATGAATAACAACATCCTAATGATTCGCTCTTGTAATCGTGTTCTTTGATCGTGTTGCTTTCAACATCGTTTCTTTGAAAATCAAAACCTTGTAGGTGCTTGAAATTGGGATTTTTTGTTTGCCATCTCGTGATTTCGTCTTTTCAATTTTCATTGCTATAATGTCATCTTAATTATGTGTTTATCATAATCAATTATGTGTTTATCACAATTGATTCTTGTCTGTTTGGTTATGATCAATTTTGTTTCATTCGACAATCACTAATTATCGTTCAACTGATTGTGATTTAATTTATTTTGGTGTTTGGTTGTTGATTGCACACTTTTGTTTAGTGATTGCTTTGGTGATTGGTACTTTGTTGTTCGATGATAGGAGATTGTTTTTATCAATTTGTTGTTCAGTGATATAAGTTGTGGTTCAGTGGTTGTTATTGTTATTGACTACTGTTTAGTGCACGTGGAATGTAGCAACATGATTAGTTTATATTAAAAAAGAAGAAAAAGAAATTGTTACTTATAAAACGACTTTAGAAAAGTGAGAAGAGTTATTTTTGTGTCTGTTTTAATGATAAGAATTATTCAGCTTGGGAATTTCAATTCAAAAATCATGTCAAAGGAAAGGGATTGTGGAATCACCTAAATGCTGTCTTCGAGACACCAATAGATAAAGTTGTATTAGATGAGTGGGAAGTCAAATATGCTCAAATAATTACTTGGATCCTCAGTACTACTGATCTTTAAATGATCAATAATTTACTTTCATTTTTAACTAAATATGAAACTATTTAAAGTGTGTTTACAACCAGGACAATGCAACTAAGCATTTTCAGCTTGAGCTAAATTGGTCCCGCTTCGAGAAAGAGATCATTTGATTAATGACCGTTAACTACTAACTTCTAACTTCTGACTTTTACATTTTTGCTCTTTATTTTATTGATATTTACTTTCCGCCATTTACTTTCTTGCTCGTTATTATTCATGCCTTTATCTTCTTGTCATTTTCTTTTTCTTTCTTCTTTTATTCTTCATCTTGTTAAAAAATACAAAAACATAATAAAATGATTAAAACCCTAAAAAACATCTAATCATGGACTATGGTTACTATCCCTTGCATGGAGTTTTGGATCTTGTAATTGACCAGAGAAAAAGGAAACTTGGAGACTTGGAATCTTGTTTTCATTGTATAATTTAAAATACTGTGCATTGTTAGATGCCCAATTGTGCTTATTTGAGCTATCAAATGTGGGCATCTTTCGCTCATTTTTGGTCTAATTTCGGTTCAAAACCGCCTTGCTTTTGTTGATATGCAATATGATGTGAAATGCTCTTGGTCCTTTTAATTTGTGTGTTATTGTGCAGTATTTGAGCATGAAAAAGTTAAATTTGAAGACACAAGAAAGTTGACAAAGGAATCAAGAAAGAACAAGAGCAAAAGCATGTTCGCTAGGCGAACATCTGGCGAGTGATGTAGCGAGCTGTTCGCTAGGCGAGTCCATAGCGAATTTCTAGTGAACACTCCCAGATTTGGGCAGAATCAAAATGGAATTATTCGCTGGCAGCGAGGCAGGTGGCGAAGAACTCGCTAGGCGAGCACCTAGCGAGCAAGTAGCGAAGCATTCCAGAATCTTTTCCTCAGCCCTCGCTAGCATGTTCGCTAGGCGAGGCTGTAGCGAACATTTACTGTTAGCTCGCTAGGCAAATGAGGTCGCGAGCGTGACAGGACAACAACTTTTTCTATAAGTAGCCCTATGTACTTTTTGAACCAATACCATATTTTTCACTAGTTTTTGCTGGATAAGAGATTTTGTGACTTAGAAACCCTTTATCTCTTATTTTCTTCATTTCTAAACATTATTCTACAAAAAGAAGGTGGATTCTTATCCAAGTTGGATTTTTCGACTCGGATGTTCATCAACCTTCTTCCGAAACTTCTTTTACAAGCTACCATGAAAATGAGTAGCTAAGTTCTTCATTTTGTCAAGGTTAGATGTAGGTGATCATTAAGCTTTGTATGTATATGGATGATCTTCATTTGTAAACTCTTGGATGATGAATATATGGTGAAAACCTTGCTTTATCTATAACTGTTTGTGTTGGTTTATGATTGAAAGATATTTTCCAACTCTTGACCTAGGTTTTCATACTTCTATTTTCTTAAGCTAGAAATAGTTTTGAATGTGGTTGTTCATGAAAAATGTTAAACCTAAATGTTGTCATTTTGATAGATTGTGTGAGAAATCAACACTGGATCAAAATGGAAAAAACCACAATGTAAGTTAGAAATAATCACATTGGGAGGATGTTGTGAATGTGTTTATCATCTAAAGGAGTTTATGCGTATTGTTGATCGGACATATGCAAGCAAAGTGATTACCGAACCCTAACTTTGACAATCTTTATTAAATCGTAAAATCAATCTTTTACCGCGATTCATTACCTTTTATGCAAGATACCTTGACTAAAAACCAAACCCCTTTTGTTACAACAAAGTTACGAACTTGACAATCGTTGAACATCGACAATATCTCAAATTCCCTGTGGAGACGATAACAAAAACCCGACACTTTACCACTGTCCTAACATGCATACACACGACTTTCTCTTGGGCTAACTGACAACGAGACCCTTTATTTATCGCATAAACTTCCCTTGTGCTTTTCATGTATTCCTCTCCCCATTTTGGTGTACTTTCTTTACTTTCTCACTTTTCTTTTGTTGTGGTTTTTCTTGCTAGTTACTCCTTAGGAACTAGGATCGACCTCACCACTTTCTAAAACCCTTGATCAAACGTCAAGTGGTATCTTCGCGTAATCCTTGTAGGTCGACCGCTTCGTGCATCGCCATAAACCTGTCCCATTTCAATCGTAAACCATTTTCATAATCATTTTTCAACAATAAAACCCTTGATCCAACGTCAAGCGGACTTTTCTCAATAAACTCAAAAACACATTAAGATGCGATTGGAATTGCGCGCCACGAGCCTTAAGTGGCAGAGATAGAGTGGGGATGGAGCTTTCCTACATTCACTCTAAGTACTTTGGACATAAGATGCTTGGCTTGGTAGTTTGAAATATTCGACTCTACCCATAGTCTTTAGTGTAATTCTCATCAAGAACAATCTCTTTTCAAAATCCTAAAAACAACATTAACTCATCAAACTCTTTTTTCTCGCTGTCGTGCAATCTTTCCAACTCCTTTTTACGAGGTAAAATCAATCAACACACTAGTTTTCTACCCTGAACTACAATGCTATGAATTCCTTATTGCATTCTGGGATACGTAGGCTGAGGATTGTGAACTCTTACCGAGCACCCTAATAAAAAATCCTTCATTTCCCCTTTAGCAAGTAATCCTTAGATTCGATACCCATTCATGCGTAGAAAACTTAGTTGGTTCTCTTTAAGTATAAAGGATGTGAGGGGTGCTAATACCTTCCCCTTGCATAACCGACTTCTGATACTAGTTTTGGTTGCAATGACCATACCCTATCCTTTCCGATCCCTTTTTGTTCATGAGTTTTATTGATATTTTCCCTTTCCCTATTTGAGAATAAATAAAGTTTGGTGGCGACTCTGTTACGTCCATCCTGTAACACCCTTTTCTACCCCACAATTATTATAGAAAAATAACACAGATATCAAAGTAAAATATTAAATTCAAAAAAAGCCACCTCAAAAGGGCGTACATTTCCCAAATAATCAAAATAGGTCAAGGCTCCGTAAACAACGGATTTTCCTAAAATACATCAAATTGCACAAAGCAGCGGAACTCAAAAGGCATAAGTCAAGGTTTTCCTCATAAGGGAAGATAATCAAGATAAACTCAAATGAAATATAGTTTAACTCAAAAGACCCTAACCCGATGTTACATATCAGAGCAAGACCCTCTAAGTTAACCAAAAAGGCTAACGACTCAAAACTTCAAAAGAATATCCTCGACGGTGTCCACGGCTAAACCTGGTCATCTGCACGTTACCCACGTGGAGGTAACATTCAAATAGGCAGGGTGAGTAAAATGATTCATAATAATCAATGTATAAAAATTAACATATAAAACGGTGTCATATTCATATTCAACACATTGATATCCTTCAATAGGCCTCAAAGGCCACAACATCATAAATTATTCCAAATGACTCATAAATGAAAATGCAACAAGACTCAATGCATGTGGTACCAATCATCACAGCACGATGGACACTGGGCCATCAACCCTCCATAGATCCCCATCAATAGGATCAATTCTACTTGAGAACCAGAGCACATCAAAACACTTCACATCCACACAATGGAATTGAAGCTAAAGTAATCAAGGTCCCGAACCGAAGTCCGGATGCACATGAATGCATGATGAACACGTCAATAATCATCCTCATAATAACAACATAGGTGCATCATCATTCATCATAATCATCATCATCACGGTCATCATCATATCTCATGTCATCATATAACTCATCAAAATCATGGTAACATCATCATAGTTTTCCAATCAATACATCATATAAATCATCATGTAATCATGTACACATCACATAAAACTCACAACTATATTCATGTCAATTCGTCAAAGAAATCACATAATCAAACACCAAGGCATTGTTGTACACGATCAACATTCGCGAACTCTGCTACATTCGCTGGCATGCTCGCTAGGCGAGTTTCTTCGCTAGGCGAAGGATTCTTCACTAGGCGAGTTTGGGAACAACATGGTTCGCTAGGAGAAGCATTATTGGCTAGGAGAACAATGCGATAACAACAAACTTTATTATGCACCAGAACCTAAATCCACCCAAATGTCCACATGATTCACTTCTACAATGCCCACAAAACATCCCTAAATCATCCCTAAGGTCTTACGGCGATAAAGGCACAAAACCTACGGTTTATTAGGCCAATCCCGTATCATATTCATGCTCTAAATTACAATTTCCCTACAATTACCCTGTAGGCATCAGAGTTACTTATTATCTAATATTCATATCCCTTCAGGGTAAGATAAATAACAATTCATGGTTTTGGCCACGGAGGCCTAACTTTTCCTTTTCCCCAATGAATTCCACGGTTAGATTCACAATAACAAATTTAGGCCATGAAGGCCAAAGATCACTATTTCTCATATCCACCCTCAAAATCCCTTAAACCTTAAATCAACCTTAAATACATTGAAAGTTACACATGGAAAATCATGAAGGTAATACTCCCCATACCTTAATCGTCGATTCAAAGCCTTCACAAATCTTTCAGGGAACCTCTGAAAGCTTCTGCCTCCAATGCTCTCCTCAGAGCTCTGGCCTCAATACTTTTCACGGTCTAACAAATGAATTCTCATCCCTTTCCAATTTCCTTTTTGTTAAACCTAGTCTTGGGCCTCACAATTGGGCTTTCTCCATAATACCCTCACTAACTCCTTTGAACTGTCCCAATTGCCCTTATTCATCTTATATTTATTTTGATTCATAATAATATTAATAAATTCATATTACATACTATTATTCAAAATAAATAACCCCAAAAATGCACAGTTCTCAATAATCCACAAAACCACTGAAAATCACCGAAAAATGAATATTCTCAATTAAATAAACTAATTAAAATATTCCAATTAAATTTGGGGTGTTACACATCCCGCGGGTGTGCGATTTCACATCACGAGGTCATCTCTCATTTTTTGAGGTATGACAGATGACGATTCTGCCAGGGACTCTTCCCTAAGCAAGTTAAGCCTAGTCTAGGTTACCTTCTTCGCATGTTTGGGTGTTTGTATTTGTTCTTTGCTTGCTTACTTCATTTCTTTCTCTATGATTTCTATATTCTTATCTTATCTATTGTTACTCTCTTATGTTGTGGTATGGATTGAATACTCTAGTTGCAAACCTTGAGGGAAAGACTCTCTACCCGAGTCTAGAGTGTAAAATATGAGATATGAAAGGTTGCGTAGTATAGACTCTTGAGAAGCTTTTCTCGTGGTCGTCAATATGAGAACCTCGCTTGGAGTAGATTCTAATGAGAATGTTGACGACTGTCAAGCTTTTGGCATGGACGATCAATGTTTTCACTAAGATCCATGACTCTAAGGATCTTTGTAGAACTTTGAACCATGAGCCAACTAGGATTATTTAAAAATAAATTAAAAATGATTTTTTTGTGAAAAAAGGTAAAAAGAGAAAAAACATAAAAAGTGGAAAATGTGGGATTTGAACTCCGGACCATACGCTTGTAACTCCTTTTACTCACTTTACAATCAAACGGGCTATCTCATTAATTCGAGATAAAATGCAACTAAAACCCATATAATAGTATAGAGGTTGGCAAAATTTATTGTACTACAACTGCACATATTTAATTACCTTCAATCGGAGATGACGATGACAGTTGGTCTTCAATCTTCTCATGATAGAAGATAATTAAAGGTATAGGAGGACCCCCAATTTTATCCACTAGATGAGAAAGAAATTTGGAAATACACCAATCGAGAGATTTTCTAGGGATTTAAGGGACACATATAAAAGACTCAATGGATCCCATCCCTGACGAGGGATACACCTGACACTCTGATAAGACTTGAACAAAATTTGGATGGAACACTGGTAAAAATCTCACAAGCAATCTGATGGGACTCAATACTCTGATAGGGCTCATGTAATACTCTTGATGAAAATCACTTTTATAAACAACTTCCTTGGGGAATCCATGTAATACTCTGATGGAACCCGAACCTTTGATGAGATTCAACAGCTCTGGGTGAAACCCATGTAGGACTCTGATGATACTCCATTTTATGGAAACCCCTAAGTGCTAGGGGGATATAATTTCCAAGTTACACATTTCTTCTTAAGCAACCCCAAGTGTTGGGAAATATAATTGCAATTGACAAAGGTTTTATAACATACAAAATCAAGAATAAATAAACTGATAATATGATAAGGGTAAAATCATCAAAGATGAACCTTATATAAGAGAACTACCTCTTACCAGAATGTCTCGGGCCAGGCCCAAAGAACTAAACCCATCAACCCTCCAACCTAGGGACGACATGAAGGACACATGAAATGTTAAGGGTGGAATCATGTGGTGAGTACGCGGTCCACTCTCACCCAATCCACCTAAGATGCGCCTTAAGAAAAGACATGCCACACTACATATTAAACGAACAATAAAAAATATAGGCCCTTAGAGTCATCCACATCTTCTAATCGAAAGAGGGTAACTCACCCCATTCACATCATTACAAGCTCAATGTTAGATTAGTTTAACTTATTTTCTATGGATAAGAACCAATCTTCCTTTAGCTCGTTAAACCAAGGACGATGTCTCTAAATACTCCTGCAAAACTATTGGACAAATTCATTCTTTTTTGAGATATCAGAACGATACTAACCTTTTTTTTGTAACTTACCTAAACAAGATATCATGTATTATACTTACCGCAAGCACACCATTCATCCTTAAGAGTTTCATGCCTTTTATAATAAAAACATAAAAAATAAAGACTTTTAATTATTAGAGAAGATTTCCATCTAACTCACTGTCATCAATCATCAATTAGTCGATTTATAATTCATCAATTAATTGATTTATAATTCATCAATTAGTTAATTTCTAATTCATGATTTAAAATATAAGAGAAATCTTTGAATGTTTGAGATAGAAAATTCGTGACTTTATATATAATTTAGTTTTGGATTACTTATATATATTTAAATATTTTTTGAGGTTTTAATTTAATGAAAAAATTGCTAAAGGAAATTTAATGTGAAAGACTAATAAAATATTTGTACATATTGAATTGAATATATGATTTTTTTAAAAAATAACCACTATTTTCAAATAAAATACCAAATAAACAACCATTTCAAAATAATGATCAAAATAGTCAAGTTTAGGCTAGAGACTAAGAGAAGACGCCAATTCAAATGGTGCATGCATATCCCACATACACTTAGGCGCCATTTCAATTGGCGTATGTATACACTATGCACCACATGCATTGGCGCATGCATTATTCTCCTAGTGCATGCACCATTTGCTATAGCTACTGCTTTATACCAACTTTCTTATAAATACAACACCATCCCTCTTCATTTTTCACACTTCTTCTTACTATCTCCTTCCATTTTTATAATCTCCTTCTATTTTTTTCTTTCAAAATGTCTTCATATATGTGTCCCTATATCCACAAGAGATATGCCGATTTAATTTATTCGGCAGTAATGCCTCCGATGAAGATCCGACTCTAGAATACAGAGACGTTTGGACATCTTAACAGGAGCCTAATCAATTGATTAAATGGAGATATTGCAGAAGGTGAAAAGATTAAAAGTATTCAAAGGATTGTTACCATGTTCAACAAAAATGGAGAAGTTTGTTTATGGGAGAATGTTAAAACTGACAGAGATGTTCACATGATGATGTATAGTTCTCATGAAGTTGTCCTGCTGGTTGTAATCACATAGTTATGTTGTTTAGTCGTTGTATTTGTTTGTTTTGTTGTTTAATTGTTTAAATTATTGTTAGTTTTTGTTTTTAAATTATTGTAACGGAATGTTATGATATTTAGGAAATGAGATTTGTTTTCGATATAAAGCAAACCAATTACATTTAAAATTATGTTGTTGTGCTTGGTCCAACATTGGGACAGTTTATACTATTGTGTCCGGGCCGACGATATGAATTACATAATCTCACAATTTTGTTCATCATATCCATTTCGGTACGAATAAGCGTGCTGTTAGGGCGACCTTTTTTCTTTCTTCGCATAATTTCATTGTGCCAGACTATATTCCCTTCATATGTAGGCCAACAGTCCTCTTTTGCTACCACCAAAAGGCTAGTGTTGTAGACATTACATAAGTTTATGACTTGGTAAACAACAGACAGTAAGTCGGAAGGGTCCTGGAGAGCCTTTGAATATACGGCTATGACATGGGAGTAAGGCATGCGAAAGACTTGAAACTTTCTGCAGTCACACCAAATTCTATATAGTTCCAATCGATAGGATTCCCCCAGCTTCCCTTCATTGTGATCCATTGACCCAACAATAATGTACTAACCTTTATTATGGTCAAACACTGTGACCACATGTGTGTTAGCCTTGGCAGCTTCCTCCTTAATGAATTTCATTGAACTATCATTGAACAACTGCCCAGATGGTAAGACATAACTCCATTTTGAACGTCTAATTTCAAAAAGTGACCCGAGCCTAAAATAGGTTGCCCTTACCAAAGCGGTTATCAGTAGGTTTCAGATGCCTTTGAAGACATAGTTCATTGATTCCACGAGATTTGTTGTCATATGGCCCCATCGTTGCCCATTGTCGTATGCCCTAATCCACTTTTCCAATGGAATATTATCGGTCCACCTTACTGCATATGGATTTGTCAATCTGATGTATTCGTGGTAGTGTTTGAAGGAAGATTTTGTTAATGCATACCCTGCGTTCACAACCTTCTTCTGCAGCGTCTTGTCTTTGATCTTCCACATGAAATTTTGAGTGATGTGTCTAATGCAATAGAAATGCGTTGAAGGAGGATCTTGCCAGCCGTTATCAAGATTTTTATATCCACTCTCAATTGATGCATGTCTTTTCGAAATCAAACATAAGTTAGGCCGAGGAGCAATGTGTAATCGGTGATTTTTTAGGAAAAGAACTCTATCCACCAGCAGTCTCCCCTTCAACTAGAGCGAAGGTGATTGGAAAAATGTTGTTGCCATCTTGTGCGACTGCCATGAGTAGCCTTCCTTTATATTTCTCGTATAACCAAGTTCCATCAATTTGTATAATAGGTTTACAGAAGGCTAAACCTTTGATTGATGTTTCATACGCGCAGAAGAGTCGGTAGAATATGCCATTTCCACTAACACAAGTCTTGTATGGGTATATGCCGACAAGGTCTCGAAAATGACAACAATCCTGGAGCATAGCGCTTAAGTGCCATCGAAAGAAAATAAAGGAATAATATCCGTATAAGAACCGTAAAACAAGATGAAAAACGGTGTAAGAACCGTAAAATAAAATGACAAACGGTGTAAGAACCGTAAAATGAAACGAAAAGTGGTGTAAGAACCTAAGTGAATGAATGACAACAGTGTAAGAATCGTGAATGAATGACAATGCGGTAAGAACTGAATTGAATGAATGACAACGATGTAATAACCAAAGTGAATGAATGACAACAATATAATAATCAAAGTGAATGAATGACAATGATGTAAGATCCGAAGTGACTGAATGACAACAGTGTAAGAACATGAAAAAACTACAATATAAGAATCAAAGTGAGGGACAACAACATAAGAACCAAAGTAACCAATGGTGTAAGAACCGGAAATAAAAACAACGATGTATCATGGTACTTATATACTTAGGGAGAGATCCCTATTAGGATTCTATGGAGACCCTTGTTAACCTCTCACTGCTATAATACTCGAGAAATAAATGTATCATTGATAGGACTTGAGGAAGGAGGATATTATCATGGATGGTACTAGAGCAAAAATATTATCATAACAATTCCAAAAATGATATTTGTGCGAGAATATATATATATATATATATATATATATATATATATATATATATATATATATATATATATATATATATATATATATATATATATATATATATATATATATATATATATATATATATATATATATATATATATATATATATATATATATATATATATATATATATATATATATATATATATATATATATATATATATATATATAAAAGCCTTGTTATATGAATTTTTTTAGCATTTTTTTATTAAATTAAAAATCCCAAATTTTATGTTTTATAAGTTAGAACGGAAAAACTAATTAAATTATATATCATTTAAATCATAACATTCGATGCAAATAAACAGTACACAATTGTGGAAAATGATCGATTATTAAAGTTGATTATAATCTAGAAGCATGAATGTTGATAAAATAAAAGTGTGTCGTGTGTATATAGGAATGGATGTTTGTGACGGTGAGTCAACAAATTCACGCTATTAGCAGCAGGGGAATAAATTGAGGTCGGCAAACAAGGCAGTGCGCCTATAAATAGAAACCTTTCCTATGATCATAAGTCACACACAGAAGAATACATAGTATATCTTCTTCTCAAACTCCTTTTTTACAACTTCATTACCAAATCAATAAGCATGGGTGTCTTCACATATGAGAATGATACCACCTCTACTGTGCCTCCCGCTAAGTTATTCAAAGCTGTTGTTCATGATGCTGATGTCATCGTTCCTAAGGTTGTTGATTCTATCAAGACTGTTGAAATCGTTGAAGGAAATGGTGGTCCTGGCACTGTCAAGAAGCTCACTTTCATTGAAGGAGGACAAACCTTGTACGTCTTGCACAAAATTGAAGCCATTGATGATGCAAAGTTTGAATATAATTACAGTATAGTTGGAGGTGTCGGTATATCAGACATAGTCGAGAAGATATCATTTGAGGCCAAATTGTTTGAAGGTCCAAATGGAGGATCTGTTGGGAAGATGACTGTTAAATATTACACCAAAGGAGATGCTAAGCCCATTGAAAAGGAGGTTGAGGAAGGCAAGGCTAAGGGTGATGCTCTTTTCAAAGCCATTGAGGGTTACGTTTTGGCCAATCCTAATTACAACTGAGACTATGATCACTGTCCTTGCTACCCAGCTTTGTTGGTTTTTTCTTAATACAAGTTATCTTTCAATGTAATAAAGTGTTTCTTCCTTTTGGTTATGAACTTTGAGGTTTGTTTTCTTTGTATCCCACTTTATCAATAATCAATAGCTTTTTACAAAATGAAAGCATATCCATCCAATATAATACTTTTGTTTTGTTGAATTTAGTAACTTTGAAAAATGTTAAATCATTAGTACAAGTTTGAATGAAAAAAATAAAAAGTTATCTATATATGCGTATCTATACTGACTATATATCATGTAGATAAAATCTCCTAACTAACTTACTAACATATATTGCTTAGGGTATAAGCAAAATATACCAACACTTTTACTCTTAACGACACTTTATTCTTAGCAAGTCAATTAACTATTTTATTCCGGTTTATAATTATGGATTAGAATGATCAAAACCGCAGGGATCTCTTATCTTAACATACATCAACAACAACGTCAAAAATTTAATTTCTACTTTACATGTGTAATAAATACAGTCTAACTCCTATTAATAAGTAATAAGGAAAGTATCTATTTCACAAAAATTGTATTAAGCATTTTGAGATTTCATACAAGAATTTATAAATTAAACTTGAGTAATGATACCAAAATAATTGTGTTTCACATGGATAAAAATAAAAAATTCAAAGAGACGTGACAATGAGTTTAAATAAGTGAAAGATTGTTCTATTTAATGAATTCATTTAATGTTTACTTATGAATGTGTTGTACCACTATTGAAGGACCTTTTTGATATTTTGAAAATTTGACGCCATCATTTTTAAAATTAAAATAATTTACATTTTATCACGGTTGTATAAAGTTTATGAGTTCGAATCTCAGCATCTGCAAATTTGTGATTTATATATAATATATTAAATTTGAATCGATAGATTATATCACGATATATGCTAATATTTCTATTTCATTTTGCCACATCATCTCATAGTTTTATATGGCACACTCAATATTCATTTTCACTTTTCAAGAAGCAAAATACAATATTTATTCTATATTATTAGAGATCGCATCGCGGGTTCGAACCTTGACAGAGACAAAAAAAAATCTCATTTTTGATAAAATGACGTGACAAGATATCGCGTGTTCGAACCTTGACAGAAATAAAAAAATCTCATTTTTGATGAAATGACGTGACAAGAAAACTACTATTTCAATTATGTATATTCCTATAAATGTCAAGTTTAAATAGACACGTGAATCTATAAACTAAAATTACTCTACAAAAAAACTTGTTATTTGCCACGTGATTTAGTGACGTGATATTCATGTGGCAAATAATGGTGGTTGCGAGGTGAATATCACGTCACTAAATGGTTTATTAATAAACAAATGAGATTCAGGTTTGCACATGATGAAGGCAAAGTTTTTTTATAAAAAAAATAGTTGTGAAGTGATTCCTACGTTGTAACAGAAAAATTAAAAATTAAAAATCCAAACTATAGGTTTTCACGTGTGTGTAGGGGGGGGGGGGATTTGAATATTCTAGAATTTCAGTTGTGGCGTGAAACCCACGTTGCAAACTGAAATTTAAAAAAAAGGGGGAATCTTCTCTGTCTTGGAAATGATGAGTCTGACCCAAGACTTGACTGTGTAGCTTTTGCGTCGTGGGAATCACGTCGCTAATTTTTGACGTGGGAATCCCCTCGCTATAATGACAATTTAACTTTGGTCTGCTACACTTATTACCATTGCAGTATTTTCGACGTGGTAAACACGTGGCTGGTTTCCAACCATGTAACCACGTCACAAAATGACACATATATATATATATATATATATATATATATATATATATATATATATATATATATATATATATATATATATATATATATATATATATATATATATATATATATATATCCAGCTCCAGAATAACACACCCTTCTTCATTGCTTCTTCATATTTTCATTTATGTTTCTCCTCTTTTTTTTCCTCCACAATTTCCACCCACGCCATTTCCACTCCTGTTTACAGTTTTGCTATTCTTTCTTTCATCAAAGGTATGATTTAAATTTCTGTTTCTCCTCTTCTTTCTTCCTCCTTATTTTCTATTTAGTTTTTATTTTTATTTTCGTTTTTAATTTTATTTTAATATTTTAAAATTTTAAAATTTTGACGTTTGTTGTTTAAAGAAAAATATTTGGAAAATTGCAAGAGCTCATCAAACAAGATTCAAGATACAAACTTTGTTGCTGCTTCATTGAGGTATTTTTGCAATTTCAATTATTTATTTTTTAGATTTATATGAATTAAATTATATAGGAGGTTGGTTGGTTGTTGTTGTGTAAAAACAATATATATATATATATATATATATATATATATATATATATATATATATATATATATATATATATATATATATATATATATATATATATATATATATATATATATATAATTATTTAGGTTATTTAATAATGTTATTTATTTGGTTGTGATTGGTTGTTGTTGTATAAAAAAAGAATATATCAGTTATTTATTTTTCAGATATGTTATTTGTATTAAAAACAGAATATATGTTATATTTTATAGGTTATATTTTATATTTAATATTGATTTGACCTGATCAGAAGGGGACTAATGACCTGCCACGCGTCGTTGATCTGTAAGCTGCTCATAAGGAATATGGACGAGGAGGGGGTGTACCAGCAAGACACTCCGATGTCAAAGTAAGTAATGAACCAGAGTGGGAGAAAATACAGAAGATAGGTTAAGAAGAGAATACCTGACCCTCTAGTGAAAGAGGGTATTTATATAGAGACTCCAACGCAGGGCCAACAATCACTTGTGTTGGACTGGATTGCCAGGCCCAACCTAGGTGACTGCTAGGGCTTACGTGGCGTAGTGAAGACCGACACATGGTCTTCGCCCTAGTTCAACCGTCCTGTGATCTCCAGAAGGTGGGTTGACCAGCTCTTTCGGAGGTGGGTAGTTGGCTGATGACGTGTCCCCGCGGAGGGGGCACGTGAAGAACGTGTGGAAGACGTGTTGTCCTGCTCGACAGAGGGACTGTCTTGCTCGACGAGGGAGCTGTCTGGTCGACGGGGAAAACCTGTGCCCGACACTAGGTAATTTGGGCCTTCCCCAAGTAGCATTGGGTTGGGCCTTCCCGACGGATGGGCAGGCCTGGGCCCAGTCCAGAACAAGAGCCCCCAAGTCATAGCTCCAAAGTGAAGGAGCGAGGACTTGATGGTACTGCACCGAGGATAAAGGATGCGCGAGGAGGGTCCTTCGCGGGACTGTCGTGTCAAGGATAAGAGCACGAGGAGGAAACTTGGTCGGTCTGACTTGTCGAGGATGCTGGAGCGCGGGAATCTCGGTCTTGTCGGGAGATCAGGTCGAGAAGGTGGAACGTTGGCACGTCCTCGCCTGTCCGTGCACGTGGGGGAAATGAAGGGATATGACTTTTTGCGAGGCCACGTGTACAACTGTCAATGGGCCGCGTGGGGCGGCTACCCTAGGGTACTTGAGTGCCTAGGGGGGCTTCGAGTCCCGCGCTGGGTATATAAATAGGCGGGACCCACCCATTTTCTATTTTTCTCTTTCACTCACTTACACACGTGACGATCGAGTTCCGCTCTTGCATTTGTTCGCCAGCACCGCCGTAGCATCCGCCGTGTACTCCGCCTTTACACCCACTCCAGTAAGTTCTTTTCCTCCAATATTTTACTTTTTTTATGCTTGATGTCGACGTCGGGGGCGTGATGAATGCCCCAAGGAGGGCGAGGGTCTTCCGTCGCATACGACGACATATCCTTAGGTTTAGAATGAAGGCCCCGAGGACGTTTTAGGGTTGTAGCGTGAATGTCCCGGGGACGATTGAGCTGTTAAGGATGGTGATCCCGGGGATACATGTTAGTTTTAGATGGGTGTCCCAGGGACGTACGATAGAGTTAGATGCATGCCCTGGGGGCGCTGATGGGGATCAGATGAATCCTCCGAGGAGGGATGCCAGGGTGGTCGCCTTCCCCGTCGCCCTTTCACTTGACCTGCGGTGGAAGGGTGAATTTGATCTTTGAACGTCGAATTCACCATTTCCTTCTGCTTTTAAGGTGAACATGACTTCATGGGTCCCGAGGACCATGGACGTACACGTGGAGCCCGAGGCTCCGGTTGTCGAAGTGCGAACCCGGTCAGTCGAGGACTGGGTAGCTGAAGAACCCCTGAATACGCCCTCCTATTTCGCTGATAAGGAGAATGGTGCCTTTGCAACTGTCGAGGACAGGTGTGCGGATTCTCCCATAGGTTGGCAGGTGTACCGACCACGGGAGCACCATCGGATATGTTCGAGGTTCGAGAAGATGAGGTTCCCGATGTATGGATTTTATTTTCGGGAGGCTGGTCTCAAGGTGCCCTTCACAGATTTCCAGCTGGGGGTCTTCGACTGGTTGAAGTTGGCCCCCTCACAGCTGCATCCCAACATTATAGCTTTCATCCGGGCGTACGAGCTCGTCTGCAGGTATCTGGAGGTCGGGGCCATATTGTCGCTCTTCTTTCGCCTTTTCCACTTACAGAGGCAGACGGTCGATGGCCGACACAGATGGGTGTTGCTGAAGCAGCCGAGGAAACTCTTCCGGACATATATGGATTCCGTTAGGGACTTCAAGGCTCGCTTTTTTGTGGTCAGGCCCATTTCCCACGGGGTGTGCGACTCCCTGTATCGGCGAGAGGCCCGTGAGGTGGACGGGAAACAGGTAGATGTTTTGGTGCCGAGGGTTCCCTTGGAGTGGACGGAGGAGCTCTTCAAGAAAGGCACTGACTGAAATTCTGGTATGCAGATCTCAGATGTCCTAAGAGATTCTAAGAACATTGATCTCCGTTAAAACAGAAGAAGGACATAACATGACCATTTTAAATTCCTTTAAGAATTAACAATGTCATGACATCGGTTGTAACATCAGCAGACTGATAGAACTGTTTACCTAACCATTTAAGTTGTGCAGAATTGTAAAGGCTGAAGGTAAATAACACAATGAATTGTTAACCCAATTTGGTGCAACATCACCTACATCTGGGAGCTACCAAGCCAGGAAGGAAATCCACTATTAGCAAAATTAATTCAGAGCTAAACTCCCAGTTTACAACTCCTCACTTAATCTCTACCTAATGCAATTTCTGCCTAGAACCCACTAGATAAGAGACACCTTTCACTCCCCACAATCACAGCAGTGTGTCGCGGTGAAAATCGGATACCAAACTATTGATTAGTTTGAATCTTTAATTCAATTTGCATCCGAACTTTGATTTGTCCAAAGGAAGGGATAAAGATCGAAATTCCCACAATGTAATGCAGGGTAGAGAGTTATAGGTTCGGGGGTTGGTTAAACTTGGGGAAGGTGCTAGCATCCTAAGTTTCTGTAGTACTCTACAGGAACCTCTTGTTTTATGTTGTTTATTGCTATGGTTTATCTGCTTAATGGTTGAAAGACCTAAGGGGTTTATTTCTAAGTATACTCGATAAGATGTCGCATCTTATGCCTACATATCCTTACGAGAGTGGAATCAGAGTACTTGTAGTTCCCCTAAAGGGTTAGAGAAGTTCTTTGGCTGTGGTCAAAGTTCCTACGGGTTTAGGGTAGTTGATTGATTGATTTTAGGAGAAGAGATGAGTCTTCATTTTAAGGGAGATGTAACCGCCACAAGTTGTAGGAAAATAGTCTTTGCATCGTCTTAAGAAAAGGGCTTTAGTACTCGGATTGTTTGACGAGTATGCCTTTATTTCTCTTAAGGCAAAGTCCCTACGGCTTGATTGTATTGTTGTGGGGGTGGAGATTCTATCTCACTTAAGATGATCGACATCTTTCTCTAATGTGTTTGAATTTTGAATTGAGTTGTTGAATGTTTGAATGTTGCATGTGGAGTTGATTGTGTTTGTTTGTTTTCCTATGTTGTAAAATAAAGGACATTCCTTCCTATGGGGTAGGATCTATCTTAAAGATCAACTTGAATGGGATCAAGGATCATGGGGAATATGATGCAAATGATGTGCGCTACACAGGATTGTTGAATCATGTGTAGGGTTTTCCTTTGGACGGATGCAATTGCGAGAATGATAAATTGTGATAATATAAATTGCTCGTAAAATAAATTGCGGAAATGATAAAGCATACACATACGCATGAAAGCGCTGAAGTGTGTGAGAGTGAATTGTGTCGTGAGTGTGCATGATTAAGTTGTATTTTACGATGTGGATTGTTTTTTAGTAGGATTGCCGATTTTAGTTTGAGTTATTTATAAGAAGATATTGGTTTGGATGAATTGATTTGGATTGATTTAGGAGTTATATTCGATGCGTGAAACTGATTTTAGTAAAAAGGTTGTATTTGATTATTAATAGTGAGATGGGCAAATTTTAGCTGAATTACGCTTATGAGAAAATATTTTGGTGAGATTTAGTTGATTAATTGAATTTCTAAAAAAAAACAAATGGCTTAAAGAGGATTTCGATTTTAACAAGTCAACCTAAACATGTAAAAATGTTTTTTTTTTAATAAAAGGGATTGTTTCTATTAAATAGATATTAAGAAAAAGAGTTTATTGAATACAATACCATTTGTTAAATTAAAAAAAATTCTTTTTATGAATTATATTACTTAATAAAAGAAATTTAGTAGGTGAGATACAAAAATAGAAGGTTAGCTAATTGATTAATTAAGAGTTAACTAGAAAAATTTGTAAACTCATTTTATATAAAAAAGGTTGATTGAAGATTAATCAATTAAATTTTAAAATTAATGGCCTAAGTTGGGTAATTATTAATTAGGTTAAAAGTAAAAGGATTAGTGGTAAGTGATTATGGGAGTTAATTACCGGATTAGGGGGTGAGGTGTGTGTTTAGTGAGTGATTATGCAACATATCACAACAATAATAAAACAAACAGATAAAGAAAAGGTTGAACCCTAAAACCCCTTTCCCCCCCCCCCCCCCCAAATCGCGATCTCGCCGTTCTCTCATCCTTCATCTCCGATCGCAACTCCCTCAATCATCACTCTGGTTTCGTTTCGTTCTCCACTTCCGATCCATGGTTCTCCTCTGCTTTGAACCTGCACTACAAATAAAACATCAAAAGCTTCAATAGTTCTTTGCGCGAATAAACGGTTACCGTGAGTTGAGACGGCATCGGAGGTTCGAGCTGGTGACGCGGTGGTGATTTGTGGATTCGGTGGACGGGGACTTGTGGTGGAGTTTCTGGAAAGATAAGTCTCTTCACGATTTTCCTCTTTTCTAGGTTTTTGATAGTGATTTTCTGTCTCTTACGATAACCCTTTTTTTCCAACTTATCTCCTTCTATGTAGCCTCCTTTTATAGGTCTGTGATTGAAAAAAATCTTTGAATGAATATTGAATGCTGATTTGAATGTGGATTGGATTTTCTAATTTGGTCTAGGGTAGATTTGAAAACTTTCTCCTTTTAACTGATTTTGTCCAATGGCCGTTAATGAAAGAGATTTCCATCCAATATTTTGTCAATCTTGCTTTAATGCCTCTATCCGTCCAGATTCATCATTCATAGTTGTCAGCTGTTTTGAGTTGGGTTTTTCAAACGGATATCCTCTAATGGGCTTTTGATTTTGGATTTTCAATTTGGCAGGGGGCGAATAGCAGTTGACTTTGGGCCAAGAGAAAAAGTTGATCCATTGACACATCTGATGACAGGTTTCGCGATGAGTTTCGTCCTTTCCTAACATTCCTTAATGAAGATTCACATGGAGATGTTGTGAGTTTGTTGGATACGTAGTTGACTTCTTATGAGATGAGCCATTGGTTTAGAGTTGTGGAATTAATGTCTTCTGTTTTAGGAATTGATTCTGCAGGCGAATTACTTGGAGGTTTCAAAGGATCAGGGTCATCAGTGATTGGCAGCTGTGGTGGTGGAACTAGTCGTCAACTCAGGTTGCCCAAGCAGTAGCTCTGAAGACTGGTCAGCCACATCACGCTCCTTATTGCTTAGGGATTCGTTTGAGTTGTCATGAGTTTTTTTATGCTGGTTGTTACTCTCCCGTCCATCTCATTATTTGGCAAGTCACCGACACCAGGAGACGGTACTTTTAAAATCTCTGTTGCAGGACCAACAGGCAGAGTACCAGTAAGAGTCTTGAACGTGGACTCTAGGCATGGGTTTGGCCAAGAGCAGTGGAATGCAAAGGACAGCTGAGGTTTTGATTTCTCATCATCCACTTCAAGTGTTTCCAGCTGATCATTTACATCAAGTATGACTAAAGGAGTTTTTTTTATTCATCATGTATGCTGAAGGTTAATTAACCGTGGCAATTGGTTTCTGACAGGTAAAGGGCACGTCCTTCATGTGTGCTGTTGGTTTGTGGTTGACACG
The DNA here is from genome assembly GCA_963859935.3 of Lathyrus sativus. NCBI lineage: Eukaryota > Viridiplantae > Streptophyta > Magnoliopsida > Fabales > Fabaceae > Lathyrus > Lathyrus sativus. The sequence continues at coordinate 628,295,789 of OZ012738.1, forward strand.
GTATCATCAACATTATTGGCAAGTTCAGAAGAAAAGTGATTTTGGTGTTTGAAAGCTGAAAAACAAGGTAGAAAGCACCTCATGATTGATCCGTTTGGTGCGTTTGGCTTTGGCCGGGGAACATTCTGGGTTAGTGATACTCTATGTCGTATTATTGTATTTAAAACGACTTTGGAGACCTTAACGCCCTATAAAATATGCAGCTCCGGAGAGTCAATGACTTATCCTCCAATCTTAGAGTGTTCAACGAGAAAATGCTTGGCTGGACAACCAGGGAGGTAACAAAATGGTGGTCGCTTCTGATTCGCATAGATATTTAAATCCTGTGACCGCATACGCGTGAAGATTCGATCGGAAACAGCCGTGAGTGCAGATTATCCCGTAGTTATGCTTATCGTGGCTTCAAGATGTGAAGCAGCAGCAGCCACCCTGTTCCATTTCATGTACGTATTTCCAAGACTGGTCATGTTTGTGAATGGTTTGCTATGAGTTTTTACCGATATTCTGATTCCTCGTTGTATGCAGGTCGTGCAGATATCTCACAACGTACCGGTGGAAGGCTGGAATTAATTCCCTCAATAATAATTGGACAAAAAGAAGTATATTTTGGGACCTCCCATATTGGAAAGATAATTTATTGCGACATAATCTTGATGTTATGCATATTGAGAAGAAATTTTTTGATAATGTATTTAACACAGTGACGGATGTGCAAGGAAAAACAAAAGATAATGAGAAGGCTAGAAGGGACATGGAAATTTTGTGTGATAGAAAAAGACTTGGAGTTGAAGCCTCGATTGAATGGAAAATTATTAAAATCCAAGGATAACTAGACTCTAACTTCCTAAGAAGCTAAAGTGGTTTGTCGATGGTTAAATAAGTTGAAAATGCCTGATGGTTATGCTTTAAATCTAGCAAGGTGTGTCGACGCCAAAACTGGAAAGTTGCATGGAATGAAAAGTCATGATTGCCATGTTTTTATGGAACGATTGCTTCCAATTGCGTTTGGTTCACTATCCAAACATGTGCTTAATCCACTAACTAAAATAAGTAAATTTTTCAGAGATATTTATGCGTCAACTTTAAGAGTCGATAAAATCAATAAGTTGGACCAAAATATTCCAGTAATTCTATGTAAGTTGGAACCAATTTTCCACCTAGTTTTTTTTACTCTATAGAACATCTACCTGTGCATCTTGCATATGAAGCTTATCTCGGCGGCCCTGTTTAATATAGGTGGATGTATCCTTTTAAAAGATTCATGGGTGATTCAAAGCGATCATGAAAAATAAAGCTAAAGTTGAAGGATCAACATGTGCACATTACTTGCATCGGGAAACATCACATTTTTGGAGTCATCATTTTGATCATTTGATGTTAACTCCAATAAGCATAAGGAATGAACTTAACATTAACTAAAGAAGTAAGTTTACCTTGTCAGTCTTTGGTTTACGCGTTCGTCCCTTTGGAAAGGAGAATGCGTATTGGCTAACCCAAAAAGAATTACAATCTACACATGTTCATGTCTTGATGATATGCATTGAGGTTAAACCATATCTTGAGTAAGTATTACCCCAACTACCTATTTGTCTTTTTAGATTGAATTGTACCTTATAACTATATATTTCTTTTTTATAGGAAATTTAACACATCCTATTTTTAAAGCACTGGTGAACAAGCAACTACTGGTTACATACATGCATCTTTTCCAGCATGGTTCAAGGAGCAATTGTCATGCATTGTTGTATCGAATCGAGAAACACTCCATTTAAGAAACCTGTCGAGAGGCCCTATTCAAAGAGAAATTGAATGACACACATACTTTGTAAACGGTTATAAATTTCACACGCAGGCTTGGACAGAAGGGAAAAAACCATAAATATTGGTGTATTTGTAAAAGGAGTTACATATGATGGTGAAGACAACTTCTATGGCGTTGTTATGCATATTTACGAGTTAGAATACAATTTCTTGGACTTGGATAATAGAGTTGTCTTGTTTTATTGTGATTGGTATGATCCATCTTCCAGGGCATAAAAATAGATAAGAAATATAACACTGTTGAGATTCGAATGGACAGAAGGTACAAAGAGTATGACCCTTTCATAATGTCACATATCGTTAAGCAAGTTTATTATGTTCCTTACCTTTCAAATCAGCCACATAAACATGGATGGTGTGCTGTGACCAAAACAAAATCATTGAGTCATATTGAAAATGACGATCTAGTGGAAGATGTTGCTTACCAAGCCGATGAAATTTCTCAAACTAATGATGTGGTTGAAGTTGAAAAAGTTACAAATTTGTATGATACAATGGTCAAAAGTCATCAAATTGATGCATCTATGTTGTTGGTAGAAAATAATGTGGATGAAGAGTATGAAGAGTTTGGATCTGAGGACACTGTTGGACCAAATGATGAAAATAGTATGGATGAAGAGTATGAAGAATTTGAATAGATTGTTTTTATTAATTTATACTTAATGTATTATATGTGTGTATTACTTAATTTCAACTTATATGGATGAAAATAATTTTTACTTATTGTTTTTATTATTTTTACTTATGTTGATTTATTTATTGACAACTCTCTTAAAATAGATAAAATGTCACCCCGACTTGGCAAAGGTAAGGGTAAGACCCAACCTCGTCAGATACCAAGGGTACGTGAGGTACCTCCCTCGTCCATGTATGCTTCTCGCCCACAGAGTCAGGCAGATCCTATAGATACTTCTCAATCATTTACGACATTACTTTCCTTCTCCCATATGGTTCCATCTAGGAGTTCTAGTTTCCCACATGTACCATCATCTTTCATGCAGCATCCTGGGGGATCTAGTTTTCCTCAACAGTCCTCATTCATTCAGGAACCTGAGGGATTTAGTTTTCTTTAGCACTATTCTTTCACGCAGTAGCCTGGGGGATCTAGTTTTCCTCAACAGTCTTACTTCACACAGCAGCCTAAGGGATCTAGTTTTCCTCAGCAGTCTTACTTCACGCAGCCGCTTGGTGGATCTAGTATTCCACATCCTACCCAGATACCATCATCCTTCTTGCAGCTGCCTGAGGGTTCTAGTTCCCGTATTCTACATCCCACACATATACCTGCACGTCAGGAGCAGGATGACCTTATTCAGGAGGATGCTGAAGTTCATGAGGAGCATGCAAATCCTGATGTAGAAGAGCGTGTAGTGGTTGGAGGACGACTTCTTATTAGGCCCAATTGGCTAGGGTAAGTTTTAATTTAGAATATTTATTTAACTATATTTTGCCATTTTTATACTTAATTAATACTTATTCTAATTGTTGTTGTTTTTAGTTTTTATCCGTGTCGGGATGCTGCAAAAGCTATAAGTCGGGTCATTCAACTAATGTATAAAAAATTGATAAAGTCTTTTGGAGAGCTGACAAAAGATGAGAAAGATGAATGGTTTGATAAATTTAAGGTAGTTTGGTATTTTTATTTAAGTTATGTTATTTTATAATTATCTAAAAATTTATTTGAATGTCATACAACATTGCAGGAAAGATGTATGTGGAATGTCATGGACACTGATAAAATTAAAAAAATTATAGAAGTAAGACATTTGGACGACTATTTGACATGCTTAGGCGTGTTAGATTATGTTGGGATACGCAAGGAGTTCGTCCTAACTGGATAGGCTAGGAAGTTTTTGAGCAACGCCTTGAGTGGTGGAAGACAGAAGATTTTCAGAAAAAATATGAACATGCAAAGAAAATAAGAGCATCTGAATCAGGGGGCTGCCTTAATGCAGTAGGAAGTATCAGTGTAGCCGAACATGCTCGATGAATGGTACTTATACCTATTTTTTAATGCCGTTTTTTGATAATTTATTTGTTATATATATTTATTTATTTAATTCAACTCAATAATTTTAACTAGAAAAAGGATTTGGGGAGACACCCACAAATTAATGAGCTGTTCGTGAAGACCCGAACCAAAAAATCAAGGGAGTTTGTTGACGCCCGTTCTAAAATAACTTTGGTAACTTGTTATTTATATTTCAATATCTTATTTAATTATTTTATATAAATAAATTGTTTAACCTATATTTAATTTAATTTTTTTATGTATGTGTAGGAGCTGTATCAGAAACTGCTTGCCCAATTTCTTATTGATAATCCTTAGTATCAACCGATCGGGAATGAACTGCTTGATCCACGTGTGGATCTTTATATTTGGGGTTTATCAGTTGGAAGAAAGGGAGATACTTGTGTGTTTCTTTGGTGTTGGATCTTTGGTTGCCGACTATAGAAAAGGGGATAGAACTTTATTCCAAAGACTTAAAGATGGGGAAGGAACATCTCGTCCACCAGAATTGACACCTGAAATGATGGAGACAGTGAGACAAATGGCTCTAACCGAGGCGAGACGCGAGACAGCGGTATGCGAGGCAGAGGTGAGACACGAGAAGGAGGCACGTAAGGTGGCGCTAAAGGCCAAAATTGAGGAAATGAAGAAGAGGCAATCTGAGATGGAGGAACAAATGCGACAATTTTTTGCCTCACAATTGAAGCGTCCTATCCAGGAAGATGAAGACGAAGACGAAGATATATTTAGCAGTGGCGATGGATAGCTTTTTTTTTTTATTACTATTTATATTTGTGGCGTGAATATCATGTGATTAAATACTTTTATCTTTTTTAATGATTATAATTATGATTTTTTTAATCGAAAATTATTTTAATTTTTCCATTTTATTATTTTTGTGACGTGAATAACTTTTGTCTATTTTTAAATTGCAATTTATTTATTTATTTTTTAAATAATTAACCTGCGACGTGAAATCCATGTCACTAATTAGTGACATGATATTCATATCATTATATGTGATTCAAAATATATGTTTTGTGATGTAGTATTCATGTCACTAAATTAGTGATGTGATATTCACCTCACTCCATGCGAATATTGACACATCTGTGCATTTCAGAATTCAGAGTTTGCGACGTGAGAAGCTTGTCACAATTTAGTGACGTGCTTTTCACGTGGGAACAAAGTACAATATTTTTGTATGTTGCAACGTGAGTTCCATGTCAATAATTAGTGACATGATATTCATGTGGCAAAATATTGCCACAGATGCTCCAACGACGTGTTCTGCTCACGTTGCTATGTTCGGTTAGTGATGTGATTTTGGCCTTAGTGATGTGATTTTCACGTGGGTACTTGCAATATTTCTTGTAGTGTTAAATCTATGTTTTTTTGAAAGCATAAAAAAAGAACATTTAGAAATAAATATTTTTAATCTCAAAATAGCTATAGTAAAAAATATATTAATCTAACTGTGAGATGTTGGATCGAACTCTAGTTAGCATACCATCGAAGTTTGCTCACATGTTGTTGTTAAAGACCTCCACGTTGTAGTCAAATTATGTTATATTATGTAGTTGTCGAATTGGGCCTTGTGTTAAAGATCCAATTGTTTAAGTTTTCTTGTACCCTAAGTTGGCTTGTAATGGGTAATTGTTAAAAATCCCATTAGTTTAGTATGTTAGGTTTTATTATAAATAACATACTAGGCTCTCATCTTAAGTGTGGTATGAAAAAACCTAATAAGGGTGAGAGGGTTATTTGTTATTCTGAGTACTTGTAATCTGTTTTATAGAGAGAGTAAAAAATAACAGTTATAACCAATCCTTGTTGTTCTCCTTGTTTTTCCTTAACCCTAACCCTTGTGTGTTTCTTTATCATAAAGAAACCAAATATATTTTGTTTTAAGGCATCCTAATTCACAACAAATTGGTGAGGTGAGCGTGGAGAAGATGCCTTCAACAAAATATGAGATTGAAAAGTTCACCGGAGTGAACGACTTCGGCCTGTGGCGCTTGAAGATGAAAGCCCTACTGATTCAGCAGGATTGTTTGGAAGCGTTGAAGGGAGAGGCAGCCATGGACGATGAGTTAACGAGAAAGCAAAAGACGACCATGATAGAGAAAGTCCACAACGCAATATTTTTGAGCCTTGGTAATAAGGTTCTTCGACAGGTATCAAAGGAGACTACGACATCAGGGTTATGGTTGAAACTTGAAAGTTTATACATGGCCAAATCTCTGGTGAATCGACTCTACCTAAAGTGAGCTTTATATTTATTCAAGATGAGTGAAGATAAAATGTTGGCTAAGCAGTTGGATATGTTCAACAAGCTGATTCTTGATATTGAAAATATTGATGTGAAGATCGATGATGAAGATCAAACACTGCTGCTGTTGTGTGCTTGACCCAAAACACGTGGTCACTTCAAAGAAACTCTCTTGTATGGAAGGGAGTGCCTGATCTTTGAAGAAGTTCAATCATCCTTGTATTCTAAGGACTTGAACGAACTAAAGGAGCATGAACCTTCGACGGTTGGTGAAGGTTTGGCCGTTAATGGAAAATTCTTGCGAAAGGATGGTAAGTTCGACAAGAAGAAAGGAAAAAGTCAGCAGAAGTCTTATAGTGGTGAGGCATCTGGTATTCGATGTTATCACTGTAAGAAGGAAGGTCACACAAGAAGAGTATGCTCTGAACACCTGAAAGATCGTGGAGGTAAAGATAATGGCAATGCAACCATTATTCAAGATGACTTCAAGTCATTTGATGTCCTTGTGGTTTCAAGCGGCGACTCAAGAAAGGAGTGGATTATGGATTCAGGTTGCACATGGCACATGTCTCGAAATAGAGAATTATTAGAAGATCTATGTGATCAAGATGGTGTATCAGTGCTGCTGGGAAACAACAAATCTTGCAAAATTGCAGGTATTGGATCTGTGAGATTCAAGCTCCATGATGAGTCAATAAGGTTATTGACTGAAGTCAGGTATATACCTGATTTGAAGAGAAATTTGATTTCTCTTGGTGATTCGACAGGAAGGGATATGTTTTTCAAGGAGAGAAAAATATCCTAAGAGTCATGAAGAGGTCAAAGGAAGTCTTGAGAGGCGTGAAGAAACAAGGCTTGTATACCCTTGAAGTTGAAGTTATAAGTGGTTTGACAAATGTTGCATCCACGAAACCGTTGTCGATAACAGAAATTTGGCACATGAGATTGAGCCATGTCAGTGAGAGGGGTCTGGTCGAATTAGAGAAATAAAATCTGCTTGGAGAAGACAAAGTCGAAAAGCTGAAATTTTGTGAACCCTGTGTACTTGGAAAATATTGCAGAGTGAAGTTCAACAAAGGCAAACAAAGAACTCATGTATCCCTTGATTTCATCCATGCTGATCTTTGGGGGCCTATAAGGTGTCCATCACATTCAGGAGAAATGTATTTTCTATCCATAGTTGATGATTATTCTAGGAAGTTATAGGTATTCATCTAGAAGACTAAGAATGAAACTTTTGAGAATTTCAAAGGTTAAAAGACTCTGATAAAAAATTAGACTGGCAGAAAGGTCAAGAGGTCGAGAGCCGACAATGGGCTTGAATTTTGCAATGAGGCATTCGACATTTTTTTGTGTTGCCTCAAGTATTGCAAGGCACGAAACTACTGCAGGGACTCCATAACAAAATGGTTTGGTAGAAAGGTTTAAACAAACTATTTTGGAAAGAGTTAGATTCATGTTGACTAGTGTTGGATTAAAGATGTTTTGGACTGAGGCTGTTTCGACAACAACATATCTGATAAATAGATGTCCTTCGACTGCGTTAGATATGAAGACACCTGAAGAAGTTTGGTCAGGACATCTATCTAGTCTCGACAAACTAAGAGTTCTTGGTTGCGTGGCCTATGCTCACATTAGGCAAGACAAGGTCAAACCTAGAGCTCTGAAATACATGTTCACGGGATACTCTAAAGGAGTCAAAGCTTATAGGCTATGGTGCCTAGAGACAGGTCACATGAGGTGTATCACCAGTTGAGATGTAGTTTTCAATGAAGCTGAGATGACTTTCAAGAAAACTGATGATGCTGACGAAGAGCTAGAAAACATGGAAAGATAAATATAATATAATAGAGTATGCTACAATCTTTTATCGTGTCAATGTCTGTATATCTCACTATTACATTTTTTTTATAATAATAAATTAGAAATTAAAGACGAATAACAAGATTATGGATTTCTCACTATGAGAATATAAAAATTTTCCGAAATAAATTATACTCTACTCTTTTCATTTATAATAGTGACCATAGAGATTATAAAAAAAATATTGAAAATAATGTCTAAAAAATAACACTCATATTTCAATTTGTATCAAAGACAAAATCAGATAAATTTTTACAATTCCATTAATTAAATTGTAATAACTATTTAAAAATAATTAAACTACTATATTAACTAACACTTTCAACCCTTTATTCGTTAGATAACTAAAACTTGACAAAATAAATATAAATTTTACATAGCTAATAAAGTTTTATCCATTAATAGCGCATTGAAGTGTTTTTTAATTTGGTCCCAAACTTGATATGAATGCTTTCAAGAAATAACCCTAGGAAGAAATTACTTAGATATTGTTGATAGGATCCATGCGAAGAGTGCTTGATCTTGGACAATCCAAGACTCATATTCTTCGGATTTGATGTTACCTAAGCGATCTTCATCAGTTTTGAAGATTGGGCAAATTTAAGGTTTTTCAACGAATTGGTGAAGCTTGTGCGAAAGAATTACCACTTCCACATATTAATTCCATAACAGGAAATTATTCTCCTGACGCTTGATGGAGAGTTTTGGTCCAAACACACTTTGATTGGACGAATTTGGAAACTGAGGGATTTGTGTCTGTGTTGTGCGATCTGCTCGATATGACTCTTGTTGTGAATCTTCCATGGTTTGATCTTCTCTGAAGAGTGCCAAAGGACGATGATGCTAAGATTATTCAAGTTTTTTAGGAACTTGGTGCATGCAAGAAGACAAGTTTCTATAAAATTCAGTGATTGATGGAGGGGACAATGAACAATGTAGCAGAAGAGAAAATGGTTAGAGTGGATCTAGGCAATCGATACCTTATTGAAGTGTAAAATTCTATGCATATTTTATTCATTCATGTTTTCATACACTCTCAATCAATACACACAAGATTACAAGAGTTCCCTTTATATGGGTTATTAAAATAAGCTTACACTTTAGCTACTCAACTTAACTATGTAATAGCTTCATACCAAACTCTAACAACTTTTCATACAATTCAAAATTGACCAAAGTCAAACTAATCTCTACATTCCTAATACAACTGATTTACCTATGATACCCAATGGGAGCTCCACCATTTATTAGTCAATGTGTCCAATTTCGCCTTTATATGTTTTTAGCTAGCTAATAGTGCATTATGAGTATAAATTGATCTGCTTCCTTTTCTTCTAACACTATTGCTACAAAAAAAATCACAGAGTCGCCATCGAACTTTATTTATCCAAAAGGTAAGGGAAAACATCGATAAAACCCCAAGAGGAAGTATAAGATGGTCTCGCAACCAAGAGATGGGTTCGAAAGCTGGTTATACAAGGAAAAAGTATTAGCACCCCATCATACTCAATGGAAACCATTCATTTGTCTTATGCATAAGGATGTTTGATAAGGGTTTATGCTTTCAAGGAATGCTTCAAAATAAAAAAAAGGTTTTAGAAACAAAGTGATCGCGGAGGATTGGGGCCCTCGTGTCTACGTACCCTCATGGTGCAATGAGGAAGTGTTAGCTCCCAAATTCGACACTTCTTTGCGTTGCTAAAATATTAAGACATAATTAATGTCTAAGTAAAATGAAGCAAAGAGGTTTCGACAGCCTCTAAGGAATTTTCTAAAGCTGAACGGTTGAAATAACTTAGAAAAATTAAGAAACCTAAAGTTATGAGCATTTCGACCGTGTCGGAGGTCATTCGATCGAAAATTCCGCAAATGGCATTGCTACGTCGTTTTGAAATTCAAAAATTGGAGGGAGGAGTTTTGGTTCATAAGACACGTGGCGAGTTCTAGAGCAGGAGGTTACATGAAAATGACACTTGTTAGATCGAGGAGATACTAGGGAGTTATTAGCGGTTAATTATTAGCATTATAAATAGGGATTTGTTAGGCAGATTTCTGGGTGTGTTTTACCATTTGTACAAAGTAACTCCAATCAAATTTACTCAAAGTACCAGAGTGTGAGAAAAGAGTATTTTCACGGAGAATGTACGTTATGTAAAATCACCAACTTTTCAATAAAGTCTTTTATAATTTTAGCAACATTTACATTTCCTCTGTCGAACCACTTGTGCAAGTGTTACGTTTTTTGCCTTTACCTTTCCTGCAACCTTTACTCCAATTCCTTCTTCCCTTTAAACTTTTTACCCTTTTCGATCAGCCTTGTACAAACAACGTTTCTTTAAGTTTATGCACTTTAAATACCCAGTCAAAGCCTTTTTCATTACAAGCACATTTACCAATTCGTTATCACAAGCACTTTAAATTTAATTCTAAACGTAGAATAATTTAGCACATGTCCTAGGATCAATCTGATCGATCCTGTGAGTCACCAAAGTCAAATTTGGAAGATCAGCGGTTGTTTTCCGATTTTCAAGGGAAACAAAATGGCACGCCCAGTGGGACACTGCTAAATATCCCCGCGATTTAGAATTAAAAGAGTCTCATTCACAAGTCTTAATAATCTTCGTAGAAAGTACATTATATGTTACTAAGAAGTGGTAGAATTACCGCTGCTAACGAAGAAAGACGAACAATCCTTAGGAATATGGCGACGGAAACGAACCAGCCAAACAATCCTAACCCACAAGTCTAAGGTTCTGGCGAAGGAACCAGTAACAACATGGTCCCACCGCCTATACCATCGACAGGAGAGCAAGTAGCGCCTCCCATAAGGTCAGAACAAACCGTCGCCCCAGTAGGATCTGGGACAACGATAGTTATGCCTTACACGCAACCCGTATTGGAGTATATTGGGCCACCAGTGTCGAATCCCCAAACTCCAATAGCAGGACCATCAGTGTCAAGGCAGTTTGCCCCTCTTGGTCTTTCGCAGTTGCCAAGGAATCCCCCGTATGGGATGTCAACGACTGTAATGCAGGGGCTGCAAAATGCGCCCCCAATATTTTCTGAAAATACAATGGCGTCACCTTTGCAAGGATCAGGACCTGGTTCAAACATTGGTCGAAACCCTCAGAGTTTAAGTCTAGGCTACTCGACTCAAGGTCCCAATCTAACCAATACGTCTGTTGCCTGTTTGAGGCAGCAGATGGATGAGAGTAACTTACAGATGGTTCAAACCCTCTCCCAGACTATGGGTGAGATCTTTCAGCCATTAATTCGAGACACAACTCACGCTAACCAACAACTGGCGACACAGTTAACACGCTTGACTGAATTTATAAGGGTACCTCCGTTAGAAAGAAACCAAGCCCCTGTGGAGAATACTCCACAACAAATTCCAAGAGTGGCGCCATAAGCTAATTTAGAGAACCAAAGAGGAATAGGCCCTTATGTTGTCGAAACTCCCAGAGTCCAGGTCGAGAGAAACCCAGAAATAGTTATGGTGAATCGAAACCAGGATGCAGACAATGTGGTCCAGCAAGTAAGACGCAACAACCTCGCGGTCGAAAACAACTTGGCTACGATGGTAGAAAGGATCATGACTCGAAATGGCCTAAACACTGGGTTTACTAGGCCAAATTATACCTCGCCAATAGTCGACTACATCCTTCGAGCGGAATTACCCCCTAGGACGAAGGTGCCTAAGTTCACTAAGTTTTCAGGGGACACGACAGAGTCCACCGTCGAACACGTAGCACGTTACATAATTGAGGCTGGGGAGATAGCCAATGACGAAAGCCTTAGGATAAAATACTTCCCAAGTTCTCTTACAAATAACGCCTTCACGTGGTTTACCACTTTACCACCAAGTACAATATGTAATTGGACGCAGTTAGAACGACTCTTCCATGAACAGTTTTACATGGGCCAGACGAAGATTAGTTTGAAAGAGTTGGTCAGTGTAAAGCGGAAGTTTTCAGAGCCAATCAAAGAATACCTCAATAGGTTTCGACTACTCAAGGCAAGGTGTTTCACACAGGTGCCTGAACATGAGTTGGTCGAAATGGCAGCAGGAGGTTTAGATTACTCTATTAGGAAGAAATTGGATACGCAGTATCTGAGAGATATGGTCCAATTGGCCGACAGAGTCTGACAGCTAGAAAGGCTGAAAGACAAAAAGTCAAGATTTAACAAAGGCAAGAAAGTAGCTTTTGTCGAACTCAACGAAAGTAGCGAAGGGGCTTGCGAAGAGTCCCCCTACTTCGAGGAGAACGAAGTCAATCTTGCTGAATTAAAACAGGGTCCCCCATATTCCTGTCGAGTACTGGCCCCTCCTCAAGGAAAGGGCTTTGTCGAATCAGAAAAGAACGACAGGTTCCCTAAGAAAACTTACACCTTTTACATCATGAAATGTGATGAAATCTTCGATTTTCTAGTAAAAGATGGACAGATGATAGTGCCGCCTGGTGTTAAGACACCGCCCTTAGAGCAGCGAAAAAAGAGAGGTTTTTGTAAGTACCATAATTTTCTGGGTCATAAAACATCTCAATGTTTTCTTTTCAGGGATATCGTCCAGAATGCGATACAGGAGGGACACTTGATGTTTGGAGATAAGGCGAAGGGCCAGATGAAGGTGGATGCTGATCCGCTGCAATTGGCTGATGCTCTTTATGCTGAACCTATGGAAGCAAACATGATAGATGCTACTGAGGGCATCGAGTTCTCTGTTAACATGATGGAGGTTACTGAGGACCTCATTTCAGCACCAGTGATGGAGAAATGCGTCATGGGTTTCGGGTTGGACGATACGGCAGTCACAGTCGAGGAGAATACTGGTCAAAACGATAACGATTCAAGTCTAAGGGTTCAAAGTCATCCAAGTTACGCCATGGTAACCAAGGAAACAGCTGACCATTTTGTCAGAATGGACCAGGCCACTGAGGGCTTGGAAAGAATGGAGCTAGGCGGGACGGTCGAAGTCAATATGGTCGACATTAACCCATCAGAGACCATGGAAGAGAAAGAATCAAAACACCATGAGGGATGTAGCAGGTTAGCATACCCAAAGACAGAAGAGTCAATCGTTGGTTTTTTACATCGGTGCAAAGACAATGGGTCGAGCGTGATGCTGTGCCCCAGGTGCAGCGCCATTTTCGATAGAAAAGCAGCAGAGAAGCTAGAGGGAGAACGTCGACGTCATCTGAACAGAGGTGGCCATGGTTTTGATCAACGAAAGAGCTACCACAAGAGGACAGAAGACCAACGGTCTGAACCTCGAATCAGGCCACCAAGTGCTAGGCCCGCCAGTTTCAAACCTGTTGTCGATTCCGCTGATGGAAAGTGGAGGAAACTTAATGAAGAGAGGGTGCAAGGGCAGCAAAGGTGGAAGAGCTTCGAAGTGAATTGGGGATCTTCGGTCTCCTACAGCAAGGAGTATCAATCCTCAAAAACAGCACACGTATCTGAAAACTACAAAGGTAAGAATCCCATGACTAGATCTCAATGGAGGAGAGAGCAAAGAAGAAGAAAGGCCCTCAGAGAAGAGAGGGAGAAAAATCAGTCAAAGAATATTTCAAACCCTCTCGGAGAAGAAGAACAGCAGTCGAAGATAGCTAAAAAGTTACCAGTTGGGCGAAGGCTGTTTTCGCCTAAACAAGACAGACCAACAGAAGGGGACGAAGACATGACAGGTAATTTTGACTCAGATGACTCTTTGGACCTGTTGGTCAACGTGGTGTCGGTGATGCCCCGGGAATTCAATAGGGTTTCAGAGGTCGAAGAACCAGGCGCATACGCTAAATGGGAAATGGCAACACATAAACCTGTATGCTATTATGTGATGAACAACGGCTGTGTCGAAGAGCAAAACGCTTTCTTCGAACGGCCCACTGAAGAAATGAGGACCCACCTGAAACCGTTGTATATTACAGCAAAAGTGGAGAACATCCCCATCAACAAAATACTGGTGGATTGTGGCGCTACGGTAAACCTGATGCCACATTCTTTGCTGACCAAAATAGGAAAGCATGACGCTGATACAAAGCCACATAATATGATTTTGTCGAATTATGAAGGAAAGGTGGGAACCACCAGGGGTGTGATTCAGGTGGACGTAACCGTCGAAACAATTACAAGACCAACGGTATTCATGGTGATTGAAACCACGGCCAACTACAATTTATTGCTTGGCCGAGAATGGATACATGGCATTGGAGCAGTGCCATCATTGATGCACCAAAGGATTGCTATCTGGAGGCCAGATGGCATAGTTGAAAATATTGAAGCTGATCAAGGATACTTCAGGGTGCCAAGAAGGCAAATAGATCAGTTCCAATTCGACAAGCACTTGGCCAGCATAGGCCCTTGTGCTCCAGCGGACTTTGAGTTCGCACCAAATGACGAGGTGTACTACTCACTATACCTCCACCCTGTCGACGGATTTCGTTGGGATAGGGAAATACCTGGGGAAAGACTCCCATACCTGGGGTAGCCCGAGTTGACCCCACGGGGTGGGGCAGTGAGTTTGATGACTGAAGCAGCGGTGCTGCAAAGAATTTCGGCCTATGTGGCTGAAACCAAATTACAAACGGCCGTAATGGCCGCCCATGACAAAATGGCTGAAGAAGCCACCAAAATGCATCGGGAGAGCCAGAGGCTCGACGCCATCTATGATGACGAACCTCTGGGGTTCTAAAGAGATCCTTTGGGGAACGACATCAAAATGCTCGCACAGGATCCATTGGAGGAAATTAATTTAGGAGAGGGTCCAACCAGGAGGCCAACGTACATTAGTGCTAACCTCGACCCTCAGCTGAAGATCAAAGTCATCCAGTTGCTCCGGGAGTATAAGGATTGTTTCTCCTGGGACTATGACGAAATGCCTGGGTTGCAAAGAGATTTGGTGGAACATAAACTACCAATAAAACCTGGAAAGAAGCCCGTCAAACAGGGCCCAAGGCGTTTTGCTCCAGAGGTCATGTCGAAGATCAAGGAGGAAATCGAAAGGCTCCTTCGTTGCAAATTCATTCGCACAGCGAGGTATGTCGAATGGCTGGCCAACATTGTCCCAGTCATCAAGAAGAACGGGTCCATAAGAGTGTGCATTGATTTCAGAGATTTGAATTCAGCCACTCCCAAAGACGAACATTCGATGCCAGTGGCGGAAATGTTAGTTGATTCAGCCGCTGGCCATGAGTACCTTAGCATGTTAGATGGTTATTCTGGATATAACCAGATTTTTATCGCGGAAGATGACGTTCCCAAAACAACGTTTCGTTGTCCAGGGGCCTTAGGCTCTTACGAATGGGTAGTAATGCCATTTGGCCTAAAGAACGCTGGGGCAACGTACCAGCGAGCGATGAATTCTATGTTTCATGATTTCATTGAATCTTTTATGCAAATATACATTGACGATATTGTGGTGAAATTTGTTTCAGGAAAAAGCCATCTGGATCATCTGCGACAATCGTTCGCCAGAATGAGGAGGTTCGGCCTCAAAATGAATCCGTTGAAGTGCGCGTTTTGTGTACAGGCGGGAGACTTCTTGGGTTTCGTTTTCCATAAGAAGGGAATCAAAATCAACCAGAATAAGACGAAGGCTATCTTAGAAACAAAAGCGCTGTCGAACAAAAAGGAGTTGCAATCGCTGCTGGGGAAAATTAACTTTCTAAGGAGGTTCATCTCTAACTTAAGTGGCAAGACGCAAGCCTTCTCACCTTTGCTTCGAATTACTAGGGACAGATTCGAGTGGGGCAAAGAGCAGCAGGAAGCCTTCGACAAAATCAAAGACTACTTGGCTCAACCCCCAGTCCTTTCGCCTCCGTGTAGAAGCAGGAGCATGCGATTGTACATAGCAGCATCAGATAGAACTTTAGGGAGCATGTTGGCTCAGGAGGATGAAAATGGCGCTGAAAGGGATATTTACTACCTTAGTAGAGTTTTAAATGACGCAGAAACTAGATATAGTGAAATCGAAAAGCTATGTCTATGTTTATATTTCTCATGTACAAAGTTAAAGCAATATATTAAACTAGTAGATGTTTGTGTTTCTTCACACTTTGATGTTATTAAACACATGTTATCAAAGCCTATTTTGCACATTCGAATTGGAAAATGGGCACTGGCATTGACAGAATATTCTTTGACTTATAGACCGCTAAAAGCAGTCAAAGGGTAAATAGTGGCAGACTTTATCGTCGACCACTCTATAAACGAGAATGCCCTAAATATAGTTGAAGTGGAACCATGGAAGTTATACTTCGATGGCTCTAGCCACAAACATGGCACGGGTATTGGTCTGATGATTATTTCGCCAGATAAAATTCCAACAAAATTCAAGTATAAAGTCGAGGGGTTGTGTTCCAACAACGAGGCCGAATATGAAGCTTTAATAGCTGGACTTGAAATTTTGTTAGAATTGGGGGCAACCCAGGTCGAAATAATGGGCGGTTCGGAATTAGTGATAAAACAGTTGACAAAAGAGTACAAATGTGTTAAATAAAATCTCATCATGTACTTCGTAGTGGCCAATAGGCTGCTTAAAAAATTCAAAGCGTCAACTATTCGACATATACCGAGAATACAGAACCAAGTAGCCAACGATCTAGCACAAATTGCCTCGGGATATAGGGTCTCGAAGGAAGACTTGTAGGAAGTAATCGAAGCTAGAGGCAAGGTAGTGTCGGTTGGGTTGAAGCCATCAGACTTAGAGGCTACAAAGTTTGGATATATGGATGAAGAGACTTTCGAAGTCTTTGCCATCGGAGAATTGTTGGACAATTACTGGAGAAATCCTTTAGTCGAATATCTCCAGAATCCGTCAATAGCCGCGGATCGAAAGATAAAATATCGAGCACTAAGCTATGTCTTGATGGGCAACGAATTGTTCAAAAAGACCCCTGAAGAAGTTTTGCTGAAATGCCTGAGTGAATCAGAGGCATACTTGGCTTTGTCAACAGTCCATAGTGGGGCATGTGGTGCACACCAAGTTGGCCATAAAATGAAATAGTTGTTATTTCGACAAGGTTTGTACTGGCCTACGATGCTAAAGGATTGCATCGAGTTCGCCAAGGGGTGCCAGGAGTGTCAAGTCCATGCAGGCATACAACATGTCCCAGCAAGCGAATTACATTCCATAATTAAACCATGGCCGTTTAGAGGTTGGGCTTTGGACCTGATTGGAGAAATTCGACCAGCATCCTCAAAAAACCAAAAGTATATCTTAGTGGGGATAGATTACTTTACCAAGTGGGTCGAAGCAGTGCCTTTACCTAAAGTGGATCAGAAAGATGTGATTGAATTCATTCAGAAAAATATCATCTTTAGGTTTGGACTGCCAGAGACGATAACAACGGATCAAGGGTCGGTCTTCACGGGTAGAAAGATGCAGGATTTCGCCAGAGAGATGGGGTTCAAACTCTTAACTTCGACCCCTTATTACGCGCAGGCTATCGGGCAAGTCGAGGCAGCAAATAAAGTGGTCATTGACATGATAAAGAAGCAAGTAGGAACCAAGCCAAAGAATTGGCACAAAGTGTTGGATCAGGTTCTATGGGCATGTCGAACGTCACCCAAAGAGGCAACCAACGCCACCCCATATCGTTTGACCTTTGGTCACGATGCAGTGTTGCCAGTCGAAATCCACATACAGTCGATTAGGGTTCAAAGGCAACACGGAATTCCTAGAGATTTCTATTGGGATATGATGCTCGATGAGGTTATAGACTTAGACGAAGAGAGATTGAAAGCTCTAGAATTGCTGAGAAGGCAGAAAAAGAGAGTAGAAAAGTCATACAATAAGAAGGTTAAAGCAAAAACCTTTTTAGTTGGAGACTTAGTTTGAAGAGTCATTTTGCCTATGGATCGAAAGGCCAAGACGCTGGGTAAATGGTCCCCAAAGTGGGAGGGACCCTTCCAAGTGTCGAGGGTTTTCTTTAATGGAGCCTATGAAGTGGAAGAATTGGGCGAAGATAAGAGGATATTAAAAGTAAATGGTAAGTACTTGAAAAAGTACAGGCCTATGCTGCAAGAAGTTAAAATAACAACAGAGTAAAAGAAAGTATAAAGCAAAGCCACAAATGGTATTAATAGTTGCCAAAATGGCGCGATAAGTTACAATAACAAAGATGGCTTCAAAGGCCAGCAAAATATAGTCTGTTACAATATGTCAGTAAATTAGAAAGGAAGATTGGCCTTCATTTTCAGGTAGTTCGCCTTCTGAGATTCGATACGTTGTTGGCACGAGGCCCTTTCGTTAGTTAATCTGGCAACTTCTTCTTCTAAGCTTCGAGCCTCTTCTGCAAAAGTGATAGCATGTTCGAGTTCAGCAGCAAGGGCCGAATCGTCTTTGGAAGACAGTTGAGAAATCTTCTTTTCTTCTTTCTTGATCTTGCCCTGAAGTTTCTTGATCTTGCGTTTCCAACAGACGATATTTTCTTTGCTGGAAGCAATCTCTAGTTGGTCTCTCTTTTTCTCTTCCTCTAGCTCTTTGATCCTTTGTTCCGATTCCGCTGCACTTGTCCAGACAGCTGCTTCACAACCAGATTTCGTCGAAATGTCACCTTCGAGGCGGGGCAGCAACGTGAGGTCTTTGTAGAATTGATCTATCAAAATTCCCACCTCTCGAATGACATTAGCAGCTTCAGGGGATATGGAGTCAAGTTTCACCTGTTGAAGAAGCGTTTTCAAAGATAGATGGGTGACGGAATCCATCTTCAGCAACATGAAAAGGTCTCCTTTAAAGATTTTGGTTTTAATCTTCGCCAAAATGTCATCGGAAGGTTTGCTAGAGACCTGGCCCTCAGAAGTTGAAGTACTCCAAGTTTTGCTAGAAGAACTGCCTCGACTGCGCAGCAGTAGTTGGACGTATCGACGAGGATCGCTTTCTTTTAGCGCAACCATTTCTTCCTTAGAGAGGACCATTTCGCTCTGAAGAGGCATTGCGTGTGGCACCTCGACGGGATTAACTTTGGTAGCATCAATACAAGCAGGCTCATCAGATTTTCCCTTTGTAATCATTTCCCTTTCTATAGGGGCAGCTTTGGTGGATTCTTGAGCCATGGTAGCTTCTTCTTCCTCACCATCTGACTCACCTAGCTCAGACTGGTGCATGGCTTCTTCCTCACATGCGTTGGCTTCATTCGCATCAACGTCGTCATTAGCAGGTTTTGTGTGATCAAGAGGGGAACTTGTTGTGGTGGCAGGGTTGGTGTCCTCAAGTTTAAGGTTTTCGTCTTCATCTGCCACGACTATTGTCTCAGGAGCTCCTTCTTCCTCGTGGTCAGACCCATCAGTTTATGATTGTTGGGTAGTAGTTTTTAGGGGCGAAGGGGCTGCATAAAATTCAGGTTTGTTAATTTCACCAAGAGAACTCACACCAGAACCCAAATCAGATGTAGGGATATAAGTGGGTTCACCTTGGCGGTTCAATGGATAAATAGGCAAGGGAGACGGTTGCATCGAAGGTTTGGAGGCCTCGGTAGTAATCTGCAGTTGGGAAAATAAACCTCATGAGACGCGAGATGAAAGAAACAAGAGCTTGATGTAGAAAGATCAGAGATTTTTTCACAATACCTTCATGGCTTCCTCAGCCGGACTAGAGTTATCACTCTCTATGGGAACGACAGAAGGATTTAGATTATTTGTTGTGAGAGCTTTGACAGGAGATTCAGGAGGTGTATTCTGTTTTTGTATCTTGGTGGGAGATGGAGGAGATTCGACGCTCTCTAGCCCATGAGTTACCCTTCGTTTTCTTTTTAGGGGAATATCTTCACGAGGGGATTCATCATCGTCGGAGTCTATGATGACTTGGGCTGCAACTTTTCTTCTTTTTTGAGGAGTTGGAGGCTTGCGGCCAACCTGGGAAGATCGAAGTGATCAGCAAAGTACAGAAAAGCTTTAGGTGAATAAGAGCATGTAAGAATTTACCTTTGAACTTTCGATCTTTCCTTCTGTTTTATTTGTCGGAGCGTTTCTTTTGGGAGCAGCTGCGAATAAGTAAATATAGAAGATATAGGTTAGTAACGTTGAAGCTCCGTGAGAGGAAGCCAAATCGAAGGGAGATAACATTCAAGGATTTTGGTCTCGATGTGAACATCTCCGATACTGACATGAAGGTGCCCTCTAAAAGTATCAAGTGTATGTTTAGTCGGAACCACCCGCTGCGCTTTAGGCTTCGACTGCTGTCGAAGTATTTTTATACTATCCTCACAGATAAACCAGTATGGAAATGGAGGGGCAAGAGCCACGCCAAAATCAGCGGTTGGTAATCGAGGGGTCTTTGGGGGAAAGAGTTTAAAAGCAACCCCATATCGTCTATCGTAAGGGATAGATGAGGGGATTTTCAGTTTCTCCATTCGTTTAGAAATTTTTTCTTTTAAAGTGACAGCAGCCTCGCGGACGGTTCGACTAACATCATTTGGTCGATAGGTAGTTTCGAAGTACTTCTGGAAAGCTTGTATCTCTTTGATATGAGTAGACGTACCTTTCTTGACTTTTTCCTGCACATCAATAAAAGCCTGGTCAATCAAGCGTGAAAAACTCGAAACATCAAGAAAGTTATTGGAGTAATGATTGGTCCACCAGTTGTAAAAGTCTGGGGTACAAAGGTGAGAGGGTTCAAAATAAATTGGAGTAAAATGGGACTTATGGGCATAACTGGCCATTTGAGTCGAACACTCAAGTGGGTTGAAGCTGGTAGAGAGAAGGATAACATGAGACTTCTTATCATACAAGCACCTAGGCAATGATTGAATTAACCCAAATTGCCTCGACACCAAGTTGGGTTGATAAACGACTAATATTGCTTGTCCTCTGACAAGGTTGAGCTTATAAACTATCAAGCGTGGCATCAAGAATCTCTCCCATATCAGGTTTGATTCTGCTTCTTGTTTTTGTGAAACTGGAGGAAATAACCTGGCGATCCATTCAGGGCCATACAGCCTATGAGCAAAAGGGGCCATCCTGGGCGTGAATTCATGCCTTTTCGCAAACAAGTGGATGAAGCTGGTAAGATTGGCGCGAAGGCTTTGACCCTCTTCATTTGGTGTCAATTGAACCAAGCGTGGCCATTCGACCCGACGTTCAGATACCTGGGCTTCGTCGACCTCTCCTTTAAAGGGAAGGCTGTGCTCGAAGGTAGCGTTTAGCCATAGTTGAAGCAACCAAAATGGCCCCGCCATTATGAGAGAGCCATGGGTTTTTGGATCCCTTAGTTTATCAGCGCCTTCTCCCAAAGCCTCATACAGGCTGGCTAGTATCATCTCACTAAGGCATACATCCCTTTTTAGGTGTAACTGATTCTCCAGGGTCTGGTACTTCCTCGCCACCTGCAAGGACTTTGTGCAAAAAATGCAACGAGACAACCACATGGCCAGAAAGGCTATATGCTCCTCGTCTTCGACTATGTCGGTGTCTTTCTTATGATAATGATTTATGAAGGGTGTGTAAGTATGTTTCGTACTACCAAAACCTATGGTGTCCCGTGCATCAATTTCAGGATTGTAAGCCAATCCACATGGTCTTAATCCAACGATAGCAGCCATGTCGAAGAGCGTGGGAGTTACCATTCCGCAGGGAAGATGGAAGGTATGGTGAGTGCTGTCCCAGAAATACAAAGAGGAGGCCAGCATTAACGGACAGTAAGGTGGCCCAACCTTCGACAGCATGATTAGGTCATAAATACCTATTTCTTTCCAATGTTGTGCCTTCGCTTGCTCTATTTTTGTCAACCAGTTAAGGTAAAGTTCAGAGTCTTTGAAGTACGGCGTCGCTCTAAAGAGTCTTGCTCCATCATGCAAGTATTTGAGGTCCACATTGAAGAGAGAAAAGTCATTTGGGTTATTAGAAGGGATTTTGCTAGCGTTCTTTTGCCCTAAGGGTTTGGTTTTCCGATAGGAAGGAAAAAAGTCGCTCAAGGTGGAATAATCAAGGTTTGGGGGTGACAATGGCCCAGACATGGCCAAGGTTTTTCCAGCCACATCAACGGGGATGATTACCTGAGATTCGTAGATGTGTCATTTTTCTTCTGCTAACGGTTCCCTGATGAGCTGTTGGTTCTTCGTGATTTTTGGTCCGCTCAAAGTAGCGAAAGGTGGCAATGCAGATGAAGAAGATGGTCTCCTAGTTTGAGTTTTCTTCTGTTGTTCAGCCATGATTGAAGTTTTTTAGAGAGAAAGGATTTTTTTTCTGGTGTTTGAAAAAGGGGTTTCTTCAGCAAAGGGGAGAAGAGTAAATGGTGGTAAAGAGTAGAAAGTCTTAGGAAAATTTTTTTTGGTGATTTTATAAGGGTTCAGAAAATTAAGAATTTGTACGTGGGTGAAGTTAGTGGGCCACGTGTGCCACCTAGTGGAAGAAGTAAGGGGCGGTTGTAACCTATACCCCTAGGCGCTAAAAGGGTGATGGTGTTTTCTGAATTTTGTGAGTTCCAAGAAACCTGCCATGATGATGATGACGTCAGAAGCGTGCAAAGTGGCGCGATTTTTAATATAAACATTTCTCTTTCTTATGTTTTATCTTCCAACAGATAAGAGGTAAACCAAAGGGTCTGATAGTGTCGAAAAGATGGTGTCGAATGGGATACTATCAAAAAATGTCCTTTTCCTGCAATAAGGTCGAAAAGAACATTCTTTGGGGGCAATTTGTTAGCTCCCAAATTCGACACTGCTTTGGGTTGCTAAAACATTAAGACATAATTAATGTCTAAGTAAAATGAAGCAAAGAGGTTTCGACAGCCTCTAAGGAATTTTCTAAAGCTGAACGGTTGCAATAACTTAGAAAAATTAAGAAACCTAAAGTTATGAGCATTTCGACCGTGTCAGAGGTCATTCGACCGAAAATTCTGCAAATGGCATTGCTACGTCGTTTTGAAATTCAAAAATTGGAGGGAGGAGTTTTGGTTCATAAGACACGTGGCGAGTTCTAGAGCAGGAGGTTACATGCAAATGATACTTGTTAGATCGAGGAGATACTAGGGAGTTATTAGCGGTTAATTATTAGCATTATAAATAGGGATTTGTTAGGCAGAT
Organism: Lathyrus sativus; assembly: GCA_963859935.3. Classification (NCBI taxonomy): domain Eukaryota; kingdom Viridiplantae; phylum Streptophyta; class Magnoliopsida; order Fabales; family Fabaceae; genus Lathyrus; species Lathyrus sativus. The sequence continues at coordinate 628,318,776 of OZ012738.1, forward strand.
TTCTGGGTGTGTTTTACCATTTGCACAAAGTAACTCCAATCAAATTTACTCAAAGTACCCGAGTGTGAGAAAAAAGTATTTTCACGGAGAATGTACGTTATGTAAAATCACCAACTTTTCAATAAAGTCTTTTATAATTTCAGCAACATTTACATTTCCTCTGTCGAACCACTTGTGCAAGTGTTACATTTTTTGCCTTTACATTTCCTGCATCCTTTACTCCAATTCCTTCTTCCCGTTAAACTTTTTACCCTTTTCGATCAGCCTTTTACAAACAGCGTTTCTTTAAGTTTATGCACTTTAAATACCCAGTCAAAGCCTTTTTCATTACAAGCACATTTACCAATTCGTTATCACAAGCACTTTAAATTTAATTCTAAACGTAGAATACTTTAGCACATGTCCTAGGATCAATCTGATCGATCCTGTGAGTCACCAAAGTCAAATTTGGAAGATCAGCGGTTGTTTTCCGATTTTCAAGGGAAACAGGAAATTAGAACCTCGTAGTTAGCGAAATTAAAGGCGAAAAAAAAGAATATTGTGGAAGAAGGTTGCTCGCCAAGATCTTGCAATCTCGTGTCTACATATCTTCATTGACCAATGAAGAATCAGAGCATACGTAGTTCATGGGATTATAGGTTAGTTGCTTTTAGTGGACAATGTTAAAGTTCACATCCTAACAATAGGTATTGCCGCTCGTAGGCAAAGAGACTTATGCTTTAGCCTGTTATGTGATATGATGGAAATAACGTGCCCTTTTTGAAAAGGCTTAGGTTTTCGCCGTCGAGGCAAGATGTCACATTTGATTTGGGATGATTGATTTTAGGGGTGAAATAAGTTCTCGGATAGGAACCCCTGCGGGTAGTACCTAATTCTTTATCTCAAAAGATTTGCTTTGAAAATGGTGTGACAAATATAGTCACGTCTTTATATTGAAAGACGAGTATTGAGACCACAAACTCTAAAGTAAGCATCCTAATACTCGGAGAGGAAGAAGTATTCACTAAATCCTCTCTTTTTAGTTCAATACAAGGAGGACAATATTCATTTTATCTAAGAGGTATTTTACTTTAGATGTTAAGTGTTTATAGATAGTGAACCTTAAAGGTAATGTCAAACGCTTGGGATGGGACAAGGCTTTCGCCTAACCACTCCACAACCATCCAAGTTTATTCAGAAAAAGGTTTTTGAAAATTCACACGGTACAAGACCAAGGTTTTTTCTTAGGAAGAAAAGATAATTAAAAAGAGTGAAATGAAGGGGCGGTGATTAGATTATGGTAGGTTGATGGCGATGCGCAATGCAATCAACTTACAAGAGTGAAAGCATACAAGGCTTGCTTAGGGTTTATGGAATGATTGGAGAAGGGTGGATAAGAAGTGATGGAGGAACCCTAAGGTGAAATATGAAAGGAAATCCAAGTTAATAAGTTTGAAAAAATTACTTGACATTGGATCAAGCCTTATTTGTCTTTTTGCTTTGAAATTATTTTCTAAGTGCCTTCAATTTTATCTTTCTTAACAATTAAGCAAGCAAGTAAACATACAAAAGGATATAAAAACCCTACACTATTACATTGTCAATGAGAAAGGGGAAGTATTAGAAACCCACCAAGGGGGGAGAACTACTCTAGGGCATAAAAGTAAATGAATGGAGGAAACCATGGAGATACAATGACATGATCAAAATTATAAATGTCCAAATGTGAAAAGTCCTCAAGTGTTACCTCATAAAACAAAACAAAAGAGTTAGTATATGTAACATGATATGATATGGTTATAAGATGAATGAATCATTAAGGAACTTAGAAGAGATCACAATAACATTAGTATCAATTAAATTATCAAATATAAATCAAAAGTGAACCTAGAATGAAGATCAAGGGAATTAATCAAGGTCAAAGTCAAAGGATGCTGTCATACCCAACATTTTGACCCTAAGATACCCACACTATTTTCATCTTATACATACACTCTTATCCATCATTAACCCATTTTTAGAAAGTCAAGGTTGTTGTTTGCTTCATTATGATCTCCAATTAGGGTTTTTAAGCTCTACAGAGGATTCAGGCAAAGGATCAATCAAGACTTGGCATGATCTTCAACTTATCAAGTCCCTAAATCATCCACGGAGATGAAAAATATCTCATTCACAAATAATAAAGGACAAGATTACATCATTTTAAGTTGGTCAAGCCTTAAAATCATTTGCACCACCAAATTAAGGTTTTGACCTAATCAAATCCCATGTATGACTTATGGAGCAAGGTATGATCCAAGACCTAAAGATATGTTTCAAGGACCTCAAATAAATCATATTATTCCATTCACATGATTGGATTGATCCAGAGAACTTGATTCATAAACAATGTAAGAACTCAAATCCATCTGAGCCACAAACTAGGGTTCTGATGAAACGTCAACCATACTTTGACTTTTGACTAAAACATGATCTCCAACCTTGGAATATGATTCAAGATACTCAAATATACCCTTGAAGTCCATTCATAAGTTTAAAACCACCTTGGGGTATTTATTCATAAAAAATCAGAAATTAGGGTTTCCCTGCACAAAGATCATCTGATACACAAAGTCAAAGTTTGACTTTTTGAGCAAAATTGTTCATAATAAGCCATTATACAAGAAAAAATGATCCATTATTGCTTTTGAACAAGGATTGATCAAGAAATCAAGGATACTTGAAAAAGGGGAAAAGTTGAAGAATTTGAAAATTTCACTAAGTTATGGAAAAAACATAATTTTTACCTAACTTTACTAGGCCATAACTTGTGATTCAAGCAACCATTTTTTGCACTCCAAATCTCAAATGATAGATCTCATCACATACAACAAGATTGCTGGGTTGAACCATCCAAAAAAAATGCATAGATTTTAAGTTACAAGGCCATGAAGTTAGGGTTTCATAATGTTTTGAACTTCAACACTTAGTGAAAATTTTGCCATGTTTTTAGCATGAAACATCAATTTTCAAGAACATTTTTCATTATGATCCAAGATGAATCAAGTCTAATTATGAAAATCAAAGTTTAAGTACATCATATAAGCTTTCCAAAGATTACAAGAACATTCATTAGTTCAACTTGAGCAAAAAGTTATGAACCTCACAACATGCCTTGCTCAAGCTGATTTTCATGACATATTTTGTGCATTACTTTTAGCACACGATTTTGGAGTCCAAATTTGCTGACTATGCAAGACTGATCCTCATCCAACTCAACAAGAATCTCAGTCAATTATGAAGAACCTGCAATTTTGGACCAAGGAGTCAAAGATCTAACTTAACATGTGCAAATTCATCATTACCAAAGCCTTGAAATTCAAGTTTGTTAAGTTGCATTTATGTGATGCAAAAAGGTTGCATGAATCAATCACAAACCAATAAAGACATATCCAAAAAACATAAAGAATCAAGCCTATAAAATTGGTTGGATTCAATGTCTAGCTATGCTAGAGGAAACTTATAGTACCTTAGACTTCAAGTCATGCTACATGACAAAACACATTAGATAATAAAGTGATCCTTCATCCATTCACTATTCCTCCAAAAAAACTTGTTCTCCTATAAATAGGGATCATTTATGATCAATTGAAGCACCCCAAAACCATACCAAAGACTTATTTTCTCATTCTCTTTCTTTTGCTTCAAGGTTCAAATTCCAAAGAGTAAACTTGGAATTTTCAAAACCAGAGCCTAAAACACTCAAATAACCATCCAAACACATCACAAGTAATCCACTGGAGGTGTCTAAATCTCATCTTCACCTTAAATCACCAAAATTAGAAAGTCAACCATCAAAATCTCATATTTTGACTTTTTTGCATTTTTTAAACCATGTCTTGATCCTGTCCATTTCAAAACCATCCAACACTTCAAACACACTTTAAATAACATCCCTAAACTGTCTCAACAAGTATTCCTCAGTTGTAACACCATTTGAGGGAGTTTCCATTTTGACCACTTTTGCCATTTTTGCAAGAAGGGTGTCATATTGTGTTCCACCTAGTTTGATTTGGTTCCAAGCATTCAAAAGGATCATTTAAGGTATATTAAAGGTGTTCAAAGCATCAAGACACATCTGCAATAACTATCTTGAATGATCTAAGTTTGCTTCAAGAGGTAAGTTTCCTCAAAACTTGAACTTGCCAAAATATGTTTTACTTTGATGTACATTGATCATAAACATGTCATATATGTCATATTTGTTGTGTTTGAACTATAATCAAGTACTACTGTTGGCTGCATAAACATGTATTATAGAACTTGCAAAATCATGGCCTATTTGAAACCACTATCAGATTTTAAAATGTAGGAACTTTTAGAAAAATCTAAGATCATCGTTGGATTCCTCATGAAATTCTAGGCAGGATCCATCTTTATTTCATTCAATTTCATGGAGAAATGAGGAAGATATGATCCTTCTTGCAAAGCTTGAAAACCTTGGGCAAGGACCAGCCATGGTGCCTTTGGCTTGGTCCGGCCTCAGGTCTCTTCCACCCTTATTAATTCATGGGTATGGTTTGATACACAGATGTATCACCATTCCAGTGGTTTGTGCCTACGTGTTAAGTGTGTTTGTGTGTGCCAGGGCGAGGGTTCAATCCCCCATTTTGCCAAAATGTTTTTTTTTTGTTTTCCTTCATATTTTTAACATTTTTAATATTTTATATATTATTTTCAAATAATTATTTTTACTAAAATAAATTATTTTTAAATGATTTTTTGCACACTTGTCATTCAAACATTTTATTAATTTAATCCACACAAAAAATTCGAAAAAAGATTTAATTTTAATAACTTTTTATTAAGTTGAAATTAATTGTTTTTTAAATGATTAAAATCCTAAAAAATTGGTTTTCCTCTTAATTATTTTTAAACCTATCACATTTTGATCTTCATAGCAATAAAACCTAATATTTTAAACTTTGTTTTAAGATCACAACCTGTTTATTCTGACTTATACATCAATTATATCATGTTTAAATTCATTTGAAAAACACCTTTGAACAAATTCTTTCAAAATTAGGGTTTTTGCTTTGATTCAATTTTTCAAACTTCACAACTCATCACTTGGGCCTCTATTAGAGTGTAAGACCCAACCCTTTTTGTAAATAAACCACTTCATGGGTCTCTGCTACAGTATAAGCCCCATTGCGCTTTTCAAAATCACGGTGCGATCACTATTTTAATAATCATATGAACCTCTAATAGAGTGTAAGTCTCATCTCTTTGTACATAAATAAACCTTTTTTAGAGTCTCTACTATAGTATAAATCCCTCCTCTCAGTGTTCAAAATCAATGTGCTTTCAAATTATTAAAATCTTGGGCCTCTACTAGGAGTGTAAGTCCCAACCTTTTTTCTTCAAAAATCATCCTCTGTTCTTTTCAAAGCAATATAATCATCTTGGGCCTCTACTAGGAGTGTAATTCCCATCCCTCTTTCTATTTTCAAAATCTCCTTCATATTTTCAAAACTTCAATCTTTCAAAACTTTCAAATTCAATCTAAACCTTGCATGAATTCTCAACAAATCATATGGGCCTCTCCCTGAGTATAAGACCCAACACCTTTTATAAATCTTTTAGCCTCATTCATCTTAGGCTTTATACGGGATACGAATCATCTGGGTCTCTATCTAGAGTGTAAGACCCAACACCTTTGCTCCTCTCCTACTTAAGATCAAGTCATCTTCAAAATCTTTTCAAAACTTTCTTCAATTTCTCAAAACTCTAATTCAATCTTAAAGAAAAAATTTAATCAATCATGTAATACCCCAAATTTTACCCTTATATTTAGTCAGTCATTTCGCATAGCATCTCATCTGTGCATCTGCTAACCACTATCAAGTCATGGAGGTGTTTGTTTTGCAGGATTGGTTCCAGGGGTATTTTGGTCATTTTACGTGGATTCTGCTAATTCCTTGAAGACGGGCTGTCACTAAGCTTCGAGACATTTGAGACACTATTTCTGAGGCATTTATTTATCACCGGGTTTGACTATATCAAGGCGCCAATTCGATGTGTTTGGTATTGAAATTTGTCGGGCCCAGCTGGATTTAAGACCTATTTTATCGCTCATGGTTTATTTCCAGAGCACTCCCGTTTCTGTTAATAAGGCGCCGTTTAATGGGGTATTATTGGATTGTTGCTCATAGCATTTGGTCCGTGGACTTCAATTACGGGCAATATCGTCGTTATTACGGTGTGCATCCGCGTTTGGTTATAAAATTGTTGGCTAGAATCTAAGTTGGAATGTAGTCAGGTGATGAGATTGGGAATACAAATGGGACAAATACATGGACAAGAATATCACTCATGAATATTTATGGTTTATGACTATGTTAATGAATTTAAATATTTGTGGATTTATTCACAAACGTTTATAATTTATAACTAGAAATAAATACAAGTAAATTCAAAACTGAGCAGGTCATGGATATATGAATGAAGTTCTGACATTTTTATTTCATAAAAGAGATCATCATACAAAAAGGAGTAAATTGTTTCACATTCTGAATTGCTGTAAAATTACAATTACAGATATTACATTTACTCTAAAAATCCTAAGTCCTAAAGATTCATTGGAGTCTTCATGAGGTTCATCCATTGGACAGTATTCCATGTTCCTCCGATTAACCTGCACAAAGAGAAATAAAACAGAATAGAAAAAGGATGTTAGAAATTGTTTGACACTCTCAGAACAGCGTCATCATCGAGTGTCGGGAGTGGCACAACCGAAGCTGCGTCCTACCCCCGTTACCGACCCGCGTCGTTGGCGTCAGATCAGGTAACACCTGTTCTTATCATTACGGGACATCCGAGAGATAAAAGTGATAAAAGAAGCGGGACTGATTCGCTCTTGCCGCAATTGGATTTCCAAACTGATACGAGAGTAAGGCAACATAGTCAATCTGGATTCAGACCCGGATGCCGGCAGGTATGAGTCGTGTTGTTTTCGAAATTTCCAACACCTGAAAATCCACAACAGCATCAGTACAAAATTGATAACAGAACTCAAAGTAAAACAGTTCATAAGCTGCATAAACAAAACAGCAACTAGGCAAAAGGAAAGCCCGCGCCAGTACAATTGTGAAAAGGCACAAAGAAACAAATCTGCCACAAACGTTCAGAATGCAAACCAAACCACATCGGAACGGCACTCGTAACAGCACCATCAAAAATCACAACAGCAGCTGAACCAAATGTGAACTCAGCTTATAGAGCATCATGGAATTCATATGTCATTGGAACAGCAGACACAAGGATATGCTTGCCGCAATTGAAATCCAAGCCAGCACATGTGTTATCACAAATGCGGGAAACCGGGCTCAGCACGGAAAACGTCATTGCCCAACAAACAAGTAGCGAAACCAGCTCAATTCAGAAATGGAAGGGTAAGTGCAGGTCAGAGGATTAAGTTCAGATAACAAACTATAGCAGAAAGACCTCCAACAAGTCCATGAGCCATAAATCCATCACCTGAAACCCGAAGAACAAATCAATCTGGATAACCAAATACACAACAAAACCATATCAGAAATAGTGGAAAAAGGTTCAGATCAAACATATCAGTTCGATGAGTTCACAAAACCATAGCAGAAAAAGCAGGAAATCGCAACAAGCCCAGAACTCCTGTTCTGAACCGCGACATCATCGAAGAATATCCCTTGAAGGCTCAGAATATTGTCATCATTGCCGTATACCTTCCTCGGCAGCGTTTGACGCGACCGAAGCCATAGTACCCATCCTGAAAGAAGAAGAGGAAAAGAATCCATATCTGCAACAAAGCCAGAAACCTACATCAGAAGAAACAATTGGATACCAGTTAACAACAATCCACATCTGAACAAATTCCAAATCCAAATACGGGTTATCAAAGTAAACCGCAAATACCCAGACAAAGTTCGGTTACGATTCCCAAAAGGGGAAGAAATCCCAATCAGAATCCAATCATCACAAGATACGAATAAAATCAAATCTTATCAGTAAAATATAACGCAAATCCATTGTTAACAAAGGCCCAAAAGAGAGAGTCAGAGACTATAAAAAGGGGAACAATTTCACCTGTGGCAAACCCTAACAAAAATCGCGACAGCTCCATAGAAAAAAATCGGCAAAACCACAATCGCAAACCCTAACGGGCCAGTAGCCGAGAGAGAGAGGGGTCAAAGCGAGACGATCCCAGTGGAACGAGTTCACCAGCGCCGTTTGAAGCCACGACGAGCAAACTCCTTCCCCGAAAGCTCAGTTCACCATCATTGCTTCCGCTTATCACCGATCGAGAACCCGCCGTAAGTTTCCATTACATTATCAGCATATTAACGGTTTCTTTTTCTGTTCTTTAGTGTGGAGAAGAAGATGTGAAGGAAAACATGGCCGCGAGAGAGAAAGACGAACAATGAAACGAGAGTAAGCACAATGGCGCCGCGGAAAAGACCAAAGGGTTCTGAAACCCTAAATCACATTTTGATGCAATTACCTCAACCGGGTTGGGTCCGGGGGTGATGACCGGCCCAACCCTTTTATTTTTTAACTTTTTTTTTTATATATAATTAATTAATTAAATTATTAAACTTTTTAAAAAAAAAACTAATATTTAGGTTTTATATAAAAATAATAATTTAAAAACATTTTCAAAATATTAAAATTAAAAACATTTTTTTTAATAATTAGAATCAAATTTTTTTAAACTAAAACTAAGACCCTTTTCTTTAAAACTAAGAAAAAATATTTTTTAAAAATTAAAATCCTCCCTTTTTTATTTATTTATTATCAAGTTAAAAAAAATTAAGCTTAGATTCATGTTAAAGTCCTCATAAAAATAAAAAACCCACAAAAAATGTCCCATAACTTCATGCTTATGCTTTCATAATTTTGTTTATTAACCTAGTTCGTTCACTGTGCAGCTTACCATGTTGTTTCCTTATGTTTGCGTTCTTAAAAATTGAATTGTATCATATTATTGTAACTGTTCCTCCTCTGTAACCTTGCGAATCTCAACAATCGCATTTACGTTTCTGCTTTTAAAATTCTGCTGATGTATGATTTCAATTATCTCACACGTTCATCAATTATTCTGTCACATTACACACATCCGAAGGTTAGGTCTAGCTTTTGATCGCCGCGCCAATAGTCCTCAACTTCGACCCTTACACCTTTTCAACCCTAATTTTCATACATGTCTCGCCGCAGGCAAAATTACCATTTTACCCCTAGCTTTAGGTCAAAGAGCCGCCGCGCTCATTTTAGGGTTTCCCGCCGTGGAATCCCTAATTTAACCCTAATTACAATTTAACAATTCATAACGTAGAGATCGGAGTTTAAGACTCCACGTAAGCGTGTCCTTAAGATGCGTTTATTCCCCTTGAGACCTTGACCACAGTCAAGAAGTCTCTAACCTCCCTTTTGAGGGGAACTACGATTACTCTGATTCTATTCCCGTAAGGATACGTAGGCAAAAGATGCGATGTCTTGCTGAGTAAACTTAGAATTAACCCCTTAGGTCTCCTTTCTCACTTTTAATCCCTTTGTACATATACCTTAAGCAAATAAATAAAGCAAATAGTAAACATTTGAACAAAAGGTTCCTGTAGAGTACTACAGAAGTTTAGGGTGCTAATACCTTCCCTAAATTTAACCAACCCCCGAACCCTAGATCTTTCCCCGCATTGTGTTTACGATGCAAAAAATAGGTTTTCCCTCTTTTGACCTTTTCCTTCGGATAAATCAAAGAGCGGTTGTGAATTGAATTGCGATTCAAACTCATTAATAGTTTGATATCCTATTTCCACCGCAACAGAAAATGGCGACTTCACTGGGGATTTTTAATTTTTGAGGGTTATCCCTAATTTGTTCGTATATATTGCTACTTGTTTCATTATTTTGCATGTATATATTTGTGCTCTGGTTTGGGACAGTTCTTTGTGTTGTGAGATAAGTCCTACGCCCGGACTAGTGACATTATTATAGGATGGGGATATATTCGACGAGGCTTATAGGGAGTGAATCCCGACCAAGCTGATTCGAGAATCACCGCTCAGTTGAGACCCTTTCGAAAATGGTTCGGTTGAATGAGTAATCGTTGAAAACTTTTTCCATGGTCGATTGGAGTCTGTGATATTGAGGACCGTAGTACCTTAACACCACTTTGGCCTTATTTAGGACGTAGTGCGGGAGCTATGTAGGAGTAATCCTACAACGGTTGCTACGCGATACTACACTTAAAAGAGGTTCTCTTGAGAATATTATTAATCCCCGAGTCAGTTGGAAGGTTGATAATATCCGAAAGATGGGCTGATGACTTTGGGCACTTTTTAGAACCTTGTTCGGCAGGTACAACTAACCTATAGTACACTCCTTTTGGGGATGGGTAGACCTTAACTCCACTCATGAATTATAACCTAGGGTTTTGTGTATTCATGTGCATGGCATCCATAAAGCATCCCATTGCATTGTATTTCATGGAATTCAAACATCGTTTATATCGCGGGATAAAATAAAAATGAAGAAACAAGGAAAATTTTTTTGGTACCCCACGACTTTCGTAAATGTTTGAATTCCGTGAAATCCTCATTCGCATTTGCATCATAGCATCATATACTTTCTTGCATTGCATGTGTCTTCCGTTTTCTCATGTTCGGTTCTCTCGCCTTCCAGTTTCGTCACCCTGAGTTCTCGGCACCAGTACAACACCAGAGCTCAAACTCGGAAAAGAATGGAGGATCAGGCAAAAGAGATTGATCGCCTTAGCAATGAACTTGAAGACCTTCGAGGGGGTATGGGGCGTATGATGGAATTGTTACACGTCATGAATGCTAAGATGGATACCCAGCCCACTGTTGTTTCAGAGATTACCGGCGTTACTGTGGACCCTCCACCGAATGTGACCGTAGCAAGGGACCCACCTTATGGTCTTGCTCCAGGTTTTGTGCCTCCTCAAGCCACTGTTCCGATTAATCAGCCTGTTCAGCAAGCCGTGCCTTTATTTTCCGAAGTTTCTAGGGGGGCTCCTATCTTTGCACCACCTGTCGTACATACCCGTGCGCAACCGTATTTCAATGAGACAGTCTTTGATAACCTTGATGAGAATGTCGAAGGTTATGAGAAACATGACAAGCTTCGTGAGGAAGTAGACACTATCGCCCAGAGATTGAAAAAGGTAGAGGGCGATCAAATTTTTGGGACTGCTGTGAGGGATGTTTGTTTGGTCTCAGGTTTGGTTATTCCCCCGAAGTTCAAAACTCCGAACTTCGATCGTTATGAAGGTGCCACTTGTCCTAAGAGCCATCTGATCATGTACTATCGCAAAATGGCTGCCCATGTTGAGATTGATAAATTGATGATTCATTGTTTCCAAGACAGTTTGAAGGGTGCTTCTTCCAAGTGGTATTTAACTTTGGACCAGTCTCGCATTAAGAGTTTCCAAGATTTATCTGACGCTTTCATCAAGCACTACAAGTACAATATGGATTTGGCTCCTGACAGAAGACAGTTGTTGAGTATGTCACAAAAGAGTTCTGAGTCATTCAAAGAGTACGCTCAAAGGTGGAGAGAGATTGCTTCACAAGTGGAACCTGCTTTGACCGAGAAAGAGTTAGCTGATTGGTTTGTTGACACGGTTCGTCCAGAATTTTACAAAAGAATGGTGGGTAGTGTGACTTCAAATTTCTCTGACATCGTTGCTGTGGGTGTCAAGATTGAATTGGGTATGAAAAGCGGTAAAATGACAAGTAATCATGGTGTTTCCAAGGATCAGCCGAAGAAACCTCCGTATAGCTCTCAGAAGAAGAAAGAAGGTGAGACTAATGCCATATCTTCTGGTAGACGAAGAGACCAATTTTATCAATATCCGCAAGGTTATGCTCAACCTCAAGGGTACCCAGTCCAATATGCTCAACAGCCCTATGTGGCAGCTATTGCACCTTCTTTCAATCAACAGGTTCCTATGTATCAACCTATGCAACAACCTCCTGTTTATCCGCCTCCTATCAACTACCTACAGGCGCCCAACGCTCCTGCTCCTCAACAGCCAAAGAATCCGGCTCCTCGCCAGAATGTTCCGAACAAGAGAACGTATAAACCTTGTCCGCCGATTCCGATGACTTTCACCGAGCTGTATCCCTCATTAGTCAAACAAGGTCTAATTACCACTCGAGCTTTGGGTCCGCCTCCTAATCCTCTACCCGCCAATTACAACGCCGCTGCTCATTGTTTATTTCATGAGGGTGCGCCTGGTCATGATCTGGAGAACTGTTATGCTCTCAAAAATCTTGTCAGGGATTTATTGGAAAAGAAGATTTTGTCATTTGAAGATCCTCAACCGAATGTTAAGAAGAATCCTTTTCCTAACCATGAGAGTGTCAATGCCATTAGTGCCGATTCTGAGGAAGGTTATGTCCTTGATGTTGTACAGATTAAGACTCCTCTCAAGATATTCCATTCGAAACTGTTTGAAGCTGGTCTGGTAGATACTTCCCACGTTGCATGTGTAAGTTGTGAAGCCAGTATTAAGGGTTGTGTGTTGGTTCAGAATGATGTTCAGAGGTTGATTGACGAGGGTGTTTTACAAGTGACAAGCCAAGCCAAGAAGGATGAAGTCGCTGTGATTGAGCCTGTCTTCCATCAGCCTGAATCAAAGGGTAAGGTACCAGTGTTTAATCTGTCAGGGGCAGGTTCTGCCAATCCCGTGTTCGATATACCCAAGTCGTCTATCCCTGAGGTGAATCAGCCTAAGCCTATAGTTATTCGAAGACCAAGTCCGTTTCCTTTCAGTGATCCTAAAGCTGTGCCTTGGAAATATGACGTGACGATGATTGACAAGGAGTCTGGGAAGGTTATTCCAAATGAAGAGGTTAAGGACACTGTGACTAATATCGCAGAGGCAAGCAGGATGACTCGCAGTGGCCGTGTGTACACTCCCCGTATCAATGAGGTTCCACCTAAGGAAACCACTAATATCCCGGTGCCTGCCAAAGACAAAGGTAAAGGAGCCGTTACGAATGATGAAGATGCTGAGTTTTTGAGGATCATCAAGAAAAGTGACTATAAGGTTGTCGATCAACTTCATCAGACTCCATCCAAGATTTCGATTTTATCTCTGTTGATGAGTTCACCCGCTCATAGGATGGCCTTGCAGAAAGTTTTGACTCAAGCACATGTGGATCAAGATATCAGCACCAGTCGGTTTGATAGTGTGATTGCCAATTTGACCGCATGTAACACCCTTAGTTTCAACAACGAAGAGTTACCAAAGGAGGGTCCGAATCATAATCGTGCTTTACATATATCAGTGAAATGTCAGGAGGATAATTTGGCAAGAGTGCTAGTGGACACCGGTTCTTCTTTGAACATTCTACCCAAGAGGGTTCTTGATAAGCTGGTTTTCAAAGAGACTATGTTGAAACCTACTCCTTTGATCGTCAAGGCTTTCGATGGTTCTCGCCGGTCGGTAATGGGGGAGGTTGAACTTCCTATTCTGATTGGTCCGCAAGTTTTTAATATCACGTTTCAAGTCATGGACATTAATCCCAATTACAGTTGCTTACTTGGAAGGCCGTGGATTCACGCCGCTGGGGCAGTAACCTCCACGTTACATCAAAAGATGAAGTTCGTGATCGATGGAAAGTTGGTTATTATACACGGTGAGGAGGATCTGATGGTCAGCAACCTGTCTTCTTTCCGTTACATCGAGGCCGATGAGGATGCTTTGGAAATCTCCTTTCAAGCACTCGAGATCGCCAATGCTGTTCTGTTAGAAGTCGAAGAGACAGTGGGCCAGGGTAATCCATCTTTTGCATCTCTGCAGAGTACCAAATCAGCAATTGACAGGGGTATTCCGGAAGGTTGGGGAGAGGTAATTGATGTCAAGACCAAGACTGATCGCTTTGGGTTGGGTTACAAACCAACTCAGAATGGAGCTGCCACAACTATCGAAGGGCGTCTGAAGGTTATCCAAGAGGTATTTGTCAGCGGAGGTTTCCAAGTCAATGCCGTCAGTGACTGTGAGGAAAATGAAGATTTGAGCAACCTGGTGTTTAAGGGTGATGCAGCTTTGAACAACTGGGAGGCCGTAGAGATCCCTGTTATTTTTCCATTGTCAAAGTAATTTTTAGCATTTTTATTTACGTTTTCAAATAAAAATCCGTAGCTCTGCCCAAGGCTATAGGGTCGTTTTTGTGGGGCCACCTTTCATTTTTAAAAGGATATTAATAGAGGCATTTTGTTCAAATCCATTTTGGTTCATTTGCGTTTTTCGTTTTCACCTTTAAAAAATGAAGTTGGCAACCTTTTTCAAAAATAAAACAAAAATAGCATTTCATTTCTTAATCCTACATATCTTTGAGCATTTTAATTAAGTAAGCCTTGCATCATGCAGAGACATCGTAAACCTTGTTGGATCTAATGACTTTACTGACACTCCTAACTGGGATGCACCCATCAATCAAGCTGAAGACGAGGGTGAAGAAGATTTTGAAGTACCCGCTGAACTGACAAGATTGATTGAGTACGAGTACACAGAGCTTCAACCGCATAAAGAGCAGGTGGACTTAATTAATCTTAGTACAGATGAGAACAAGAAAGAGGTCAAGATTGGTGCAATGCTTGGGGCAGAGGTTAAGCAGGGGCTGGTTGAGTTGTTAAAAGAATATATTGATGTGTTTGCGTGGTCGTATCAAGATATGCCTGGCCTAGACATAGATATTGTTGTTCACAAGTTGCCACTTAAGCCGGATTGTCCACCTATCAAACAAAAGCTTCGAAGAACGAGACCCGACATGGCTTTGAAGATTCGAGATGAGGTTAAAAAACAGTTAGATGCAGGTTTCTTGGCAGTTGCAAAATATGCAGATTGGGTTGCCAACATTGTGCCAGTGCCCAAGAAAGATGGTAAAGTTAGGATGTGTGTGGATTACAGGGATCTGAACAAAGCAAGTCCGAAAGACGACTTCCCTCTGCCACATATTGATACACTTGTAGACAATACAGCCAGTTTTGCGTTGTTCTCATTTATGGATGGTTTCTCTGGCTATAATCAGATCAAAATGGATCCCGATGATCGAGAGAAGACTACTTTCATTACTCCTTGGGGGACCTTCTGCTACAAAGTCATGCCCTTCGGTTTGAAGAACGCAGGGGAAACTTACCAACGCGCTATGACAACTCTTTTTCATGATATGATGCACAAAGAGATCGAGGTGTATGTGGACGATATGATAGCCAAATCTCAGAGTGAAGAGGAACATCTAGACCATTTGGTGAAGTTGTTTGAACGACTCAGGAAATATCAGTTGAAATTGAATCCTGCTAAATGTACCTTCGGTGTCAGATCTGGAAAATTGCTTGGTTTTATTGTCAGTCAACGAGGGATTGAGGTAGATCCTGACAAAGTTCGAGCCATTCAAGATATGCCAGCTCCGCAAACCGAGACGCAAGTTAGGGGTTTTCTGGGACGCTTGAATTATATTTCCAGGTTTATCTCTAACATGAACGCTACTTGTGAGCCCATATTCAAGTTGCTTTGTAAGGGGCAGACGGTTGAGTGGAACCCTGATTGTCAGAAAACGTTTGAGAAAATTAAGAGTTATTTGCAAGACCCCCCTATTCTGATTCCTCCCGTACCTGGAAGACCGTTGTTTATGTACCTTACTGTTCTTGAGAAGTCTATGGGTTGTGTGCTTGGACAACATGATGAGACTGGAAGAAAGGAACATGTGATTTATTACCTGAGCAAGAAGTTTACCGATTGTGAAAACAGATACTCGCCATTGGAGAAAACTTGTTGTGCGTTGGCATGGGCCGCTAGGCGCCTCCGACAATACATGGTCTGTCATACCACATTGTTGATTTCTAAAATGGATCCGATCAAGTATATTCTCGAAAAACCTGCTCAAACCGGGAGGCTAGCCCGTTGGCACATGTTGTTATCCGAATATGACATCCAGTATGTACCCCAGAAGGCAATTAAGGGTAGTATTTTATCGGATTATCTTGTAGATCAGCCAGTTGAAGATTATGAACCTCTTAAGTTTGACTTTCCTGATGAGGATATTTTGTTGATCAAGAGGGATTGTGAAGAGCTAGATCCGAGCGAAGGTCCAGAGCCAGGTCTTTGGTGGAGGATGATGTTTGATGGTTCATCGAATTTCAATGGGCATGGTATAGGCGCCGTTTTGATGAACCCAAAGGGTAGATTCACTCCGTTTACAGCAAGGTTAGACTTTGAATGTACTAATAACGTCGCAGAGTATGAAGCATGCATTCTTGGCCTCGAAGCGACAATTCACCTCCGAATCAAACTTCTCAAAGTAAGTGGTGACTCAGCCTTGGTTATTTACCAGGTACAAGGCAAATGGGAAACGAAGAATGAGAAGTTAATCCCTTACAAGGATTACATTGTTGAGCTGATTAAGTATTTTGACGAGATAGAGTTCGAGCATGTTCCTAGATCTGAGAATCACGTTGCTGATGCTTTAGCCATGTTAGCATCCATGTGGAAAGTCAAATTCGTTAATGAAGCACCTCTTATCCATATTGAACGCAAAGTTGAGCCCGCTTATTGTCAAGTAGTAGAAGAGGATGAGGTGGATGAAAGGCCTTGGTTTCATGACATCAAGAACTATCTCGCCAAGCAAGAGTATCCTAATGGTGCTACAGGTCTAGACAAGAAAACATTGAGAAGACTGGCTTCAAAATTCTTTATCAGTAATGGTGTGTTATACAAAAGAAATCACGACATGGTTTTGCTCAGATGTGTTGATAAACGGGAAGCGGACATGTTACTGCAAGAGATTCACGAGGGGACCTTCGGAACTCATGCCAATGGTTATGCTATGTCCAAGAAGATGTTAAGGGCTGGATATTATTGGTTGACTATGGAAGCTGACTGCATCCAATACGCTAGAAAATGCCATAAGTGCCAAATCTACGCTGATAAAATGCATGTACCTCCCTCGCCGTTGAATGTTTTGTCGTCACCATGGCCGTTCTCAATGTGGGGCATTGACATGATTGGGGCAATTGAGCCGAAGGCTTCTAATGGTCATCGTTTTATCCTTGTTGCTATCGATTATTTCACCAAGTGGGTAGAGGCTGCCTCCTACACCAACGTGACTAAGCAAGTGGTTGCCCGCTTCATCAGGAAAGAAATTATCTGCCGTTATGGAATTCCAAGCCGGATAATAACTGACAATGGCACCAATCTGAATAACAAGACCATGAAAGAGCTGTGTGACAGTTTCAAGATCACTCATCACAATTCTTCTCCGTACCGTCCTAAGATGAATGGGGCCGTTGAAGCTGCGAATAAGAATATCAAGAAAATCCTGCAAAAGATGGTCGTAACTTACAAAGATTGGCATGAGATGTTACCGTTTGCTTTACATGGATACAGGACCTCAGTGCGAACTTCGACAGGGGCAACGCCTTTCTCATTGGTGTATGGAATGGACGCCGTACTCCCCATCGAAGTAGAGATACCTTCTTTAAGAATGTTGATGGAAGCTGAACTTGAAGAAGCTGAGTGGGTTCAAGACAGACTGGATCAGTTGAATCTCATTGACGAGAAACGCATGACAGCTATGTGCCATGGGCAGTTATATCAGAAACGGATGAAAAGAGCATTTGATAAGAAGATTCGTATCCGTGAGTTCCGTCAAGGAGAGCTCGTACTCAAAAAGATCTTACCAGTGCATAAAGATATGCGTGGAAAGTGGATGCCCAATTATGAAGGCCCATTTGTTGTAAAGACTGTTTTCTCCGGAGGGTCTCTGATACTTACAACAATGGATGGTGAAGAGCTAGCACATCCCGTGAATTCTGATGCAGTCCGAAAATATTATGCCTAAAAACCCGCTAAGTCGAAAACCTGCAAAAGGCGACTTAGGCAAAAGTAAGCGTTGAAAAAAAAAAAATAATAATAAAAAGCTCGCTAAGTTGAAAACCCGAAAGGGCGGCTTAGGCAAAAAAGAGCGTCCCGGTGGATTGAAAACCCGAAAGGGCGGTCCAGGCAAAAGTTAGGGACAAAGGCATTTCATTGCATCAGAAAACACCGATCATTGCAAACACACTTTCCACATGAGAGCCATTTTTCAGTTCTTTCATCCTCGTCCAAAGCAAGATTCTGGTTTAGTCTTAGTTATTAGTGTCAGTAGGTGTCGTTGGATTCAGTGTAACCTTTTCCCATGTTGCCAAATTTCAAAACATAATCATCTGTGGAGCTATGCCTTCAGCAAGCTTCCACCCTTTAATAAAAGATACCATTTTGTTACTCACATTCCTTGGTGCATTACTCTTGTTTTCTATTGTTATGCAAAATGCATTTATTCTTAAAATTTTGAAAATGAAAGGTGCATTGAAATTTTTAAAACTGTTCTTCGAAAACGCAATCAAAAAATAAGAAATTACTTTGACTAGTGGAAATTTCGGAAGGATCTCTTCACTCCTCGAAAAATCTCATTGTTGCAGAAAACACTTTCAAATCATTGCTCTGACACAGTCCCCAGAGAGACTATAAGCTGACAACCTTTTTCTTGGGTAACTCGAAAGTATCCCTCAGGTTCTCTTCTCCCCATGAGAAGACGTGATACTGTGCACCCGAGCAAATTACTTTCTGTAATTGAGAATTCAGAACTTTAAAACCAGATGTGGTTCTATCATTGATCCTTCTCACCCATGATTGACGTATTGGTTGCAGAGAACGCGGGGTATCTCCGTCGAGATGTTTATTTCATCTCTCGTCCTGTCTCTAGTCTATTTCGTCAGCATACGCAGGGGCATAAGCATCACATGCCTATTTCATCACATACTCATTGCATACTCATTTCATAACATCTTGCATACATAGACATTAACATACATAGACATTAACATACATTCACATTAACATATGCATCAACATATGCGTTAGCATTCACAGGTTCATTATGTTTCACCATCATTGGTTGTTACCCCCGAGTAACTGGGTTCATCCATTCTCTTCAAATAGATTGTTAGCCCTAAGCATAAAATACTTACTTGTTTCCAGTTTCCCCACAGAGCTCGATCCTCGTGGATGACGGTTACTTCAGCTATCTTTCCTCGCCAGGATTAGATATTTACCCTTCGAGATCATTCCCTCGATGGAGTCTTGATTACTAGTCTTTTTTCTAGCTCGATCCTAGATTGAATCTCAGTCTTGTCAGTCGTCGAGCCCAACCGGACGTGCATTTATTTTTGCACCATCTAAAGATTTTCACCATACCATAACGGATACGCGACTGTTCTCGCCCGAGGAGGTTATCACTGTACCCGGACGTGCATTTATTGTGCACTATCTTTCAACCACAATCCTTTACAAATACACGCCAGCTCACGCCTGGAAAATCTATCAGTACAACACTTTACAATCCTACATCTTACAGCATCGGTATGCAACATTTCTCACCTAAGAAGCCGATTCTATCTTCGTTATGACTCGCAGCAAATGGCCATCTCCATTGAGCAGTTGGGCTTCCATTTTCCTTGTCGTCTTGAGGTATAGGGAGGTTTTGAACCAAACCGTATTCAGGAGAGCACGATCTTGAAGTACGGGGAGGTTTGAGCGGAATCATATTCAGGAGAGCATAATCTTGAAGAATGAAGAAGTTCATTTACCCTTTAGTAAAAGAAGGAGCGGAATCATATTCAGGAGAGCACGATCTTGAAGTATGAAGAAGTTCATTTACCCTTTAGTAAAAGAAGGAGCGGAATCATATTCAGGAGAGCACGATCTTGAAGTATGAAGAAGTTCATTTACCCTTTAGTAAAAGAAGGAGCGGAATCATATTCAGGAGAGCACGATCTTGAAGTATGAAGAAGTTCATTTACCCTTTAGTAAAAGAAGGAGCGGAATCATATTCCAGGCGCCGACCTTAAATATGAGAAGATTTATATATCAGATAAGCAGCAGCCTCTTTATTTGAGTGCTTATCCATTTTGGCATATAAGTCCCTTCCAACGATAAGTAACAATTCTCCCTCGAGAAGCTTATCAGGGCACTATCCTTAAAGTCCATTTATTTTGGCATACAGCCGGTCTTTACCCTGTATATTTGCTACGGATTCCCGAAAAGTCCGTTTGATCCTGTCACGAGGGATAGTTTACAGAAGCTTGGATGTTATTCTTTGCTCAATGCTCCAGCATTCTGTGATCGATCTTGCAGTCGTACATGATCCAGTTTTACTTTTAGATTCCCCAGTGGAGGCCGTCTCATAGGTACCATCTCCATCTGAGAATCTCGTTCCTTTTCTAAAAAAGACAATTGGTCGTGTTCGCACCAGTTGACCATCATTTTTGGAATTCCCCAGTGTTGTGCTGTCGTCCCAGCGCGTCATTTTCCCCAGTGTGTTCTTCTCGTAGCGTCTATCCCTGTGTCGTCGCATTCGTCAGCGTTTTCGCGTTCATTTTTACAGCATACGCATCATATCACATCCATGGCATCGTCCATAGCATTGCATATCACCGCGTATAAGGGCAAAATTTTCGGTTATCTATATTTAAATTCCTCCACCATGATTCCTCGAGTCTCCGTCACTCAAATCATCCGGTGTAGCTATTTAAATAGGGGCAACTGTAATACCCCAAATTTTACCCTTATATTTAGTCAGTCATTTCGCATAGCATCTCATCTGTGCATCTGCTAACCACTATCAAGTCATGGAGGTGTTTGTTTTGCAGGATTGGTTCCAGGGGTATTTTGGTCATTTTACGTGGATTCTGCTAATTCCTTGAAGACGAGTTGTCACTAAGCTTCGAGAAATTTGAGACACTATTTCTGAGGCATTTATTTATCACCGGGTTTGATTATATCAAGGCGCCAATTCGATGTGTTCGGTATTGAAATTTGTCGGGCCCAGCTGGATTTAAGACCTATTTTATCGCTCATGGTTTATTTCCAGAGCACTCCCGTTTCTGTTAATAAGGCGCCGTTTAATGGGGTATTATTGGATTGTTGCTCATAGCATTTGGTCCGTGGACTTCAATTACGGGCAATATCGTCGTTATTACGGCGTGCATCCGCGTTTGGTTATAAAATTGTTGGCTAGAATCTAAGTTGGAATGTAGTCAGGTGATGAGATTGGGAATACAAATGGGACAAATACATGGACAAGAATATCACTCATGAATATTTATGGTTTATGACTATGTTAATGAATTTAAATATTTGTGGATTTATTCACAAACGTTTATAATTTATAACTAGAAATAAATACAAGTAAATTCAAAACTGAGCAGGTCATGGATATATGAATGAAGTTCTGACATTTTTATTTCATAAAAGAGATCATCATACAAAAAGGAGTAAATTGTTTCACATTCTGAATTGCTGTAAAATTACAATTACAGATATTACATTTACTCTAAAAATCCTAAGTCCTAAAGATTCATTGGAGTCTTCATGAGGTTCATCCATTGGACAGTATTCCATGTTCCTCCGATTAACCTGCACAAAGAGAAATAAAACAGAATAGAAAAAGGATGTTAGAAATTGTTTGACACTCTCAGAACAGCGTCATCATCGAGTGCCGGGAGTGGCACAACCGAAGCTGCGTCCTACCCCCGTTACCGACCCGCGTCGTTGGCGTCAGATCAGGTAACACCTGTTCTTATCATTACGGGACATCCGAGAGATAGAAGTGATAAAAGAAGCGGGACTGATTCGCTCTTGCCGCAATTGGATTTCCAAACTGATACGAGAGTAAGGCAACATAGTCAATCTGGATTCAGACCCGGATGCCGGCAGGTATGAGTCGTGTTGTTTTCGAAATTTCCAACACCTGAAAATCCACAACAGCATCAGTACAAAATTGATAACAGAACTCAAAGTAAAACAGTTCATAAGCTGCATAAACAAAACAGCAACTAGGCAAAAGGAAAGCCCGCGCCAGTACAATTGTGAAAAGGCACAAAGAAACAAATCTGCCACAAAAGTTCAGAATGCAAACCAAACCACATCGGAACGGCACTCGTAACAGCACTATCAAAAATCACAACAGCAGCTGAACCAAATGTGAACTCAGCTCACAGAGCATCATGGAATTCATATGTCATTGGAACAGCAGACACAAGGATAAGCTTTCCGCAATTGAAATCCAAGCCAGCACATGTGCTATCACAAATGCGGGAAACCGGGCTCAGCGCGGAAAACGTCATTGCCCAACAAACAAGTAGCGAAACCAGCTCAATTCAGAAATGGAAGGGTAAGTGCAGGTCAGAGGATTAATTTCAGATAACAAACTATAGCAGAAAGACCTCCAACAAGTCCATGAGCCATAAATCCATCACCTGAAACCCGAAGAACAAATCAATCTGGATAACCAAATACACAACAAAACCATATCAGAAATAGTGGAAAAAGGTTCAGATCAAACATATCAGTTCGATGAGTTCACAAAACCATAGCAGAAAAAGCAGGAAATCGCAACAAGCCCAGAACTCCTGTTCTGAACCGCGACATCATCGAAGAATATCCCTCGAAGGCTCAGAATATTGTCATCATTGCCGTATACCTTCCTCGGCA
The DNA here is from genome assembly GCA_963859935.3 of Lathyrus sativus. Taxonomy (NCBI): domain Eukaryota; kingdom Viridiplantae; phylum Streptophyta; class Magnoliopsida; order Fabales; family Fabaceae; genus Lathyrus; species Lathyrus sativus. The sequence continues at coordinate 628,341,328 of OZ012738.1, forward strand.
GCGTTTGACGCGACCGAAGCCATAGTACCCATCCTGAAAGAAGAAGAGGAAAAGAATCCATATCTGCAACAAAGCCAGAAACCTACATCAGAAGAAACAATTGGATACCAGTTAACAACAATCCACATCTGAACAAATTCCAAATCCAAATACGGGTTATCAAAGTAAACCGCAAATACCCAGACAAAGTTCGGTTACGATTCCCAAAAGGGAAAGAAATCCCAATCAGAATCCAATCATCACAAGATACGAATAAAATCAAATCTTATCAGTAAAATATAACGCAAATCCATTGTTAACAAAGGCCCAAAAGAGAGAGTCAGAGACTATAAAAGGGGAACAATTTCACCTGTGGCAAACCCTAACAAAAATCGCGACAGCTCCATAGAAAAAAACCGACAAAACCACAATCGCAAACCCTAACGGGCCAGTAGCCGAGAGAGAGAGGGGTCAAAGCGAGACGATCCCAGTGGAACGAGTTCACCAGTGCCGTTTGAAGCCACGACGAGCAAACTCCTTCCCCGAAAGCTCAGTTCACCATCATTGCTTCCGCTTATCACCGATCGAGAACCCGCCGTAAGTTTCCATTACATTATCAGCATATTAACGGTTTCTTTTTCTGTTCTTTAGTGTGGAGAAGAAGATGTGAAGGAAAACATGGCCGCGAGAGAGAAAGACGAACAATGAAACGAGAGTAAGCACAACGGCGCCGCGGAAAAGACCAAAGGGTTCTGAAACCCTAAATCACATTTTGATGCAATTACCTCAACCGGGTTGGGTCCGGGGGTGATGACCGGCCCAACCCTTTTATTTTTTAACTTTTTTTTTTATATATATAATTAATTAATTAAATTATTAAACTTTTTAAAAAAAAAACTAATATTTAGGTTTTATATAAAAATAATAATTTAAAAACATTTTCAAAATATTAAAATTAAAAACATTTTTTTTAATAATTAGAATCAAATTTTTTTAAACTAAAACTAAGACCCTTTTCTTTAAAACTAAGAGAAAATATTTTTTAAAAATTAAAATCCTCCCTTTTTTATTTATTTATTATCAAGTTAAAAAAAATTAAGCTTAGATTCATGTTAAAGTCCTCATAAAAATAAAAAACCCACAAAAAATGTCCCATAACTTCATGCTTCTGCTTTCATAATTTTGTTTATTAACCTAGTTCGTTCACTGTGCAGCTTACCATGTTGTTTCCTTATGTTTGCGTTCTTAAAAATTGAATTGTATCATATTATTGTAACTGTTCCTCCTCTGTAACCTTGCGAATCTCAACAATCGCATTTACGTTTCTGCTTTTAAAATTCTGCTGATGTATGATTTCAATTATCTCACACGTTCATCAATTATTCTGTCACATTACACACATCCGAAGGTTAGGTCTAGCTTTTGATCGCCGCGCCAATAGTCCTCAACTTCGACCCTTACACCTTTTCAACCCTAATTTTCATACATGTCTCGCCGTAGGCAAAATTACCATTTTACCCCTAGCTTTAGGTCAAAGAGCCGTCGCGCTCATTTTAGGGTTTCCCGCCGTGGAATCCCTAATTTAACCCTAATTACAATTTAACAATTCATAACGTAGAGATCGGAGTTTAAGACTCTACGTAAGCGTGTCCTTAAGATGCGTTTATTCCCCTTGAGACCTTGACCACAGTCAAGAAGTCTCTAACCTCCCTTTTGAGGGGAACTACGATTACTCTGATTCCATTCCCGTAAGGATACGTAGGCACAAGATGCGATGTCTTGCCGAGTAAACTTAGAATTAACCCCTTAGGTCTCCTTTCTCACTTTTAATCCCTTTGTACATATACCTTAAGCAAATAAATAAAGCAAATAGTAAACATTTGAACAAAAGGTTCCTGTAGAGTACTACAGAAGTTTAGGGTGCTAATACCTTCCCTAAATTTAACCAACCCCCGAACCCTAGATCTTTCCCCGCATTGTGTTTACGATGCAAAAAATAGGTTTTCCCTCTTTTGACCTTTTCCTTCGGATAAATCAAAGAGCGGTTGTAAATTGAATTGCGATTCAAACTCATTAATAGTTTGATATCCTATTTCCACCGCAACAAATCACAATACACTTGGGCCTCTATCCAGAGTGTAAGACCCACCACCTTTTCAAATTCAACTCATACTTGTTTATATACTTGTTCATATATCTGTATATATACTTGTGCATATATTGTTAAGTTTCCCTTATCATTTAGGTCATCCTTAGTTTAAACTAGTTAAATAATAGGATCCTTTCAATCATTATAACTTACTTCCAACAACTACTTCCCTCTTGTACAAATGAATTCTTCTCCTCAGTACAATCAGCCTCCTCTTGGGCTTTGTTCAATTTACTGAACCTTGAAACACTTCATTGAAGAGAGGATTATTTCCCGGTGAAACCTCTTCTTTAAACCCTTTTAACCCTGGAACAGTTCAACAAAGAAAGGATTATTTCCTAGTGAAACGCTTTTTTGAACTCTTTTTAGACTTGGAAAGTCTCAACCCCCAGCCTCCTTCTGGGCTTCATACAAGGACCCACAAGCTTCCTAAAAGCATATGATAGATCCTAGTCAACTTTATCAATACACAAAATCCCAGGAGAGTCAAAACCTCTAAGACATTAAATCTCATCCTTTGAGCCTTTTCTAATCCTCAACAAAGGTTGGCTTTCACTTAAAAATTCCCAGCCAGGGTCAGTTTAAGAATTAAAGCCCTTGTGGCATTTGAATTCTCTTCTAATCTTCAGCAAGAGTCAGTCTCCACTTAAATTACCTTAACCTCCTCTTAGGCTTTATATAATGATTTCCCCAGTCAGCCTCAATTTTGGGCTTTGTACAAGACAGATATAACACTCCCTAGTTAAGTCAGCTCTCATTTTTTTCTCAGCTTCAACCTTGGGCTTCGATCTAGGCATAAAATTCAACATCCCCACAAATGAGACCATGAGTCCTCCCCGTAAGAGGATATCCCTTCTATACATCACATTTAAAATCAAATCAAACATTCAAACCCAACTGTTTTACATAAAGAAGGATGTGGCATTGCTCTATATATTTCAAAGTCCAAGTTAAAAGCTTTTTCCCTTATGTTAAAACTCATAAAGGAGGATGTGGCATTTCTTTGGATATTTCAAAGTCCAAGTTAAAAGCTTATTCCCTTATGCTAAAACTCATGAAAAAAGATGTGGCATTGCTCTGGATATTTTAAAGTCCAAGTTTAAAGTTTCTTCCTTCATGACATTTCACTTCTCCTATAAAGGAAGATGTGGCATTGCTGGATTCTATTCATCCCAATTAAAGCAACTTCCCTTATAATCATTTTATTTAATGTTTGTGATGAATAGGTGAGATATCTCCCTTTAAAGATGACAAATTCTCTCTCAGTTAAACTTTTAGCTTCAATCTTGGGCTTTGAACAAGACACAAATACTTTTTTTAGCTTCAATCTTGGGCTTTGAACAAGACACAAATACACATTTAGCTTCAATCTTGGACTTTGAACAAGAAGCAACTACTCTTTTAGCTTCAATCTTGGGCTTTGAACAAGAGACAAAACAATTTCCTCCCATAGATTTAGGAGGAACTACGAATGCTCTGATTTCTCAGTTCCCTTTTTGAGAATACGTAGGCATAAGATTGCAAAATCTTAGCGAACACACTAATGAAAACCCTTAGGTCTAGGTACCTGCCAAAAACAATAGAAAACCATAAAACAAAAAAAATATTTCTTCAGTCTTCACAAAGGAGAAACTTTTCTATTTAAACAACAGACAAACCTAAGCAAGCAAGTAATTTAACATTAGAAAATATGCAATAAAGATTCCTATAGAGTACTATAGATACTCAGGGTGTTAATAGCTTCCCTTAGTATAACCAACCCCTGATTCCATATCTTTTAGCATTTGTAAGAATAACATTTGTGAGCAGGGTTAATTTGAGATATCTTCCCCCTCCTTTTAAGCATCATAGGATAAATATTAGAAATCATAAAGTAGCGTTAAATGCGGTAGTGGTCACATCACTAAAACTGGAGCTACATATGCATCAGACACTAATAGTTAACATTCAACCCTAGCCATTAATGAGACCAAGTATTGATCAATCAAGAAGTAAAGCTTTGATCAAAGAGAAAAATAAAAAAACCACACAATTAGGATAAAAGTTCAAACCTAAAACCCTAATCCATATTTACATGTTTAACCTAATAAAAATAAAATGAAAAATCAACGAAATACACATTAACCATGTCCAAAAAAATTCTAAACAGAAATTAAATCAATTATAATGAAAGAAAATCAAATTTCAAGCATATTGAAAAAAAGAAAATCCAAAAAAGCAATTAAAATAGAGAAAATAGAAAGAAAAAAAATGGAGGTGAAGAAGGAAAAGTAGGGTTCAATAGAAAAAACCACAAGGCCCAACGCTACCCAAAAGCCCAATCTGATCCTAAAACCAACAAAAAACTACAATGCACTAGATCAGGATCACAACCGTCCATGACAAATCACGCGTTCAGGAATCATGGAGGCTAAAAGCTCTCTCATCCCTTAGATCTAGCTGACTAGGACTTTATCCAAAACAAAAGGTCCAGATTTACAGATCCACCTTACCACACTCTAAATCACGTGCACATGGCCTAAATATCTAGTCAGCACCCTAATCATCACATTAATCCCTTAGTTATCTTATGTGGAATGCTCAGCCATCAAATTTCAAATTAATTAAAATAAAAACAAGGATTAACATGAACACATCATCGTCTTCTTCCTCTAGCTACTTCAGAAACGTGATTCCACAAAACTCAACCAAAATAAATAAACAATTAACCATTGGAACCGTTATGAAGCAGCGAATCTAACTACGTAACTAGCTTTCATTAACAACTTCAGAATTTAAAGAATTTTTCAAAATACTCTAAGAACCCTAAATGGACAAAATAAAATTAAATGGTGATGATGCAAGATCAATGAAAATTAGCTTAGGGTTATTGTTTAGCACATGAATACGCATGATCTGGTAGCAAGAATCATAACAATTGGTGAAGAAATGGACCTACTCGAATGGTGCTTAGAGGTACTTGAAGATGAAGCTAGTTATCACTTCTTAGAGCTTCTTTTGGTCTGATTCTTATTGCTACAACTTCCTTGAACTTCCTACTTGAGATCTGGGTAGAGAAATGAGCTTGAATCTTCACCAATTCTTCTGACCAAATCAAGTTTTGGAGGAATTTGAACACGATATGGGTAGAGTAATTATGGCTTTCCAAGCTTGCAAATAGTGATGAGATATCTTCATATTTGTAAGGGGATGGTGTGTGGAGAGTGAGAGCGTGAGAATTAGAAAGAAACTTGGAATTTGGGTGCGCGGTATTCACTTGCTATAAAAAACTTTTGCCAACTCATTTTGACCCGTTGGAGATGCTAAGCACGTGCTTTTTTTATTGGAAATAATTGTGTGATAATTTGAAAATGATTGGGAATGATTGGGTTAAAATGATGATTGGATTGGGAGAAATGATCCATTAGACTTGGTGTTTTGACATGCCCTATAACCCGTGCCACAAGATATGCTACATTTTGAAATTTGTACATGATGCAAACTATGGATCATTAGAGTTGAGTTTTGAGTGACTTTGAACATGTTTAAATCCAAAAAAGACCTATAATGTGAGTTTCAACCCTTAGGCACAACTTAGTAGCAATTGGTGTTCATGGTTGAAGCATGTCATCTTGCATACATTGGAGGAATGCAACTTGAAGTATGATGATCCAAATGGAGCAAACTTGATATCCTTGGAAAGGTCTCATGGCCACGTACAACTTTCATGTTGGAACTAATTTGAGTATAAGCTTGGATGTTAAGATACATTGTTGTGAAGTTAGGATATCCCAATTGTCTAAAACTTAGCATATTTTTCTAAGTCCTTGACATGTTGCACAAGGTGGAACCCTTGACTTTAGCTTCAAATATATCCCACTTTAAGAATGATTCTGGGCTCAAATCTTGTACCATGGTGTATTATCAAATGAGATCTTCAATGGCAGCCCTTGTTTGTCAATTTTGGATGGTTGAATCAAACCCCACAACCTTGGAAAGTTGACTAGATGATCATGATTTTTGGTACTTAGAAAATATTCAAATTCACCAATTTTGCACCTTTCTTAATTTTCAATTTTTCTCTTGGTGAAACTTGATCAAACTTCATACTTTCATGATTCATGACTTGAAATGCTTATAGTTGACCAAAGAACTCAAAAGTTAAACTTTGATTTTGACTCTCAATTGACCTTTGGCAGTTGAACCCAAATCTTCAATTAACAATACTTCAATCTTCTCGATCCAATAGAATCATAAGAATAGATGACAATGGAGTGTTTGGAACCGTTGAATCATATATTGAGCCATGAGATCATGATATGGCAATGCCCAGTTGACTTTGACCAAAGACCTTTCCTTGGGAGTTTATGATGAAATAGAACTTGATGATCTTATATCCACATGAACCACAACTTGTATAAAGATGAGAAATCACTTGAGGGACGATCCTTGATCCAATGCTTTAAAAGCTCATGCAAATGAATGATTGAGGTTATGACCTAATGGAGATGCATTTGAATGAGAAGCAAAATCCAATTAGGGTAAGAAAAGGTGAGGGAGAATTTTAGGGTACAACAAACACCATAGTAAAATATCACATGAAACTCATTCTAAGACATGTTATCAATCAATTCTTTCACAATAGCGGTAGACTTGTTCAACATGGTGCCTCTAGATAAACCATCCAAGAGTAATTGTGTTTCTCCATGAAGTGTTTTTATAAAGTATTGTACCTACACTAATTCATCAAGGTTATCTGAAGGACAACAATTAATTATTAATTTGTACCTTTACCATGCATCAAATATTTGGTCTCACCTTTCTCGAATCTGAATATGTCATTCATCCAACCACAAAGTTGTTCATAAAATAGAACCATTCCAAAAAAAAAACTTCTCTAGTTCCACTGATGTATTGACCTTTTTATTCAATAGTGATTAAAGCCAGTCTCTAACTTTTCCCGTCCACATTAATATAAACACTCGCAATCTCTGGTTACTTTCAGATACTTTTGTCAGCCTGCAGAATGAACATATATCTTTGATTTTTTTGTTACAAAATTCACGTATGGACCTTTCAGAGTACTTTTGTTGAATGAGATATCTCTTAAACCTGAAAAGGCATAATTTTAAATTTTAAAAAAGCATGGATTTGTTGGTTGGAACCCATTAGGAACTTCTTTGTCTGATGTGTGGTGCCTAAAGTTTCTATGAATACATACATATGGTTCATCCATCTCCACTTATCATTGCTTAAATACATAAATATCTTTCTAGATTATTCTCACCATTCTTTTAACTTTTGGATCAAAATCTTTAGATCATGTCCTACACATAAATTAAACAAATAAACCTTTCATTTATTGTATATCAGTCCTCCATAAAATTAATATTAAATTAAAAACAATATTTATTTGACAAAATCAATTTTCAATTGAAATCCCTAAATCCCTTCATCATCATCATCATCATCATCATCATCATCATCATCATCTTCTTCTTCTTCTTCTTCTTCTGATTGTCCATCTTATTTGTTCTCGTCCCTCACCCAAATTCGTGTCCATTTTGTGTTCAATAAATAGCTTTAAGTGGTAACATTCATCTACTCTGTATTGGATGTATTGGTCATTGAAGGGTATCAAAAAAATTCATCTCTGTTGTGCTCTTCCTTTACCCAGATTCACAATGGAATGTTGTCGTCTTCTTTCATAGTTGTTTGTATCCATCTCAATCTTCATATTTTCCAAAATCCAGTTGATTTGAGTTATTATACATAAATTATTGAATTTGGTATTGGTATTAGGTTTGTATTTTTAGTTGAAGTTGATTTAAACTCTTACCCCAAAAAAATCCATTTGTGATTAGGGTTTGTATTGTAAGTTGAAGTTGGTCTGCAATTTGGGAATTATGGTTTGTATTTTGAGTTGAAGTTGATTCAATTCTTGTGCAAGAATTATCGAATTGGGGATTAGGGTTTATATTTTGTGAAATTCATAAATTCTGAAAATTGCATTTGCATTGAATTGGTAGATAATGAAATCATCTTAATTCAGTTGAATCTTTAGGGTTTCAATTGATTTTTTTTGTTTTTCAGTTGCATAAAAATGAATATATTTTGTGATAATATTCACATCTAAGTTGTGTGTTATTGTGAATTATTTTGATTATTTATCCTTCAAATATTCTGCAGTTAAGTAATGGTTGCAAATAGTTTACTCAGAGTGTTTGGACTCAAAAACACACACCGAAGAAGGGCTTACATGGATAAAAACTACAGAGCTAATTCACGTAGCTTATCCCATTCAATGGAATAAGTTTTGATTGTTTTTTTTAGATTAAATATTTTGATAACCAAAAGTAAATTGGGAAGAATGACTTGTTTAGTGGACTATGTTAGACTTTTGACTTTACTGGTGTGTGGTTACTGGACAATGTTTTTCACCCTTTATTTATGAGTGGAATGACATAATAGTTAGTTTTTAGTGTGAATTAGTGTAGTTTTACTCTATTGGTTCTGTACAAAATATTTTATTTTACATACCAAGGATGTATGATATAAGTTTATTTCATTTTTTGAAATTATACAATTTAGTAATGATAATCTGAAGTAGAAGTGGTATCATATGACTGCTTTCAAAGCATTTTGGAACAATCCATTTGGTCCTAAAACAAATCACTTTTTGGGACCTGTTGCCAACTGGGGATTCGCCTCAGCTGTGATTGTCAGTTGAATGATCATCTGTTTTTGTTGTTAACAAACTTTTTAAGCTAATATGCCAAACTTTTTCTCTCCATATTTCATATTTTTCTACTCGTCATATTTTATCTCTCTTCTTCCTTACAATCACCCTCAACTTCAATTTTTTTTATGACGATCTTCTATAATACTTGGGACTTAAAATTTTTGTAAACCTATTCCTTCTCTAGTTTACAACATATCATATTTCATTACTCTTAGGATTTAGTGTATTTCATTCATAATTATTGGTAGAGGAACGACCAATTGTTTTAAAAGTTGCTCAATTTGTATCTCTTGATTTCTAATAGATGTTTTGGTGTTATTGCTATTAGTTTCTTGAGTCAGATGTATACTATAGGAATTATATTGGGATGACTAAATGAACTGACTCAACATCTCATCGATTTGAGAAGGTTTTTTTTGTTTGATGAGGTTGTTGATTATAGTCTTGAAATATTTGTTGATGGTTATCATTTTGGTACCTTTGTTGTTGTCTTTGGTGAGGTGGATATTGTTATTTTTGTGATGGTTTTTGCTAATTTTGATATTATGGTGTTAATTGGAGTATGGTTGATGATGGTTTGTATATTTTTGTTGCTGATTCAGGTATTATTGTGACTGGTTTTGGTATTGATGTTGTTGATTAAAGTACTGTTGCAATAATGATCTTTTATCTACTTTTGATAGTTTTGATAATGATGCCCTTGATTGGAATCTTGAACAAGATTTTCACTACATTTGATGTTTGGATATTTTCTCTAAGAAGGTGGATTGTGTTGGTGCAAAAGTGAATAAATGATGAACAAAGGAAATATTCTATTAAGAATGACGGCTACAAAAACATGATAAAAGTTACAATGATTGTCACCCTATTTATAAGCTAAAACTAGGATTACTAGAATAAGAAAAAAATACTAAAATACCCCCTAACAAACTTAGGGGCTAAGAAAATAGTACAACTAAATAAATATGAATTACTATTAATATTCTAATACCATCCCTTAATTCATATTCCATCAAAACTTGTAACACCAATTCCATCCCTTAGTCTGAGAAATTGATCAGTCTTGATAGCTTTCGTCAGAACATCTGCCAACTGCTTCTGAGTGCTGCAGTGTACAACTTTTAACGCTCCACTCTGAACTTGATGTCTCAGAAAATGATACTTGGTCTCAATATGCTTGCTTATCCCATGCAACACTGGGTTTATGGCAAGATTGATTGCAGACTTGTTGTCAATCATCAACTTCAGAGGTTTGTCTACTTTAATCTTCAGATCCTGCAACAGATTCAGAATCCACACAGCTTGGCATGCAGTAACAGCACCTGCAATGTATTCAGCTTCACAGGTTGACAACGCCACAACAGGTTGCTTCTTGGAACACCAAGAAATGGAACCTCCCAGAAATTTGAACAAGTACCCAGATGTACTTCTTCTGTCAACTCTGTCTCCACACCAATCAGAGTCTGAATAACTCAGAAGTTCTGACTCATTATTTCCTCCAGAGGGAAATAACACTCCATACTTCAGAGTTCCTTTGATATACCTCAGAATCCTGATAGCAGCTTGGTAATGGGACCACTTAGGTTTACTCATGAACCTACTAACCATCCCAACTGAGTAGCAAATATAAGGTCTGGTATTGCACAGATACCTCAGAGAACCAACCAACTGTTTGAAGGTTGTAGCGTCCACATCCTTTCCTTCAGAGTCTGAATCCAGTTTCTGATTTGTATCAGAAGGTGTGACAACCATCTTACAATTCTTCATATCAAATCTCTTCAGAAGTTCTAATTCATACTTGAGCTGATGCAAAATGATACCTTTCTCAGAATATCTGAACTCCATCCCTAGAAAGTATGTCATTTTGCCTAGATCAGTCATTTCAAATTCATTCATTAGAACCTTCTTGAACTTGGCTACCTCCTGTTCAGAACTTCCAGTCAGCAGTATATCATCAACATATACACATACCAGAGTCATATTGCCTTCAGAAGTATGCTGAACATAGACACCGTACTCCATCTCACATTTCTGAAAGCCTTGCTTCTTGAAAAATGAATCAATCTTCTGATTCCAAGCTCTGGGCTCTTGTTTCAATCCATATAGAGCTTTGTATAATCTGTACATCATCCCTTCCTAATTCTTTTTCACAAATCCAGGAGGTTGTGACACGTAAACTTCTTCTTCTAATGGACCGTTCAGAAATGCAGATTTTACATCTAAATGCATCAGAGGCCAATTCCTGTTAGCAGCTATTGCAATCACCATTCTGATTGTTTCATGTCTTGCTACAGGTGCAAACACTTCAGAGTAATCCAGCCCAGGTTTTTGTAGAAATCCTCTGGCTACCAACCTTGCTTTATGTTTGCCAATTGAGCCATCTGGCTTTAACTTCTGCTTGAAAACCCATCTGACGCTGATGGCTTTCTTGTCTTTTGGAAGTTCTGTCAGCTTTCAAGTCTTGTTTTTCTCTATAGCATCAAGTTCTTCTTTCATGGCCTTCAGCCAGAGCTTCTGCTTAAGAGCCTCCTCTGTACTTATAGGTTCAGAGTCTACTAACATGGCACACTGAATAACTTCTCCTTCAGAGTCTACTTCAGTGTCTTGCAGCATGTCAAATTCTGCAAATCTTCTGGGAACGCTTCTGATTCTTTGTGGTCTCTGAACTTGTTCAGAGTCTTGAGCTTCAGAGTTTCCAGCTTCAGATGGTTGACTTCCTCTAGAGCTTTGACCATCTTCAAGATCTGGCATATTTTCAGAGTCTTGGCCATCTTCAGAGTCTAAATTTCCACCAGAATTTGGATTACCATCAGAGTCTGGATCATCAGAGTCACCTTCATCTTCTGAGTCTTCTCCAGAGTCAGAATCACTATCAGAGTCAGAATCAACGTCATAGTTTACTTCAACTTCAGAAATTCTTAACTCTGACCTTTCTTCAGAAGTTCTAACATCAGAATCAGATTGAGACTTATCCCAATTCCAAACTTCTGATTCCTTCACAATCACATCTCTGCTGAATTCAATTTTATTGGTTTCTGGATAATAGAGCTTGTATGCACCTGTATTGTGGTACCCTATCAGAATCATCATATTGCTTCTATCATCCAGCTTCTGTCTTCCGGCTTCTGGAACATGTTTATAGCAAACAGAACCAAACACCTTCAGATGACTAACACTTTGCTTGTCTCCAGTCCACTTCTGCATAGGAACTATTTCCTTCAACTTCTTCGTAGGACATCTGTTGAGTACATACGTTGCAGTGGCAACAGCTTCTCCCCAGAGCTTCTGAGGAAGCTTCTTCTCCTTTAGCATGCTTCTCACCATATCAAGCAAAGTGCGGTTTCTTCTTTCAGCAAAACCATTGTGTTGAGGGGTATAAGGAGCAGTAACCTCATGCTCAATTCCATTCTCCTCACAGAACTTCTGGAACTCTTTGGAGTTATACTCACCTCCACCGTCAGTTCTAAGAATCTTCAACTTCTGACCACTCTGATTCTCCGCATTCATTCTGAATTTCTTGAATTCATCAAACACCTCGTGTTTGAACTTAATAAGGGATACCCATGTCATTCTTGTGAATTCATCAACAAATAACACAAAGTATTTATTCCCTCCAATTGATGCTACTAGAAATGGACCACACACATCAGAATGTACAACTCCCAAGGCATGTTTTGCTCTTGGAGCAACTTCTGACGCAAATGGCAAACGTGGTTGTTTTCCTTCCATGCAAACTTTGCATGACTTTTCAGGCTTCTTAATTGCAGGAATTCCATGTACCAGCTTCTTTGAATTCAGATGTTTTAGGCTTCTGAAATTCAAATGACCAAATCTTCTGTGCCACAGCTCACTCTCCTTCTCAGCACATGTTGCACTAAGACATTTTGAGTCTGCAGTTCTGACATTCACCTTGAATGTTCTATTCCTTCCCTGTTCTGACTCCATAATCAACTTCTGGTTGTAGTCATACAGCTTCAGAAGATTGTCCTTCATGGTAACTGAAAAACCTTTCTCAATTAATTGTCCCACACTCATCAGATTGCATCTGATGCCAGGTACATACCACACGTTCTGAATCAATATTGTTTTCCCATTGTTCAGAGTCACTCTGACATTTCCCATACCTTCTGCATTAAGATATTTGTCATCAGCACATCTGATCTTTGTCCTCTTTTTAGAGTCAAAGTCAACCAGCCATTTCTTGTTTCCAGTAAGATGATTTGAACAGCCAGTGTCCATATACCACCAGTCTGTCAGATCCATATCATCAGATTCAGAGGCCATGAATAGCACAAATTCGTCATCAGAACTTCTGGCTATATTTGCTTCTTCTGATTTCTTCTCCTTGTTTGACCAACAGTCTCTAGCAAAGTGACCAAACTTCTTACAACAGTAACATTGGATCTTCTTCTTGTCATACTTCTCTTTTCCCTTCTGAGCCTTCTTTTGCCTATCAGAGATTGAGCTTTCTGACTTCTGACCACCATCAGATCTTCTCTTGGCTTCTGACTGCTTCTGATACCTCCTATCAGAAGTTGCTTTCAGAGCCTGCTGCTCTACTTCCCTTTCAGAAGTTCTCTCAGTCAAACACAACTCTTGTGCTTCTAAACTGCTCTGCAGCTCTTCAATTCTCATGGTACTCAGATCTTTGGAATGTTCTATTGCTACCACAATGTAATCAAATTGAGAGGTAAGGGATCTCAATACCTTCTCCATGATCGTTTCTTCAGAAAGAGTTTCTCCACACGCCTTCATCTTATTAGTGATCAGAATCACTTTGGAGATGTATTCAGAAACTTTCTCATTATTCTTCATGTTGAGATTCTCATATTGCTTTCTCAAGGACTGAAGCTTCACCTTCTTCACTGATGCGTCACCACCATAACATCTAACCAGTGTTTCCCACGCAGCCTTTGCTGTCGTTGAATTTGCAATCTTCTCAAACACATTTACATCAACACATTGATGAATAAAGAATAATGATTTCTGATCCTTCTTCCTTACTTCCTTCTGCGTGTTTTTCTGTTCATCCGTTGCATCTGCTGCTACCGGAGCATAACCATCAGTGACAAGATCTAAAACATCTTGAGCACCAAACAGTACACGCATTTGGATCATCCAATGATTCCAGTTTTTACCGTCAAATACTGGAAGCTTGGTGTTCATGTTGCTGTTTCCGTTCATCTTCACCTTGCACAATACACTCAGATTTCTCACACAGTGTTTCCCAACCCACAGAATAAAATTCTGATCAGATTTTGTTCAAGATTCAACACGAATCTAAGAATCAAAATCAAACACACAAGACCTCACGTTCACTCGTGTTTCCCGTGTTTCCCAATGAATCTGAACCGGAGCTCTAGATACCAATTGTTGGTGCAAAGGTGAATAAATGATGAACAAAGGAAATATTCTATTAAGAATGACGGCTACAAAAACATGATAAAAGTTACAATGATTGTCACCCTATTTATAAGCTAAAACTAGGGTTACTAGAATAAGACAAAATACTAAAATACCCTCTAACAAACTTAGGGGCTAAGAAAATAGTACAACTAAATAAATATGAGTTACTATTAATATTCTAATAGATTGGTGCTTGAGAACGAGTTATTTCTTTGAAAATTTCTAATGAAATTAACTTATTCTTCGATGTATCCTCCCGAGTTACATTGGAAATTTCGTGGGACCTAACGTTTCCCAGAGTATAGGCATTTGGTTCAAACATCTTCTCTCCGCACTTAACATCACGAGTAGAATGATGGATTTCTCTTGCCGTTCTTTTAATTTCAAGATCAGACTGCAAATATTTTGATCCTGCACTATGCATAAATTAAACAAACTAATTACTTCAGTAGTATCAAGGAAATGCAAATAAATTTGATTGAATATTATGAAAAACAAAAAAGAATTTAAATGTTCTAATTATCAATTACAATCACATTTTATTGGCTTGTTGAAGTGATTAACCGTACCTGACAATGATGTCATTTTGTTGGACGTAAGAACTAGTGTCACAGTAATTGTGTCCACAAAACCACAATGTAGCAAGTTGATGCGTGTTATCTGCAAGTATACGGAGTACATCAGAGTAATATAAAAGATTATTGATTCCACAGAGACCAATGTCAATCTATTGATTACTATTGTTACAGTGTTTATCTAAAGTTAGTGAAAACAGAGCGTAATACGCACAGGAAAAAATAATTAAGGAATGAATTCAAATTCAGAATAAAGCATATTAGAATGTAATTCTCATCGATCAAACAGTACACTTATTGTATAAGTAGTAATACTCGTGGAGAAATATTTTCTTCCTCGAAAAATAGTTAATTTAAAAGGAATCGCCGTGTTAGCGTAATCGAAATCGGACCTGACATTTAATCTATACCAGCCGCTCACGCTGCACCATTCGCATCTTGCGTTAAAGTGAAAAAAACCTTTTTTATATAACTACCTCTAAGACTCAGTTAAAAAGTGTTTTTGATTGGAAACTTTCAATATCAAAGGGTTTCCGGCATATGCTCGGCCAACTGGATCCTAAATCTATAAACGCGTCCGAAAATAGTTTTAAAATCACTTTCTAATAATACCAAACTTTCCTAATTAATTAATAAAGTTATTTCGCTGTTCTTACCAATTAAAAACAAACCAAATCTTATCTAAAGTGTCGGACGACTTTCGATCTTACCGGACATAGTCACGGTTATTAGGTAAACAGAAACACGATCCTGTTCACCTAATGGCTGATCAATTTAAGTTCAGAAAAGTTGCATTAAAATCCAAAACAACCCCTAAAGTATTTCTAGAAATACAACATATGGAGTACCGTCGAAACGATGACCCTCACATACCAGCACAACAGAATTAGCTAGACATGACAGTGGTAAACATAGTAAAGAATTTGCTTGTAGAATAAACCATTTAGGGAAATAAATACATGCGTGATTGGTTTTCAAAAGTAAGAATGAAAGTGCCATGCTTAAGTTCAGTTTAGAAAACAAATCTTTTGAAATAAAGTGATATGTAAATTATCCGGAAATTTAAATAATTTAAAGCAGGGCGGAAGGTAATGCGAATAATAATAAAAGTGAGAATAGAATAAAAAAAACCTGCTCCAAATCGGAGACTTGAATCTGGTAGAGTGCTGGAAAGTAAAGCTGACTTAAAAAGTAAAATGACAGCAAGATTAAACTCATATGTTACGATGCTCCAACCTCGATTACAACAATAGTGTGATAACCCTTCGATGTGATGGATTACCGCTTTTAACAATTATATTTATGCCTATGCTAAGAACTAAGATTAGATAATAGAAAATGAAAAACTAAGACCTATTTTAAATGAAACAATGCCTTGAATGTCAAGCTGAAGCTTCAAGAATCGTGGGAGATAAAATCTATAGTCATGGCCTCATTCTCCAACTGTCCTTGACTGGACCACCAAAATCAAAGATGGTGCCCGCCATCTAGACATGGCGTCCGCCATGTGTACAAAAGGTGGGAGACATGGTCTTGTGACCATTGGAACGTGAGAGAAACCCTAAACATTATGGCTACCCCTATGGCCAACGCCATGTGTGTAATTTTCACCGAAAACTCTAATTTCTACTATTTTCACTCGATTTCTTCGTGGAAGGCTCTTATTAGGAAATGTACCTAAAAACAAGACAAACCACAAGCATAATGCAAGAAAATAACAATTAAAAAACAATAGACATGTGCAATCCGAGCCAAATATGCAGTGTGTTTCGGTGTTATCAAATTCTCGCACACTTAAACCTTTGCTTGAGCTCAAGCAATCTCTTATGAGCACGAAAGAAAAACAGTAGCGCACAAGTATTCAATCTAGGCTAAAGACTTTTAGTTTGATCAAGGTTGCGTCGATAGGTACTGTCATACCCCAAATTTTACCCTTAGATTAGTGATCATTTTCGCATTTCATTTTAATACAACTTTCGTTTTAACTAACCGCTAACCAGTTTACCCAGTTTGTTCGTTTTGCAGGAAAATAATACTGTGTGCCTTTAATTCATGTCAGTGCAGACGTATCACCAGATTACAGTCTTTTGATGATTACATAAACCAATTCATCGTCAGAGGATGCCCCAAGCAGCTAGGGTCTCCTGTCTCTCGATACGACTTTGGTTTGAAAATTAGTTGGAATTCTATGATAGTGCGGATGTTGGATTTTTCTCTAGTACAGTTCATCCAGACTTGAAAATCGGATTTTAGCCGTCAAATGCTAATGTGGAATATTAATCGGTTTGATTGTTTGTTTTGATTTGAATAGGTGCAAGATTTAATCCCAAGGATTTTATTCATTTATTCAAGGCCATATTCCTCGATTATTTTATTACCGAGAACGAGTTAATTCTCAAAGGTTTAGTTAAATTCAAAATTTGTGTTAGATGTCAGTTGATTCCAAGTATTTGCAAGTAGTTAAGTTTCAAATTCGGATGGCGAAGTGGCGAGTTTATTCGGGAAAGAGATGTGGATTGAATTTAGTCGGAAAATCAAAGCTCACTTTATTAAAGAATGAACTTATTTATTTTTTCTGTACAATTTCCGATTACAAAATTATTCAAGTCTACATTCTTGAGGATTACAAATTGAAGTTTCTAAGTCTAAATCCTAAACTTTAACTCCGAGCTCGTCAAGCTTCCAAGGCTTCCACTTCCGAATCTTCAGAGTTCCTGCAAAATATCAAAAAAATGTTTAGAAATTGGACGTATTTTAATCAAAAGATGTATTTTATTACGATTTTTGGACCCGCGGGATAATATCATCATCGGGTCCGGGAGGGGAAACAAGTTAATGCTACCGAACCCCCCATTTTTTCTGTTTCCGACCTCAGGCCCAAGACCGGCAGATATTCTGTTCCGTACCCGAGAAAGAGAAAAAGAGATTTTAGAAAAAGTGATTTTGGGTCCAAACTTTTCATATCTGAAAATATCTAAACAAACCTCAAGAATAATATCCAAAAAATCTAGCAAACCGAAAAATCCAGAAACCAAATCGGTATCACCATCAAAATTACCAAATCTGAAAGTGGAAGGATAATATCAATAGAATCAAAACAGCACCATTAAAACATTTCTGCCATCAAGAAGATTCCGAAAATAGAAAAAGCATCAAACATGTTCTGCTCGAAAAGGAAAACAACTTTAAGCCTTTCAAAACCTGTTTCAAAGAAAAATAGTATAAGAAGATGAAGAAGTTCAGAAGAAAGGGGATCTGACATACACAATCATAAAAAGCCAACCGAAAATCATCAAAGCAATAATCCATATCCGAAAATCATCCCAAAAATCCGATATAATCACCATGGAGAGTCTCGACGAGAACCCGGGAATCATTTGAAGATTCCAACGGATCCAGAAACACTCGGGCTCAGAATATATCATCAATGCCCCAAAATCCATCCAAAATCTAAGAACACCAACCCAGAAAGCCACCACGAATCCGTCCCCGACCAGACTCAGACGCGAGGAAAACCTCGTCGTCATCCTCGTTCGCAAACCATTCACAACAAAGAACATCAGAAGATCTAAATTGTAACCCCAACAACAACAATCATATGCCTTCTTTCAAAACATTCATTTCCGTTTTTTTTGCAGCTCGCGAAAGGATGAAGGAGAGAAAATTCAGACGAAAAGAAGAAGAGCACAACCGCATGCAAGAAGAGGAAAACGAACAGAAGAGAAAAGAAAAATATTTCAGCAGATAACCCTATGGGGGATCCGCCACGGCAAGCAAAGAGAAGAAGGGTTTAAAACCCTAACTTTTCAGCACCCTCCCCTTTTATAATGTGGACCAGGTCGGGTCTGGGGCCTGACCACCCAACCCGACCCACTTTTATTTTATTCTTTTTATTTCATTTTTTATTTTAGTTTTAGTTTGTTTTGTGTTCATGTAATATTATTAATTAATAAAATACTAACCACTAACTAACTAACTACTAACCAATTAGCATAATAAAAATTTTAATGTTAATTTTTTATAAACTAATTAAGAAACAAATTTTAATTCTTAAAATATAAAACAACAAAAATATATTTGGTTTAATTAACTCCTTTTTTTTTATAATTTGACTCAATAAAAAAAATATAAAAAGATTTTTAGATTAGGTTAATTCTAACTTTCTTTTTCTTTATAATAATTTAAAACCTAAAAAAAATATATAATTTTAGAACTTAACATTATTTAATTTCTCTTTTCATAATAATAAAAAAAAAATACATTTAGTTTGTTTGTGATTCAATGTTATTTCAATAAATAATAAAATACAAAAATGTTCAATTTTAATTTTAATTTCATTCCCTTTTCCTTAATAATTAAAATAAAAAATAAAAAAGAATTTGTTTCTAATTTCTAATTAAGTTATTTAAACTCTTTTTTAATCTGTCTGCCACTTATTTCATTTTTCTTAAAAATAAATAACGTCTTTTTTGGTAACTCAAAATTAACTATTTTAACTTAATCAATTTAACTTAGACTTAAATTTTAATTCCATAATATTCTCAAAAATACAAACAAAACAATTTCACCGCTTATTCTATTTTCACCGTCACACTTAATCACAAATTCTAACTTTTTCTCAACTTATCGCTCGAATTTAATTTGCGACCTCTACTCATGAGTATTGTTCAATTATCACTGTTATCATCACTTGTATATTGTTTTCATTATCACTGTTTTCCCACCGAAGGAAAGGTTACCTGTTTGACCGCCATGTCAATAGCCCACACCCTTCACCTTTTCCCAACTTTAAGACGTTGAGTCCGTACTCATGCTTAGGCGTCCCGTCGTGGACATCCACCCCTTCATCCTAGCCTTGGGATTAGGAGTCGCCGCACTCCATGTAGGTTCCCGCCGTGGAATACCTACTTACACCCTTTCAATTCAACTTTACAACGTAGAAATCGGAGTCGCTGCACTCCAAAGTAAGCGCTTCCCTATGAACGTTTATTTCCCCCCGGAACCTTGACCACAGTCAAGAAGTTCCTCTTCCTCCCTTTCGAGGGGAACTATCTCTGATTCCATCCCCTACCTCGGATACATAGGCACAAGATGCGAATCTTGGCGAGTAAACTTAGGACTAACCCCTTAAGTCCTTCTTCTTACCCTTTAACCCTTAGTATAACCTTTAAGCAGATAATTTTAGCAATAGCACATTTAAAACAAGAGGTTCCTGTAGATTACTACAAAAGTTTAGGATGCTAATATCTTTCCTAAGCTTAACCAACCCCCGAACCCTAGATCTTTCCCCGCATTGTATTTACGATGCAAACTAGGTTTTTCCTTTCTTTAACCTTTCCTTCGGATAAATCAAAGACCGGTTGTGAATCAAGATTGTGATTCAAATTAATCAATAATTTGATATCCTATTTGTTGCACCCTAAAATTTGCTCAACCTTATTCACTTGGTTTATGTTTCAATATCATTAGCATTTGCATATAGAGTCATGTACATAGCCTAACCATCTGCATATCATAAGCATAGCAAGTCACCCAACAAGGGACCAAGCACTATTCTCATCTTTAGAAGCCCATCAAGAGGTTATTATCCCAGTTCAATCTCATTCAAGTCATCAGAAAAGGATTTGAAAGCAAAGAGTTCAGCAGATCAAGCCTTGAGTCCATCTCCTAGCTGAGGGTATCTGAGGGTCAACAAGAGGGTTGTGAGCTGTGAGTTGAAGGCATGGAGAGTATCTAGACATTATGAGAGACTTAAAAAGTCATTTAAAGAAGGAGACAAGTCATTGATGAGAGCACAAGAGCTACAGTTGAAGACAGTCAACTAGGGTTTCATCTGGGTCAACCCTAGGTCAACCCTAGGTCAATTGACTGATTTAAAGGGCATTCAAGTCTATTGGAGAGATGTGGGGTTCATCATTTGACATGGAGAATAAGGGTATGTTGTTATGCTAAGAAGAATTCAAGAGAAATCAAGGAAAGGAGGAGTTTCTAAATTAGGGTTTCTATGTAAAATCCCCTAGTTTAGGTCAAATTTCCAAGCAAGATAAGTCAAAATGCAAGCTTCAAATGGCTTCTTGGCCAACATGAAACTTGTAGAGGATCTCAAGACCTTTAATTTGAGTGGTGGAAGACATCAAGGAGATTTATAGAACTCAAGTTATGGTCCTTGCAAGTTACAGGTCATCTGAGGTATCTGAAATTTTGTCTGTGAAAGTGACTTGACTTCCAAGCAATTTTTACCCCTCAAGGAGATTTCAAATGAATTCTTGGTCAACATAAGAATTGTTCCTCATTGTCTTAGCTTTCTAGAATGGTATAGCATGCCCTCATATGATGTGTGGAGCTCAACTTATGGTCTTGGCAAGCAAAGGGTATTTTGGTCATTTGTGAATTACAGGTCATTTTAACCTATGCCCAAAACTCATACAAGGAAGCTTCAAATGGAAAAACTTACAACATAAAACTTGCTCCAAATGACATTTTGAGTCTAGAAAGGTGACCATGAGAGATTGGAAATGTCCATAGCACAAGATTTCAAAATTGGTGAATTTAATGAAGGAAAATGGCTTAAAAAATGGTATTTTTCATATCTTGGCCAAATGATGCAAAATTATAGGTCATTTTGAATGGAAAAGGCATTATAAAAACATTGGCTAAAGTGGAATTTTGAGTTTAGGTCATAATTTGGGAGTTATCCATGGTTGCTTGATTTGAAAGTAACATAATCCAAATTGAAAGGGAAAGTGTAAAGGGAAATTTCTCCAATGTTCTAGGAGGTTCTAATGCAACCTATATATTCATACAAGCTGAATCATGCAAGGGTTGGTGCTCCCATTTGGCAAGAATCTCCATTTTCATCCATTTTCTCATTATTCCACAAGATATCCAAACTCTCACAAACCTCTCAAAATTCTCACATCTTTGAATTGAATCATCATCATCATCATTCAAACCCTAGGATTCACACCAAGAGGTGGCTGAATTGATCAAGGATCATACATATCCACTTCATCATTCCAACTTGCATGAGGGATGGAATATCATAATTCACAAGGTTTCAGCATAAATCACTGCAAACAGAAGCATATTCATCCATTGGAGATTGTTTTTAGCAAGCATCAAGGGTTGGATTGAGGTCTAGCTACCATCACCATTATCAAGTGCAAGGTATGTACATTTCTTCGAATCTCACTGTTCTGGCTGTTAGAGATCATGTGGCTAGGATAACGTTGTTTAGAAACCCTAGAGGATCATTTCTTGAGGTTTAGGGATAGATTCATGGAGATCAATAACAGGTTACCATTTCTGTTGGCTTCGATAACAAGCTGTATATTGAGTTATAATCAATGTGGTGAGGCATAGAATAATGAGGCAAGCGTGTAGAACATCTGTTGATCATTAGGTTTGAGTTATGGCAACTTTGATCTCAGGTAAGCATGGTGTGTTCTGAGGTTCGAGCTCTCTGTTTGGAGTGTGTAGTGAGAGTTAGAGAAAACTAAGACTAGGCATGGATTACTGGAGTTTCATAGAATATTTTAGGGCTTGGAATTTTGTGTTTTCATCAAGAAATCATGGAGAACGATTGAGTGGAATTCTCATGCATGGAAGTGGGGACTGAAACCCTAGGCGAAGGGAGGAAGAAGATGAACCACGCGCCCTTGGATCTGGAGGGAATATTGACTTGACCAGGGATCGAACGGCCCTCATTCAATCTGAGTTTTGGTGGGAAACTTCAAAAGAGTTGAAACGCTGCGTTTCATTAATTGGGGGGTTGGGCTCAGAGCGCTATCCACACCCCCCATTTTAATAGGCCCATTGTTTTGAACGTGATTTCCCTGCTATTCAAACCCCCTCCATTTTATTTCATTTTATTTTCTTTTATTTTCTTTAATTTTTTTATGCATCTTCTAAAATTCATAATAAATAGCTAAATAATCATTTTTAAGTCATTCTTTTTGCATTATTTTCTTTAGGATGTCTAGAAAATTCTAAAAAATAAAAATTGCATTTTATTTTTTATTTCATATTTTTCCCATATTTTCCAAATAAATGACATTTTAAATAGTTTCATTTCATGCATGATTTTATTAATTTTTGTTCTATTAGATACTTTCATATTTTTTGTTCATTCTTTTTAGATTGTTTAGATTAGATATTGAACTTGTAGATTCAATTTAGTTCCCATTTTTAGAAATTAAATTTAGGAGCTTAGTGTAGGTTTGAACAGCATAAACAAATTAGGGTTTTTAGGTGATGACTTAGGAGGTTTGATTCTTTCCCTTAGGACTTAGGGTTTGAATAGTTTATCTATGGGACTATAGGGGCTATGGGTAGTTATTAGATCCCCTTAGAAAAAGTCAGGATTCCCCTACTGCTATTAATACTCTGTGTATGTCTGATTGACTGGTGTGGTGTGCCCTCTGGGGATTATTGCTTGCTTGCTTGGGTATTGGGATTGTCTGGGGACTTGGGAGAGCTGAAGACTTGTGAAGATGAAGCCATTGGAGATCCAGAGATTGAAGATCAACTTCCAGAGTTGAAGAGGAGATTCTTGCTAGCAGATGCTGGGAGACTAGGGTTTAGGAGCTAGGCAGAGCTCTAGGTTAGAAAGTTTGTTTTCTCAAACATGGATTGCCTTGTCTGCATCCATTCTTCTCTGTGATTCAGAGTCTCTCTAAGACACTCACCCCCTTCCTTTGGAAGGCTTGGTGATAGTGTCTATGAGATAGAACTCTTGAGAGAAAATGTCTCTTGTGTTAGAAGCAGTCTGTTCACCACCCTTGGTAGTCAACTGATTGCTTAACACCCAATTCACTCTTGTGACTAATCCCTCATCCTGAAGGTTTGAGCTTGAAGAAAAGCCATTGCAGATAGAAGACTGATGATCAAAGCCCTTGCCTGAAGGTCATGAAGATGGAGATTGATGCTTGTTGAAGCCTGTAGCTGATTGGAGATTACTTGAAGCCAGATGTTGATTCAGAGCTGCTGATGCTGTTTCTTTTGCTGTTGTATTTCATTTCTGATGTATTGATTGGTTTTCTGGACTGTATTGTTTGCTGTTTACCTTGTTGGGTTGAAAGTGAAGTCTGTTCACTTTTGCCTATTGTTTTCTAGGTTCGAGGTTGAGTGGGACTCCCTTGCCTCGCTTGTACTGTTGCATCCATGCATTTTACTGTTTTATTGTATATATCTGATATTGTTTCTGTTTCTGCCTATCCCTTAGGATCTCTGTTTCTCTCTGTGCAAGAGAGGAGCATGATAGACACTAGGTCTTAACCCATGCATGATAACATTAGGATAGTTTGTTTCCCTTCGCAACCGTAGGTTAGAGTTCTGTCTCTTTCTTTCTCAAAACAAACAGAAAAACACCATAAAGGTTTCAAACACAATAAAAGACACTTCTTCCGTAAAAGAATGTGAACTCATCAAAGCGTCATTTTTGTCCGCCGGGACTGTTAATCAAGAAAACCTTTTTCAGAAGGAATAAAATCAACCAAGACAAACTTGTGTCGTACGTGGCCCGAACTACGTTTGCTCTGATCTTTCATGTTGTATGAAAGTACGTAGGCATAGGATGCGATATCCTAGCGAGCAACCTTCCCCTCCTTTCCCGTAGGTAGGCGAACTACGTTGACTCTGATTTCTCGTTCCAGGCGGGAATACGTAGGCATAAAGTGCGATACTTTGCCGAGTCATTTTTATTTTCGTTTTATTTTCTTTTTAACCCCTGACCTATAGAGTAGATAGAATAACAATCCATACCCTAAAACAAGCGTGGATCCCGTCGAGTACGACGGACGTGAGGGGTGCTAATACCTTCCCCTTGCGTAACCGACTCCCGAATCCAGGTTTTGGTTGCGATGACCATACCTTTCCCGTATTGTGCGAGGTTTACTATGAGCGTTTCCTTTCCCTCCCGTGGGATAAATAACGCACGGTGGCGACTCTTCTGTTCAGCCGGCGCCGATTTTCGCAGTAGCGACAGCTGGCGACTCTGCTGGGGATCCAACGTCCCCTGGCTGCTAAGGACTGCGATGGTTCTTATGCATTTGGGATCCAACGTCCCTTGAGAGAGTCAATCCTAACGCTTGTTTTCCCGTCGAGGATTTTGTATGGAGTTATTTTATATGTCTAACCTCGTATTTTCAGTTTTATATATTGATTATTGTTGCTGTATCTGGGGTGTGACGGGTGTTCTGATATTGAGAGATAAGCCGGACCTGGGCTTGAGTGCACCTAGAATTAGAGTAGAAATTAGTGGGTGCCCGCTTGCTTTGCTTGCTTTGGTGTCCCATGAAATCTACACTCAGACGAGGTTCCTCTGGTTGGCCTCCTGCCCCTTCCTTTGGTTGGCGTGGGTTGCTGGTTAGTTGGATTGTCGACTCTGGGGACCGATCATTTGGAAGTTGGCTAAGTGAGGCCTCTTCAGGAATTGATGATGTCACTCCTTCTGGGAATCGTATCATCAACCCTGAAAGTCTGTGACGCCGACTACCGCATAGGATGCCGTACCTTGTGCCAGTTATAGGGCCACCCACCTGTGAGGGGATTCAGGGTTATGCAGGTAACTAGACCTTCAGACCACCGGTTTGTTTCTTGATCAGGATCCTGGATATTTATGGAGGGTTCTAAGGTCTGTCAGAGACCAGTTGGTGTGTTCCGAGGTCTGTCAGAGACTATTTGGAGATGTGTTTTGAGGTCTGTCAGAGACCAATGGGGGATATGATCTGAGGTCTGCCAGAGACCATTCAGGTTATGATTATGGGGTCTATCAGAGACCAATATTGGAGCTTTGTTTGAGGTATATCTGAGACCAGGGCTTGAGGACTTCTGGATGGTCTATCTGAGACCTTTCTTGATTGGGTTCAGGCTATTCAGCTACAGCTTCGGTCCCTGTTGCATGTTGCTTGCATTGCATTACTGCATATCCATTACCATTTGCATTTCGCTAACGTGTGTCTGTGCTGCAGGTGCATTTGCATTTCCCTAGTTCTAGTGCCCAGACTTCTGAGTGTTTGATCATGACTAGCTTAAGGAGAACGGTTGCTTACAAATTGCCTACGCCTGATATTGTTCCTCTACTTGGGTTGATCTCTCTTGCTGATGAGGGTGTTCGTAGGGGTTTCCGGATGAGCTATGGTAGATTATTGAGATTGGTGTGCAAACCTACAGAGGTAGAGTTAGATGGGCTGTATGCTTTGATGCAATTCTACGACCCTGCTCTGAGATGCTTTACGTTCTCTGATTTTATTATGGGACCAACCCTGGAGGAATACGCTGAGTATGTTGAGCTGCCCGTGCAAAACCAGGTTCCATTCATTCATTATGACGCCAAGCCCAAGTCGGAGGACTTGGCGAAAGCTTTGCATATTGATGCTTCTGAACTGGTGACTACTGTTTCCCGTGGAGTTCCAGGCTTCTCATTTCAGTTCTTAGTTGGTAAAGCCCAGGAGTACGCCAAGAGCGGGTGCTGGGTTGCTTTCAATGCTGTGTTGGCTTTGTGCATTTATGGCATAGTATTGTTCCCCAATATACCGGATTTTGTGGACTTCGACGCTGTTGCGGTGGAAATAGGATCACAAACTATTAATGAGTTTGAATCGCAATTCAATTCACAACCGCTCTTTGATTTATCCGAAGGAAAAGGTCAAAAAGAGGGAAAACCTATTTTGCATCGTAAACACAATGCGGGGAAAGATCTAGGGTTCGGGGGTTGGTTAAATTTAGGGAAGGTATTAGCACCCTAAACTTCTGTAGTACTCTACAGGAACCTTTTGTTCAAATGTTTACTATTTGCTTTATTTATTTGCTTAAGGTATATGTACAAAGATTAAAAGTGAGAAAAAAGACCTAAGGGGTTAATTCTAAGTTTACTCGGCAAGACATCGCATCTTGTGCCTACGTATCCTTACGGGAGTGGAATCAGAGTAATCGTAGTTCCCCTCAATAGGGAGGTTAGAAACTTCTTGACTGTGGTCAAGGTCTCAAGGGGAATAAACGCATCTTAAGGACACGCTTACGTGGAGTGTAGAAACTCCAAATCTCTACGTTGAATTGTTAAGTTGTAATTAGGGTTAAATTAGGTTAGGGATTCCGCGGCGGGAAACCCTAAAATGAGCGCGGCGGCTCTTTGACCTAATGCTAGGGGTAAAGTTGTAATTTTGCCTGCGGCGAGGCATTTGTGAAAAGTAGGGTTTGTAAGGTTGTAAGGGTTTGAAGTTGAGGACTATTGACACGGCGGTCAAACGGCTAGACCTAATTCCTTCGGAGGAGTGAAATTAATTATAAAGATGCGATGAAATTGAATATACATACAACGGCAGAAAATAAAGTGCGGAAAGATAAATGCGACAATTGTCTCGCACAATTACATCCCATAAGCAGTTACAATTATAATAGCTAAATATAAAACCGAAAATAAGTTTCAAATTGAACATAATAGCTGCAAGAAACAAAACAAACAAAAATGTCAGTATGTGGGGTTAGACGAAAACGAAATCAAAATTGAACGAGAAACAAACCGTATGAATTTTGGAGGACTTTTATGGTCTTTTTAACCAAGGATTTAAATTTGTGAAAAGAGAGATTAATTTTAATTAAAAGAGTTTTGAGTTTTAAAAAAATTTATTAATAAAAAAGTGAAAGTTTGGTTAATTATTCTAAAAAAGGAGTTTTAGTGATAATATTTTGAAAAAAAAGATTTAATCATTAAAAAAAACAATTGGTTTAATTTAAAAAATCTTAATGTTAGTTAAAAACACGTTTTACTTTAAAGTTATAAAAAAGTTTTATTATTTGAAAAAACATTTGATTATTTTATTTAAAAAGAGTTTTAATTAATTTGAAAAAGGTTTTTGATTATAAAAAAGAAAGGGTCTTCTTGATTTTTTTTTAAAAAAAGATAAACAAAATAAAATAACAAATGGAAAAACAATAAATAATAAAAAAGAGGGTTGGGCCGGTCATCACTCTTCTTCTCTCTGCTCTCTGAGTTTGCGTGTGTTCCTCTCCTTCTTGTTTGCCTCTCACGGATGTTATCTTCTTCTTCTTTTGCATGGCCGCCGATTTGTCTTCTTCATCTCTTTTTCCTGAAAAAAACATGAAAAGCAACACAAAAATTGTAATTATATTTTTTGATCCTTACCGAATGATGATGGCCGATGATGCTTTGTCCTGAGGCTAGAGGATTTTTGACGGAGTTTGCTTGGATTTTACGAAAAAAGTTTCTCCCCTTCTTGTTATGATTTTCGTCCCTTTTATACTTGATTTTTAAATCTTTTTTTTTAATCTCAGATTTAATTTGAATATCTCAATCTTTTTCAATCTCTGATTTGATTTGAATGAATTTTTATGATGATTTCAGATTTGATTCAATGATGGTGATGTTGATATTTAGATCTGATTTTCTTATGATGATGATTGATCTGATTGATTTGATTTAACTCTATCTGGAATTCATTAAGATTGGATTAGATTAAAAAAGTGTTGAGATTTAAATTTAAAAGTTAACAAAGAAGATTAGAGTTTCAAGTTAAATAAAAAATTAGAGTTTTTAAAAAAAATGAGTTAGAATAAAAAAAAATATTTGAATGTTGGTTTTTAAAAAATGTTAGAATTATTTTAAAAACTGTTAGAATTTAATTTTAAAAGGAATTTAAAATTTAAAAAAAAAAAAAAAAAAAAAAAAAAAAAAAAAAGAAAAAGAAAAGGGCGTTAGAATTTAATTTTAAAAAGAATTTAGAATTTTAATTTGAAAAATAAAGGTGTCAAAAAAAGATTTAGATTTAATTTTAAAAAAAAAAGGATAGATTTAATTTATAAAAAAAGGTTAGATTTAATTTTTTAAAATAGTTAGAAAAAAAAGATTTAATTTTAAAAAGAAGTTAGAGAAAAAAAGATTTAATTTTAAAAAGAAGTTAGAGAAAAAAAAGATTTAATTTTTAAAAAGAGTTAGAAAAAAAGATTTAACTTTAAAAAAAGTTAGAAAAAAAGATTTAACTTTAAAAGGTAGAAAAAAAAGGATTTAACTTTTAAAATAGTTAGAAAAAGATTTGATTTTTTTAAAAAAAATAGAAAAAAAGATTTAACTTTAAAAAAGTTAGAAAAAAGATTTAATTTTAAAAAGAGTTAGAAAAAAATATTTAACTTTAAAAAAGTTAGAAAAAAAAGATTTAGTTTTAAAAAAAGTTAGAAAAAAATATTTAACTTTAAAAAAGTTAGAAAAAAAAGATTTAGCTTTAAAAGGTTAGAAAAAAGATTTAATTTTAAAAAGTTAGAAAAAAAGATTTAATTTTAAAAAAAAGTATTAGATTTTTATTTAAAAAAAAGTATTAGAATTTGATTAAAAAAAAAGTGTTAGAAATTAATTTAAAAAAGGTTATAAAAAATTTACTCTTTAAAGAAAAGAAAAAAAAGTTAAATTTTAATCTAAATCCTAAAAGTTAGTAAGAAGAGCTTAAAATGACTTAAATAAATAAACTAAATAGAAAAAAAAAAAAGTTAATAAAAAAACATTAGTAAAGTTATAAAAAAGGTTAATTAAATTATTATTAGTTAAAAAAACAAGATTTAAAAAAAGGTTAATTTATTAAGTTAATAAGAATTTAAAATAAAAATAAAAAAGAAAGGGTAAAATTTGGGGTATTACAGTTGCCCCTATTTAAATGGCTACACCGGACGATTTGAGTGACAGAGACTCGTGGAATCGTGGTGGAGAGATTTAAATATAGATAACCGAAAATTTTGCCCTTATATGCGACGATATGCAATGCTATGGACAAAACTGGAACGACTTAATGCAGATGATGCCATGACTATGATATGATGCGTATGCTGGAATAATGAATGCGAAAATGCTGACGAAACATGACGACACCGAGACAGACGCCACGAGAAGAAACACACTGGGGAAAATGACGCGCTGAGACACAGTACAACACTGGGGAATTCTAAAAATGATGGTAAACTGGTGCGAACACGACCAATTGTCTTTTTTAGAAAACGAGATTCTCAAATGGAGATGGTACCTATGAGACGGCCTCCACTGGGGAATCTAAAAATAAAACTGGATCACGTACGATTGTAAGATCGATTACAGAATGCTGGAGCATTGAGCAAGGAATAACATCCAAGCTTCTGTAAACTACCCCTCGTGACAGGATCAAACGGACTTTTCGGAACTCCGTAGCAAATATACAGGGTAAAGACCGACTGTATGCCAAAATAAATGGACTTTGATGGGAATTGCCCTGATAAGCTTCTCGAGGGAGAACTGTCACTTATCGTTGGAAGGGACTTATGTGCAAAGAATGGATAAGCACTCAAATAAAGAGGCTGCTGCTTATCTAATAAATAAATCTTCTCGCATTTAAGGTCGGCGCCTGGAATACGATTCTGATTCTTCTCTTACTGAAGGATAAATAAACTTCTTCATGCTTCAAGATTATGTTCTCCTGAACATGAAAAGGGTAAACTGAACTTCCTCATACTTCAGGATCGTGCTCTCCTGAATATGAAACTGGATGACTGAATATACTCATATTTCAGAATCGTGCTCTCCTGAATATGAAACTGAATGACTGAAGATACTCATATTTCAGAATCGTGCTCTCCTGAATATGAAACTGGATGACTGAAGATACTCATATTTCAGAATCGTGCTCTCCTGAATATGAAACTGGATGACTGAATTTCTTCATATTTCAGAATCGTGCTCTCCTGAATATGAAACTGGATGACTGAAGATACTCATATTTCAGAATCGTGCTCTCCTGAATATGAAACTGGATGACTGAATTTCTTCATATTTCAGAATCGTGCTCTCCTGAATATGAAACTGGATGACTGAATTTCTTCATATTTCAGAATCGTGCTCTCCTGAATATGAAACTGAATGACTGAAGATACTCATATTTCAGAATCGTGCTCTCCTGAATATGAAACTGGATGATCGAACTTCCTCATAACTCAGAATCGTGCTCTCCTGAATATGATTCGGTTCCTGAAATTTCTTCATTCTTCAGAATCGTGCTCTCCTGAAAAACGGCCAACTGAACTTCCTCATAACTCAGAATCGTGCTCTCCTGAATATGATTCCGTTCCTTCTTTTACTAAAGGATAAATGAACTTCTTCATAACTCAGAATCGTGCTCTCCTGAATATGATTTCGCTCAAACCTTCCCGTAACTCAAGATCGTGCTCTCCTGAATACGAATTGGTTCGTACCTCAAGACGGCAGATAAATGGAAGCCCAACTGCTCCATGGAGATGGCCATTTGCTGCGAGTCGTGACGAGGATATGATCGACTTCTTAGGTGAGAAATGTCGTATGCTGATGCTGTAAGATGTAAAGTGTTGTACCGATGTTGTAACATGTAGGATTATAAAGTGTTGTACTGATAGATTTTCCAGGCGTGAACTGGCGTGTATCTGTAAATGATTGTAGTTGATTTTCTTGAAAGATAGTGCAAAATAAATGCACGTCCGGGTACAGTGATAAATTTCTCGGCGAGATAGTCGCGTATCTGTCATGGTATGGTGAAAACCTTTAGATGGTGCAAAATAAATGCACGTCCGGTTGGGATTGACGACCGACAATACTGAGATTCAATCTAGGATCGAGCTAGAAAGAAGACTGGTAATCAAGACTCCATCGAGGGAATGATCTCGGAGGGTAAATATCTTATCCTGGTGAGGAAAGATAGCTGAAGTAACCGTCATCCACGAGGATCGAGCTCTGTGGGGAAACTGGAAACAAGTAAGCATTTTATGCTTAGGGATGACAATCTATTTGGAGAGAATGGACAAACCCCAATTACTCGGTGGTAACGACCAATGATGGAGACACGATGAACCTGTGCATGTTATCGCGTATGTTAATGGATATGTTAATATGAATGTATGTTGATGTCTATGTATGTAACTATGCAAGATGTTATGAAATGAGTATGTAATGAGTATGTAATGAATATGAAATGAAATAGGCATGTGATGCTTATGCCCTTGCGTATACTGACGAAACAGACTAGAGACGGGACGAGAGATGAAATAAACATCTCGACGGAAAGACCCTGCGTTCCCGGCAATCAATACGTCCATCATGGGTGGGAAGGATCAATGGTGGAACCAAATCTGGTTTTAAAGTTCTGAATTCTCTGCTGGGGACTGTGATGAGGCAATAGTTTAGGAGCCTGTTGCAACACTGAGGTTTATTGGGGTATGAAGGCCGCTGTGAGTAAAATCCATCGGGTGCATGAAAAAATTGTGAAATCCCATGGTTTTGATCTTGCAGGACCTTATAGTAGCCGCCATTTGTTTCTTCAAAAACATGGTGCCCCAGGATACTTGCGTTGCGAGGTAGGGTCATCTCAAGAGGATTTTATAGAGAACACCGAGTCCGGTTGCCCCATTGTTCTCAAACTCTTTGAGAGATTTGTCAGGTCTCGACGTAACTGGCACAAATTAATCGTGTTACGACGAAATGTTTGGGAAATAGCTCTTAAGAATGTCAGACTCGCGTTGGTAAGCGAATTGGGAAACTGCCTGCCCCTGTTCAGCAGGATCTTCAAGTTCCACGGGTTATGTTCATATGTAAATCTCTAAGATATCAAGCAAAGTTGTCATGCCTGAAATGCCTATCCTGAGCTTGTCAATGTACACATATATTTGTCTTGAATTTTTGTTTTGAAAAAAGATATCGCGATAACTTGTGACCGAAATTACTAGTCCGGATATAAGTTTTAATTATAATGCCAACATGAATTTTTTCTGAGCATAGCTCGTAGGAGTCAGGAAACGTGATCTTGTCAAGTATGCTTTCAACCGAAGTCCTACTTCAATTAGGTCTTTTAAAGGTTGTATCGTGGCTCGGTTCACGGTTTAAGAAACAAAGGATAAAGGCTCAAAGTTATATTTGTACCCACCCATTCTTCGTGATGTTCTCCCATCCTAACTCAGTTAACCGGATACGAACGCTCGTATCTCAAGCGGATTTGCTATGGTCGAGAACTTATCAAGGCTTTGGACATGGCAGTCACTCACCTATTTCTTTTGGCAATTGGTCACACGACCTTGTTCTTTATAGGGGTTATTTATTGTACCCTCTTGTTTGGCTTTTATTCCCTAACTTTTTCCTGGACGACGTCTTTTGATCTGACTTTGGAGTCCAGCGGGATGCCCCAGTTTTGCCTAAGTCTCCTTCATAGGTTTTGACTTAGCGGGCTCTTATTTTTTTGAATATTCTTTTATGCACAAGTCGTGTAAATCTTTTGAAAGGCTCGTGACTGCCCCATTCCTTAGGTAACCGAAGGATAGTCATTGTATTGGACTTCTTAAGATGCTAAGGATAAATTCTCGAAGGTTTGCTCTTCCTTTTTAAGAGTCTAAGCGCTCGATCGGTTTAACTGAAACCTAACCTGCACCAGGTTAGGATGAAGGTTCTTTAAAAGAAAGAAAAACTCCTACTTCAAGGCTCAAAGGGTTGACTAGGGGTTAACATCCTTATATCTCCAGTGTTTGGGATTTGAAACAATGCCTTACATCATCAGCGGGTTTCAATCGAAAGCATACGACAAGAAATCTGACGTTTTAGGTTCGTCATCCTCCTCCCAATTCTCCATCTGAACAAGAGATCGGGTAAAGTTGGCATTATAATTTATGAAAAATATATTTTGAATGAGTGAAACGAATGGATTTATTCAAGACAAACATATGCGTTGCATTAATTAATCAAAGATAAACAAGTTCGTACATGCTAAATATGCTTAATCAAAGAGAAATGCATATAAATAAACAAATGAACTGTCGGAAAAATCCTTCTAAATGTTTATGAAATCTAAGAGCAACAGTTTCCTTTGGCGGAGCCTCAATGGAAAGAACGTCTGGTTTACGATCATTGTGAGTCGTCATGGCTTGCCCCAGTTACGCTGGTCACATCTTCAACAGTTTTCAGTCGTTGCTTCAAAATAATTTTCCCAGATTCTTCGTTGATCATAGTCACGTCATATTTCCAAGGCACAGCTTTAGGATCACTGAAAGGAAACGGACTCGGTCTTCGAATAACTATAGGCTTAGGCTGATTCACTTCAGGGATATACGACCTTGGTATATCGAACACGAGGTTGGCGGAGCCTGCCCCTGATAAATTAAACACTGGTACCTTACCCTTTGATTCAGGCTGATGGAAAACAGGCTCAACCACAGCGACTACATCCTTCTTGGCTTGGCTTGTCACTTGTAAAACACCCTCATTAATCAGCCTCTGAACATCGTTCTGAACTAACACACAACCCTTAGTACTGGCTTCACAACTTACACATGCAACGTGGGAAGTATCTACTAAACCAGCTTCAAACAGTTTCGAATGGAACATTTTGAGAGGAGTCTTAATCTGTTCAACGTCAAGGGCATAACCATCCCCCGAATCAACACTAACGGCATTGACACTCTCATGGTTAGGGAAAGGGTTCTTCTTAACATTTGGTTGAGGATCTTCAAATGACAAAATCTTCTTTTCCAATAGATCCCTGACAATATTTTTGAGAGCATAACAATTCTCCAGATCATGACCAGGCGCACCCTCATGAAATAAACAATGAGCGGCGGCGTTGTAATTGGCGGGTAGAGGATTAGGAGGCGGACCCAAAGCCCGAGTAGTGATGAGACCCTGCTTGACCAAAGAGGGATACAACTCGGTAAAAGTCATTGGAATCGGCGGACAAGGCTTATACGTTCTTCTATTCGGCATATTCTGGCGAGGAGCCGGACTCTTTGGCTGTTGAGGAGCAGGAGTAATGGGTGCCTGTAGGTAGTTGACAGGAGGCGGATAAACAGGAGGTTGTTGCATAGGTTGATACATGGGAACCTGTTGATTGAAAGAAGGTGTAATAGCTGCCACATAGGGTTGTTGAGCATATTGGACTGGGTACCCTTGAGGTTGAGCATAACCTTGCAGATGCCGATAAAAGCGTTCCCTTGGTTTACCAGAGGATATAGCATTAGTCTCACTCTCCTTTTTCTGGGAGCTATACGGAGGTTTCTTCGGCTGATCCTTAGAAGCGCCATGATTATTTGTCATTTTACCACTCTTCATACCCAATTCAATCTTGACACCCACAGCAACGATGTCGGAGAAATTTGAAGTCACACTACCCACCATTCTCTCGTAAAATTCTGGACGGACCGTGTCGACAAACCAATCAGCTAACTCTTTCTCGGTCAAAGGAGGTTCTACCTGCGAAGCAGTCTCTCTCCACCTTTGAGCATACTCTTTGAATGACTCAGAATTCTTTTGTGACATACTCAGCAACTGTCTTCTGTCAGGAGCCAGATCCATATTGTACTTGTAGTGTTTGATGAAAGCGTCAGATAAATCTTGAAAGCTCTTAACGCGGGATTGGTCCAAAGTTAAATACCACTTGGAAGAAGCACCCTTCAAACTGTCTTGGAAGCAATGAATCATCAGTTTATCATTCTCAACATGGGCAGCCATTTTGCGATAATACATGATCAAATGACTCTTAGGACAGGTGGCACCTTCATAACGATCGAAGTTCGGAGTTTTGAACTTCGGGGGAATAACTAAACCCGAGACCAAACAAACATCCCTTGCGGCAGTCCCAAAAATTTGATCACCCTCTACCTTTTTCAATCTCTGGACGATAGTGTTTACTTCCTCACGAAGCTTATCATGTTTCTCATAACCCTCAACATTCTCATCAAGATTATCAAAAACTGTCTCATTGAAGTACGGTTGCGCACGAGTGTGTACAACAGGTGGTGCAAAGATAGGAGCCCCCCTAGAAACTTCAGAAAACAAGGGCACGGCTTGCTGAACAGGTTGATTAATCGGAACAGTGGCTTGAGGAGGTACAAAACCGGGAGCAAGACCATAAGGTGGGTCCCTTGCTACGGTCACACTTGGTGGAGGGTCCACGGTAACGCCGGTAATCTCAGAAACAACAGTGGGCTGGGTATCCATCTTAGCATTCATGACATGCAACAATTCCATCATACGCCCCATACCCCCTCGAAGGTCTTCAAGTTCATTGCTAAGGCGATCAATCTCTTTTGCCTGATCCTCCATTCTTTTCCGAGTTTGAGCTCTGGTGTTGTATTGGTGCCGAGAACTCAGGGTGACGAAACTGGAAGGTGAGAGAACCGAGTGTGAGAAATCGGGAGACACATGTAATGCAAAAGTATGATGCTAAAATGTGAATGTAAATGAAGATTTCATGGAATTCAAAACATTTACTAATGTCGTGGGGTACCAAGGAAATCTTTTTCTTGTTTTTTCATTTTATATTTTTTTTTATTTATGGTATCCCGCGATATCCATAAATGATGTTTGAGCTCCATGAAATACAATGCAATGAGATGCTTTATGGATGCAATGCATGAAAACACACAAAGTCCTAGGTTAAAAGCTTGCATGAGGTTCAAAGGCAAATACCCTCCCCTGAAGTTAGATGGTTCATCCTGTCCTACAAAAGTAACCAGGTTCTAAGGGATCTCAATATCATTGATCTTTCACAAGGATGGTTGTTCAGAAGGCAACTTACTTGCCAACCAAAACCCTCCAAGTTTAAGATCTCAATGAGCGTAGTATCGAGTGTCGACCAACTTCAGTCTGCACCAAAGCCGGTTACCTCACTACTTTCTAAAGGCCAAGATGAGTTAACTAGGGTTCTAAAAGTCAGTTAGTGCGTTGACAACATATGGCAGCCTCAATATTATCCTCAACTTGACTTAAGGAATATAAGCACCAACCAAGAAGTCGCACTAACCATGGCCACCAGATCAACCGTATCGATATACGTCGTACAGTTTCCTTGGTCTATTGCCATTTACCTAAGGTACACTAGATCCGGGTTAGGACCTATCTCACAGCACAAGGAACAGTCCCACAATCAAAGCACAAATATATACATGCAAATGAATAATAACACAGATAGTAATAAATATGAACAGGTTAGGGATAACCCTCAAAAGTTAGTCCCCAGTGAAGTCGCCATTTTCTGTTGCGGTGGAAATAGGATCACAAACTATTAATGAGTTTGAATCGCAATTCAATTCACAACCGCTCTTTGATTTATCCGAAGGAAAAGGTCAAAAAGAGGGAAAACCTATTTTGCATCGTAAACACAATGCGGGGAAAGATCTAGGGTTCGGGGGTTGGTTAAATTTAGGGAAGGTATTAGCACCCTAAACTTCTGTAGTACTCTACAGGAACCTTTTGTTCAAATGTTTACTATTTGCTTTATTTATTTGCTTAAGGTATATGTACAAAGATTAAAAGTGAGAAAAAAGACCTAAGGGGTTAATTCTAAGTTTACTCGGCAAGACATCGCATCTTGTGCCTACGTATCCTTACGGGAGTGGAATCAGAGTAATCGTAGTTCCCCTCAATAGGGAGGTTAGAAACTTCTTGACTGTGGTCAAGGTCTCAAGGGGAATAAACGCATCTTAAGGACACGCTTACGTGGAGTGTAGAAACTCCAAATCTCTACGTTGAATTGTTAAGTTGTAATTAGGGTTAAATTAGGTTAGGGATTCCGCGGCGGGAAACCCTAAAATGAGCGCGGCGGCTCTTTGACCTAATGCTAGGGGTAAAGTTGTAATTTTGCCTGCGGCGAGGCATTTGTGAAAAGTAGGGTTTGTAAGGTTGTAAGGGTTTGAAGTTGAGGACTATTGACACGGCGGTCAAACGGCTAGACCTAATTCCTTCGGAGGAGTGAAATTAATTATAAAGATGCGATGAAATTGAATATACATACAACGGCAGAAAATAAAGTGCGGAAAGATAAATGCGACAATTGTCTCGCACAATTACATCCCATAAGCAGTTACAATTATAATAGCTAAATATAAAACCGAAAATAAGTTTCAAATTGAACATAATAGCTGCAAGAAACAAAACAAACAAAAATGTCAGTATGTGGGGTTAGACGAAAACGAAATCAAAATTGAACGAGAAACAAACCGTATGAATTTTGGAGGACTTTTATGGTCTTTTTAACCAAGGATTTAAATTTGTGAAAAGAGAGATTAATTTTAATTAAAAGAGTTTTGAGTTTTAAAAAAATTTATTAATAAAAAAGTGAAAGTTTGGTTAATTATTCTAAAAAAGGAGTTTTAGTGATAATATTTTGAAAAAAAAGATTTAATCATTAAAAAAAACAATTGGTTTAATTTAAAAAATCTTAATGTTAGTTAAAAACACGTTTTACTTTAAAGTTATAAAAAAGTTTTATTATTTGAAAAAACATTTGATTATTTTATTTAAAAAGAGTTTTAATTAATTTGAAAAAGGTTTTTGATTATAAAAAAGAAAGGGTCTTCTTGATTTTTTTTTAAAAAAAGATAAACAAAATAAAATAACAAATGGAAAAACAATAAATAATAAAAAAGAGGGTTGGGCCGGTCATCACTCTTCTTCTCTCTGCTCTCTGAGTTTGCGTGTGTTCCTCTCCTTCTTGTTTGCCTCTCACGGATGTTATCTTCTTCTTCTTTTGCATGGCCGCCGATTTGTCTTCTTCATCTCTTTTTCCTGAAAAAACATGAAAAGCAACACAAAAATTGTAATTATATTTTTTGATCCTTACCGAATGATGATGGCCGATGATGCTTTGTCCTGAGGCTAGAGGATTTTTGACGGAGTTTGCTTGGATTTTACGAAAAAAGTTTCTCCCCTTCTTGTTATGATTTTCGTCCCTTTTATACTTGATTTTTAAATCTTTTTTTTTAATCTCAGATTTAATTTGAATATCTCAATCTTTTTCAATCTCTGATTTGATTTGAATGAATTTTTATGATGATTTCAGATTTGATTCAATGATGGTGATGTTGATATTTAGATCTGATTTTCTTATGATGATGATTGATCTGATTGATTTGATTTAACTCTATCTGGAATTCATTAAGATTGGATTAGATTAAAAAAGTGTTGAGATTTAAATTTAAAAGTTAACAAAGAAGATTAGAGTTTCAAGTTAAATAAAAAATTAGAGTTTTTAAAAAAAATGAGTTAGAATAAAAAAAAATATTTGAATGTTGGTTTTTAAAAAATGTTAGAATTATTTTAAAAACTGTTAGAATTTAATTTTAAAAGGAATTTAAAATTTAAAAAAAAAAAAAAAAAAAAAAAAAAAAAAAAAAGAAAAAGAAAAGGGCGTTAGAATTTAATTTTAAAAAGAATTTAGAATTTTAATTTGAAAAATAAAGGTGTCAAAAAAAGATTTAGATTTAATTTTAAAAAAAAAAGGATAGATTTAATTTATAAAAAAAGGTTAGATTTAATTTTTTAAAATAGTTAGAAAAAAAAGATTTAATTTTAAAAAGAAGTTAGAGAAAAAAAGATTTAATTTTAAAAAGAAGTTAGAGAAAAAAAAGATTTAATTTTTAAAAAGAGTTAGAAAAAAAGATTTAACTTTAAAAAAAGTTAGAAAAAAAGATTTAACTTTAAAAGGTAGAAAAAAAAGGATTTAACTTTTAAAATAGTTAGAAAAAGATTTGATTTTTTTAAAAAAAATAGAAAAAAAGATTTAACTTTAAAAAAGTTAGAAAAAAGATTTAATTTTAAAAAGAGTTAGAAAAAAATATTTAACTTTAAAAAAGTTAGAAAAAAAAGATTTAGTTTTAAAAAAAGTTAGAAAAAAATATTTAACTTTAAAAAAGTTAGAAAAAAAAGATTTAGCTTTAAAAGGTTAGAAAAAAGATTTAATTTTAAAAAGTTAGAAAAAAAGATTTAATTTTAAAAAAAAGTATTAGATTTTTATTTAAAAAAAAGTATTAGAATTTGATTAAAAAAAAAGTGTTAGAAATTAATTTAAAAAAGGTTATAAAAAATTTACTCTTTAAAGAAAAGAAAAAAAAGTTAAATTTTAATCTAAATCCTAAAAGTTAGTAAGAAGAGCTTAAAATGACTTAAATAAATAAACTAAATAGAAAAAAAAAAAAGTTAATAAAAAAACATTAGTAAAGTTATAAAAAAGGTTAATTAAATTATTATTAGTTAAAAAAACAAGATTTAAAAAAAGGTTAATTTATTAAGTTAATAAGAATTTAAAATAAAAATAAAAAAGAAAGGGTAAAATTTGGGGTATTACAGACGCCTTCTACTTGTTTGCCGCTGGTAATCCTGTACCTACCTTACTCGGAGATCTCTACCACTCACTGCATTACAAGAATGAGAAGGGAAGAGGGAAAAATGTTCATCTGTGTGTACCCTTGTTGAGTATGTGGTTTGAGGGCCACCTTCCTAAGAGAGGATCTGTTGCAGAGACTACAGTCCCAGTTGGTTGGCCGGAGCGCCTGATGAGGCTATCGTCGGAAGATATGGAGTGGTTTGATAGAGATCTGCTGGGATCCGAGCTCATCTTCAGTTGTTCTGGTTACCCTAATGTCCCACTGATTGGAAGAAAAGGGTGTATTAACTACAACCCATCGTTGTTGGTCCGTCAGTTCGGATATGCGTTGAAGAACCCACCAAAGGAGGAGGAAGTACAGGAATCTCTGTACTTCACCGGAGACGTGAA
Organism: Lathyrus sativus; assembly: GCA_963859935.3. Classification (NCBI taxonomy): domain Eukaryota; kingdom Viridiplantae; phylum Streptophyta; class Magnoliopsida; order Fabales; family Fabaceae; genus Lathyrus; species Lathyrus sativus. The sequence goes on from OZ012738.1 coordinate 628,381,690, forward strand.
GGGGGAGTTACTAGCCAAGCTGCAGCATGCCTGGACGCGTATTAACCGCATAGGGAAGCCGTTGTTAGGAAAGAATGACTGTCAGGCCTATGCACCATACAGAGTTTGGGTCCAGGAAAGAGCAAGTCAGTTGTTAATGCCATTTCCAGATGTACCAATCCTTGTTCCTATTCCGGTAGCGGAGCCAACTACTGTTTCTAGGGAAGTCTATGAGCAAATTGTGAGAGAAAAAGAAGCCTTGATGAAGATCAACGAAGGGTTAGAGCAAGAGCTAGCTCAAGTACGCAGTGAGAAAAACAAGGCCGTATATGCTCTCCAACAACAGATCGAGCTGTTAAACAGATTAGGGGCTGAGTTGGCGGAGGAGAGGAAGAAGCGCGAACGTCTGGGGCAAGAGTTCAGAAGCTCCCATGACATGCTGGAAGCCAAAAAGAAGGCGCTCGACGCAGCACACCGAGAAATCTCCTCTTGCAATAAGACTTGGAATGCTACACTCACCAACAATAAGAAGAGGGAAGATAAGCTGAAGCAGCAAATCTCCGACCTCGAAGAGAAGCTGAAGTCTAGCATCAAGGAGTGTGAGGAGGAAGTGATGACCCGGTATAGTGTCCAGAATGCACTGAACAAGGCAATCAAATGCAGAGATGAAGTTGTGTCCCAAAAGCGAAAACTAGAAGATTGCTTCGGAGAAGCAACACGGGAAGAAACTGCTGAAGACGTGCGCCGCGTTCTTAAGAAGAGAAACCAACTGGTTGAAGGGCTGCTTACCCAACCAAGTCATCCGGAGACCAAGAAGTTGCTAGAAGAGTACCAGACTTATGGGAGTGTTTGATCATTTCGTGTAGTAACTTGTATGCTTTATTTGCATAGTGCTGACCATCGCCAGGATTGTTGGTTGAGGTCATGCCTTCTTATTGTACTCTCAGTGATATTGTACTCTCGGCTTATTGATTTTCCCTGCAATATATGAGGCTTTCTATGATTCAGCTCCGATATTCCTATTGTCAACACTGTCACTGCACTGGCACCTTCACACTAGAACTGGGGGGAATGAATTTCCCTAATGCACAGACACATTGCATTGCATTCATACTCATATTGCATCACAGGTAATCTTTGAATAGTGTCTTATTTCCTGCTCTGTAACAGGTACTTTCCAGGATTGCAGATCAACATCCGCACCGCTATTCTACCCGCACCAACTGTCGAAGGATCATGGATCAAATGCAGAGCGAGATGCAAGATGTGCGCGAGAAGCTCGCTCTCTTCATGCAGACCATGGAAGCTATAGCGAAAGGGCAGGAGAATTTGCAGGCCATGGTCCAGCCTCTATTGGCCCGAAGCGCTGGTCATGGTAATGAAGATCATCAGTCGGTACGGGTCGATACTGTTCATGGAGACGGTACTCCCACGCCAGTGGCTCCGCCTGTAATCAATACACCTGCTGCTAATGTCAACAACGCTACCGCTGCTGCAAATGGTAATGTCGGAGTCGGAAATGAGACTGCTGTCCATAATGTTGGGCTGGGTAATGTCAATCTGGGTGATAATCTAGGCGGCAACGGCTTTGTCAATGCTGAATTCGGGTTCAACGATCAGGGATTCGATAACACTGGCAAGTATGGCTTTAATGCTCAAGGCTTTGGGCAAGACGGTTATGGCGCGACCAATCAGGGTTACGGAGGCTTTGGAAACGGAAACGGTACTGGATTTATGGCTTTTGGTCCTGCTGGAGGTGTTCAAGGGTACGGCAACAGAGGCCGAGGTCCGGGAATGAATCAGATCAGAGCAGGACGTAATAATGGATATGATGGGTATGGGGCTGGAAATGGTATGTGGCACGAAGATCAGCAGGAAGACGCCTTCTCCGGAGGAGGTTTTGAAGGGCCGATGGATGATTCCCAAAAGATTAGAATGCTGGAAGAGCAGATGAAGGGAGTCCTAAACCAAAGTGCTGTGGGATTGGACATGGCAACAATGGGCTTGGTACCCGGTTTAAGGGTGCCAATTAAATTCAAAGCTCCGGCGTTTGACAAGTATAAAGGAGACACATGTCCGAAAGTGCATGTACGAGCTTATTACAGAAAGATGTCTGCATACTCAACCGATGAAAGAATGCTGATGCATTTCTTTCAGGATAGTCTGTCGGGCCCTTCCCTAGAGTGGTACATGGGGTTGGAGCCAACTGATATCAAGACATGGAAGCAATTAGCAGAGGCGTTTGTAGCTCACTACAAATATAACAGCGACTTGGCACCCAATCGGGTCCAGTTGGCCGGGCTGTCGCAAAAGAAGGGGGAGAGTTTTAAAGAGTACGCGCAAAGGTGGCGCAATATGGCTGCCAGGGTCCGTCCTCCGGTGGAAGATAAGGAAATGAATGACATGTTTGTCGGCACATTCACAGGGCTGTTTCATGACATGCTGTTTCATACGTCTCTGGCCAGTTTTTCAGACCTGATTCTAATGGGAGAAAAGATTGAACGTAACATTAAGCAAGGAAAGTTCCAAGTCGAGGAATCAACTGCATCTGGCAGTAATAGGAAAGCTTATGGTGGGCGCCGTCAGGGCGAGGCAAGCGCAATATTTGGAGGCCGAGGCCGGGGCCGAGGCAGGGGACGAGGTCAATATCGTCAGCCGCAGCAGGTGGCGAGTGTTACTATCCCGTATCAGCAACAACCACTCCAGCAACAACAACCGGTTCAGCAGCAACCAATGCAACAGCAGCAGCAGCCTCAGCAAGGGGCACAACAAGCTCAGCGAAGATTCCAGGGTAGTAAACCAAGAAGAGTGTTTGAGAAGCCTCCCTCGACATATGCCGATTTGTTGCAGACATTGTTGGGATTGAATCTGGTAGAGAAAAGAACTCTGGCACCAATAACGGGAGCTCCCCCGTTTGGCTACGATGCAAGCAGACAATGCGAGTTTCATTCTGGAGCCCCGGGTCACGATATAGAAGGTTGCCATGCTTTTAAGCACGTTGTGCAGGATCTTTTAGACAACAAGACTATCAATTTCGGCACGGCAGGTCCGAATATAGTGCAGAAACCCATGCCTAATCATGGGGCGAACGCCATTCTGACTGAGGAAGGGTTGAATCTGATTACGAATGTCGATGATTTGAAGACGCCGCTGAGCGAGATAAAGAGCCGACTGTTGCAAATAGGTGTTTACCCAGGATGTAACGAGTATTGCTTAGACTGTTGGACCCTAGCTGGGGAATGTGAGGATTTGAAGAAAGGCATTCAGGCTTTAATTGATGAGGGCATATTGCAGTTTGACCAAGCGGCAACTGAAGGACCCACAGGGGCAGTAGCAGATAATCAGAATGATGTGGCCACTGTGACAATTCCTCGGAAGACGATCACTATTGCAGCACCAGCTCAGCGCCCACCGATCACCATAACTAAGGCCGGGCCGATCCCGTATGAAAACACGAAAGCAGTCCCATGGTCATATGGGTTGGAAGTATATTGTGACGGAATAAAAATTGATGTTAATAAACAGCCAGCCGAGACGGTGGATAATGTTGTCGGCTCAGGAGGCATGACAAGGAGTGGCCGGATCTTTATATCTCCTGAAGTGGAGGCTGAAAGGCTAGCGAAAGGAAAAGGGAAGGTGGTTGAAAATGTTCCGGTGCAAGCAAGTGAAAAAGAAGCGGCATCGAAGGATGTAGAAGAGTTCATGCGCTTGATTCGAAAAAGTGATTATAAGATTGTGGAGCATCTGCAGCAGACACCGTCCAAAATATCTATCCTGTCATTGCTGTTGTGTTCGGAAGCTCACAGAAATGCTTTGCTGAAAGTCCTGGACACTTCCTTTGTACCCCAAGACGTCTCCGTAAATCAGCTAGAAGGAGTATTGGCACATGTGAATGCAGGCCACAGCTTGGGCTTTACCGATTTTGACTTGACTCCGAAAGGGAGAGATCATAATATGGCGCTGCACGTATCTGTCGAGTGTAGAGGATCAGTAATGTCACACGTATTGGTTGACACCGGATCATCTTTGAATGTGCTGCCCAAGAAGGCGATGATGAAGCTGGATGTTAGAGGAATTTTGTGTACACCCAGTGATTTGGTAGTCAGGGCATTCGACGGCACGCGGAGAACAGTCTTTGGATCAATCACATTGCCTCTACAGGTGGGGCCGGAAGTGTTTGCCACTGAGTTTTATATCATGGATATACAGCCTGCGTACAGTTGTTTGCTGGGAAGACCCTGGATTCATGGAGCAGGGGCAGTCACGTCCACCCTGCATCAGAAGTTAAAATATATGGTCGGAGACAGCGTAGTCACCGTGTGCGGAGAGGAGGACATCCTGGTCAGCCATCTGTCGGCATTTAAATATGTGGAAGTCGACGGAGAGATCCACGAAACACCATGCCAGGCATTCGAAGGTTTGCGCATCAAGGACAAAGGTCCCGGGCTGAGCAAAGTGCCAGAGATAGCTGTCTCATCGTATAAGGAAGCTCAAGCTCTAGTGGAAGCAGGAGAAGCCAAGGGCTGGGGCAAAGTGCTGGACATTCCTGTGAAGATGGACCGGTTCGGGCTGGGGTACCAACCGTCGTCATCAACTCCTTCCATGGGGGCACCCCATTTCAGAAGGCCAACCACCATCTCTGCCAGTGGAGTATGTCACGAAACTGTCAATGCTGCTTCAGAGTCTGATGAAGGAGACAGCGACTGTGATATGGATGCCTGGATTCAGCCAAGCACGCCGGGACAAGGACTGTGCAACTGGTCTATTCAGGAGCTTGTTCCTGTGACTTTAAAACAGTAATGCTTTGCTTTATTAATTGTTGAATAATCTGATGTCTTGCCCGGGGCATCAGGATTTGCTTAGGGCTGTGTTGTTATAAACATTGCGTGTTAATCATTAAATAAATGGCGTTTTTCATGTGCAAATACTGTAGTCCCTGTCTTTCTTGTTTTATATTTTTCAATAACATGGCAACGTGGTTATTCGCTTTATACGCATTTTGAAGCACTTAACCATTCCTTTTGCAGGATAACATTTTCAGATGACATCCTTGAACCATCTGTGACTCGTCCCGACTTCGATCACCCGGTATTCCAGGCCGAAGAAGAGGTTGTCGAAGATAGCGACGTTCCTGAAGAACTGTCTTGGTTAGTAAAGCAAGAGGAAAGAGCCATTCTGCCTCACGATGAGGTTATTGAAATTATCAACTTGGGGTCGGAAGGGGTTGAGAAAAATATTCGTATTGGAGCCGCACTGCATAGTGATGTCAAGCGAAGACTGGTTGAAATGCTCCAAGAGTATAGTGATGTATTCGCTTGGTCGTATGAGGATATGCCAGGGCTCGATACAGATATGGTTGTGCATCGCCTGCCACTGAAAGAAGATTGCCCGCCGGTCAAACAAAAGCTTCGCAGAACTCGACCAGATATGGCAATGAAGATCAAAGAGGAAGTTCAGAAGCAGTGGGACGCTGGTTTCCTGGCTGTAACGAAGTATCCCTCGTGGGTTGCTAACATCGTACCAGTGCCCAAGAAGGATGGCAAGGTTCGAATGTGCGTAGATTATAGAGATTTGAATAAAGCAAGCCCAAAAGACGATTTTCCACTTCCTCACATTGACGTGTTAGTAGATAATACTGCTCAATACTCCGTATTCTCCTTCATGGATGGCTTTTCAGGCTATAATCAGATTAAAATGGCGCCAGAGGATATGGAGAAGACTACTTTTATAACGCCTTGGGGAACATTTTGCTACAAAGTGATGCCCTTCGGTTTGAAAAATGCTGGGGCAACATATCAGCGCGCGATGACGACTCTTTTCCATGACATGATGCATAAAGAGATCGAAGTATATGTTGACGATATGATTGCCAAATCCCAGATGGAGGAAGAGCATCTGGTGAATCTGCTAAAGCTATTTAAAAGGCTTAGGAAGTTCAGGCTAAGGCTGAACCCTAATAAATGCACCTTCGGGGTGAGATCGGGTAAGCTGCTGGGGTTTATCGTAAGCGAAAGAGGAATAGAGGTCGATCCTGCTAAAATAAAAGCAATTCAAGAAATGCCGACGCCTAAAACAGAGAAAGAGGTGCGCGGGTTTTTAGGGAGATTGAACTACATCGCCCGGTTCATATCTCACCTAACGGCCACGTGTGAACCATTATTCAAGCTGTTGAAGAAAGATCAAGCTGTGACGTGGAACGAAAATTGCCAAAAGGCGTTCGATAAAATAAAGCAGTATTTGCAGGAGCCTCCTATTTTAATACCCCCAGTGGCAGGTAGACCCTTGATAATGTATTTGACGGTTCTTGAGGGAAGTATGGGTTGTGTTCTCGGTCAACGCGACGAGACGGGGAGGAAAGAGCATGCGATCTATTACCTGAGTAAGAAATTTACAGATTGTGAATCTCGATACTCAATGCTTGAGAAAACTTGTTGCGCGCTAGCCTGGGCCGCCAAGCGTTTGCGGCAGTACATGCTGAATCATACAACCATGCTCATCTCGAAGATGGATCCTATCAAATATGTATTTGAAAAGCAGGCGTTGTCAGGTAGAATTGCTCGTTAGCAGATGGTCTTGACTGAATATGATATTCAATACGTCTCGCAAAAGGCTATAAAGGGGAGTGTGCTGTCTGAGTATCTGGCGGAGCAGCCTATCGAAGAGTACCAATCGATGAGGTTTGATTTTCCTGACGAGGATATCATGTACCTAAAGATGAAAGATTGTGAAGAGCCGTTGCCAGACGAGGGACCAGAGTTGGGGTCCAAATGGAAGATGATATTTGACGGAGCCGTGAATGCTTACGGTAGCGGAATAGGGGCAATCATCACCACGCCACACGGGTCGCACATCCCGTTTACTGCCCGATTGACCTTTGCCGTTACCAACAATGAGGCCGAATACGAAGCTTGTATAATGGGGCTTGAAGAAGCCATTGATTTGCGAATCAAACATCTAGACGTATACGGAGACTCAGCTCTGGTAGTGAATCAGATAAAAGGGGAATGGGAGACACGGCAACCTAATTTGATACATTATATGAATTATGCAAGGAGATTGTTGCCTTTCTTCGACAAAATTGAATTGCATCACGTACCGCGGGCAGAAAATCAAATGGCTGACGCCCTTGCCACTTTGTCTTCCATGTACAAGGTCAATTTTTGGAACGAGGCTCCCCGAATCATTATCTCTCGGCTAGACAGGCCAGCTTATGTATTTGCTATTGATGAAGCATCTGATGGCAAACCATGGTATTTCGATATCCTTAATTTCCTGAAGAATAAAGAGTATCCGGCTGGGGCGTCCAGTAAAGATCAGAGGACTCTTAGGAGATTAGCGGGTAATTTCTATTTGAACCCGGATGGCGTCTTATACAGAAGGAACCACGATTTGGTGCTGTTACGTTGTGTAGACGAGAAAGAGGCAAAGCTTCTCATGGAGGAAATTCACGAAGGTACCTTTGGTACGCATGCTGGTGGGCATGCTATGACGAGAAAGCTGCTGAGGGCAGGTTACTTTTGGCTGACGATGGAAACTGATTGTTTCAAATTTGCGAGGAAGTGCCACAAGTGCCAAATCTATGCTGACAAGATACACGTGCCTCCGAGTCCTCTAAATGTGATGTCCTCTCCATGGCCATTCTCGATGTGGGGAATCGATATGATTGGAAAGATCGAGCCGACGGCTTCTAATGGGCACCGGTTCATTCTAGTGGCAGTCGATTATTTCACCAAGTGGGTGGAAGCGGCGTCTTACGCAAATGTAACGAAGCAAGTGGTGGCCAGATTCATCAAAAGAGATATCATTTGCCGATATGGGATCCCCGAGCGGATAATCACGGACAACGGTTCAAACCTGAACAACAAAATGATGAAGGAACTCTGTCAGAACTTCAAGATTGAGCATCACAACTCCTCCCCTTACCGACCTAAGATGAATGGCGCCGTTGAGGCGGCCAATAAGAATATCAAGAAGATCGTTCAGAAAATGGTGGTGACCTATAAGGATTGGCATGAGATGCTACCTTTTGCTTTGCACGGTTATCGTACGACGGTACGCACATCAACCGGGGCAACTCCGTTCTCGTTGGTATACGGAATGGAAGCGGTATTACCATTAGAGGTTGAGATCCCTTCTCTGAGGGTATTGCGAGACGTTCAGCTGGACGAGGCAGAATGGGTGAAAGACAGGTTGAATCAATTGAGTTTGATGGATGAGAAGAGGCTAGCTTCTCTAGCATATGGTCGTTTGTACCAGAGCCGAATGAAGAAAGCGTACGACAAGAAGATACATCCGCGAAGCTTTCAGACGGGCGACCTTGTACTGAAAAGGATTCTCCCGCCGCAAGCAGATCACAGGGGCAAGTGGACCCCCAACTACGAAGGGCCATACGTCGTCAGTAAAGTCTTTTCAGGAGGAGCGTTGTTGTTGTCCACCATGGACGGAGAAGACTTCACGTCACCTGTGAATTCGGACGCAGTTAAAAAATACTTTGCTTGAAATAGATCCGCTGGACAGAAAAAGAGAGTCCAGGAAAAAATGGGGCATCCTGGCGAACCAAAAACAGAATGAAAGGTTCGGGCAAAAATCAGGGATAAAATTGAAAAAATGTACACCCGCGAAGTTGAAAACCTACACTGGGCGGCTTCGGCAAAAAAGGGTATCCCGGTGAACTGAAAACCCGTAAAGGGCGGTTCACGCAAAAGTTAGGGATTTGAAAAGCAAATGACTGCGGTCCGAATTTGATAATTGCAATGAGCATCAATGCGGGAGAATACATTTGAGGAGTCAGTTATCGGATACAATCTTTTCAGAAGTGGAGATACCGGGAAAGTGTTAGAGTCGGATGAGTCATAGGAGGATCAGTTCGTGGTGTTCATCTGCATCCCGTTGCCGACATGTGTACAAATTTAAGTTGTCAATATTTATGCTTCTTGTGCATACTTGTATACTTGTATCTTTGCTTTGTGTAGCTTCCTCATTTCAGGAGTTACATCCCGTGTACAAAACTCCGCCCATTCAGGGGCCCGATCAATAAAACACGTTATTCAGTATTCGACACTGTTCTTTACTGTTTTGTGCATGATTAACGCCTAAGTTTGATGAAACTAGCATGAGTATAACATCGCTGGCCCTTGCCAACAGTTGCTAAAGCTTTGAATTAACTGAGAATAACGTCACTAACCTGAGTTGACGTGGTTGCATAGGTTTGTCTTGTCTTGTTTGTGTTGTTGCAGGTTTCATAACCGTACGGGAAAGATGATCGAAAGATTGCAATAACGGAAAACTCAGCCTTCACGCAGGTCATGCAGGTTCTTCCTGGAGAAGGACCGAACTCTCTAGCTAGTCGTAGCTTGTGCAAAAAAAAAAAGAAAAGATCGACGATTATAAGATCGTAAGGCTGTATTCAGACAGGTTCATCTTTCCCCGCAGGATCAAGACTCTCCCCAGCAGAGTTGATGGTGGGTCCTGTCATTTATTTTGTCAAGGATACCATGTAATATCAGTTCACTCTCCAGCAGAAAGTCCGATCATACTGTGCACATCTGCTATTCCCCAGCAAAGTTATATTCCCCAGCAGGGGGTTACCTCAACAGGGTGCTTGGTTTGAGTTCCCAATTTCCCAGCAGGGTTGACTTCACCCTTCCAGCATTTATTTTGCTGGAATAATTCTGTAGCATCTGGCTATCCCCGGCGGAGTCGGCATTATCTTCAGTATTTGTTTTGCTGAAGCAGTTTCTGTACTCTAGCAGTTCAGGTGGAGAGAACTTTTGCTCAAATGAACTACCAAACATTCAAGATCTCGGCATGGGACATCCAATGATAATGTCAGTTTCGGCCGTATTCCCCACAGAGTTACTAGGATAAGTTTCACTTTATTCCCAAGCAGAGTTAGTTGTCATCAAAAGGTTTCATGAACCAGAATTTCAGAAGGGGCCTCCGGGCATCAGAACAGGCATCCGGTAGTTTGGTTTCCAGATATCCCCGGTAGAGTCCGCCCCAAAGTCGCTGTCACGTCGGTGCTAAGAAGTTTGTGGGTGGGGATTAATGGAGAACTAAGTCCTGACATGGACACTTTATTCCTATATTGACGGGGTTTCTTCAGAAGTGGGCGTCCTAACGTGGACAGGTTTATTCCCCGGGGTGGTGAGGTGTGTTAATCCTAACGTGGGCAAATTCAGATTCTCGAAATTGGTGAAAGGGGAAGTCATGACGTTGACAAAAGTGATTGCTCTTTGTGTTGATATCCTGACGCGGACAAATCAAGACGAAAGAGGGGTCCTGACGTGGACAAGTCTATTCCTTACATGGGAAAAGAGGTTTCAGTTCCTGACGTGGAAAGATGGAAGTTTATTCCTAACGTGGAAAGATGAGGTTCTTTATGAGAAAGAATGGGTCTCCTTACGTGGAAAGATTGAGTCCTCACGCGGACATATCAAGATAGATTCCTTACGTGGAAAGGCAGGTCCTAACGTGGATGATGTATTCCTTACGTGGAAAGAAGGTTGCATACCTAACGTGGAAAAGAGGGTTTCCTTACGTGGAAAGATTTGTTCCTTACGTGGAGAAATCGGGGTCCTTACGTGGACAGATTCAAGAAAAGTTGATTCCTGACGTGGAAGAATGATGTACTCCTTACGTGGAAAGGTGAGTCCTAACGTGGACAGGTTCAGAACCAAAGTTGTATTCCTTACGCGGAAAGATTGGAGTCCTGACGCGGACATATCAAGTTGTATTGGAGTCCTTACGTGGACAGATGGATACGGTTCTCCTTACGTGGAAAAAGAAGATTGCATCCTGACGTGGAAAGATGGAAAGTTTAGTCCTAACGTGGACAGATGCAGAAGAGATGATTCCTTACGTGGATGGTGTTATTCCTAACGTGGAAGAGTCTATTCCTAACGTGGACGATTTATTGGAATATCCCCCAGCGGAGTTGCCGAGATTTTTTGGGTTAACAGCAAGTGGAGTCCTAACGTGGACAGGTTCTAGTTGAGATTCCTTCGTATTGATGGCAGACAGAGTCCTAATGTGGACAAGCAAGCAATTTGTTATCCCCAGCGTGGTCGTTACGAGATCAGTGAGCGGCTGCAAGCAGTCAGATCCAGGCAGTGGATGTCGTTACCCAAACAGGGGTGCAGTTTATTTCTGCGGTTGGCAAATTTCCGGGTTTCTTAGTATTCAACCGTCTCGTACCGCGAATGTTTGAAGGCCGTTCGCTCTTCACCCAATCGGGTCCAAGTCGCTTGAATAGGGGCAGCTGTTGCACCCTAAAATTTGCTCAACCTTATTCACTTGGTTTATGTTTCAATATCATTAGCATTTGCATATAGAGTCATGTACATAGCCTAACCATCTGCATAGCATAAGCATAGCAAGTCACCCAACAAGGGACCAAGCACTATTCTCATATTTAGAAGCCCATCAAGAGGTTATTATCCCAGTTCAATCTCATTCAAGTCATCAGAAAAGGATTTGAAAGCAAAGAGTTCAGCAGAACAAGCCTTGAGTCCATCTCCTAGCTGAGGGTATCTGAGGGTCAACAAGAGGGTTGTGAGCTGTGAGTTGAAGGCATGGAGAGTATCTAGACATTATGAGAGACTTAAAAAGTCATTTAAAGAAGGAGACAAGTCATTGATGAGAGCACAAGAGCTACAGTTGAAGACAGTCAACTAGGGTTTCATCTGGGTCAACCCTAGGTCAACCCTAGGTCAATTGACTGATTTAAAGGGCATTCAAGTCTATTGGAGAGATGTGGGGTTCATCATTTGACATGGAGAATAAGGGTATGTTGTTATGCTAAGAAGAATTCAAGAGAAATCAAGGAAAGGAGGAGTTTCTAAATTAGGGTTTCTATGTAAAATCCCCTAGTTTAGGTCAAATTTCCAAGCAAGATAAGTCAAAATGCAAGCTTCAAATGGCTTCTTGGCCAACATGAAACTTGTAGAGGATCTCAAGACCTTTAATTTGAGTGGTGGAAGACATCAAGGAGATTTATAGAACTCAAGTTATGGTCCTTGCAAGTTACAGGTCATCTGAGGTATCTGAAATTTTGTCTGTGAAAGTGACTTGACTTCCAAGCAATTTTTACCCCTCAAGGAGATTTCAAATGAATTCTTGGTCAACATAAGAATTGTTCCTCATTGTCTTAGCTTTCTAGAATGGTATAGCATGCCATCATATGATGTGTGGAGCTCAACTTATGGTCTTGGAAAGCAAAGGGTATTTTGGTCATTTGTGAATTACAGGTCATTTTAACCTATGCCCAAAACTCATACAAGGAAGCTTCAAATGGAAAAACTTACAACATCAAACTTGCTCCAAATGACATTTTGAGTCTAGAAAGGTGACCATGAGAGATTGGAAATGTCCATAGCACAAGATTTCAAAATTGGTGAATTTAATGAAGGAAAATGGCTTAAAAAATGGTATTTTTCATATCTTGGCCAAATGATGCAAAATTATAGGTCATTTTGAATGGAAAAGGCATTCTAAAAACATTGGCTAAAGTGGAATTTTGAGTTTAGGTCATAATTTGGGAGTTATCCATGGTTGCTTGATTTGAAAGTAACATAATCCAAATTGAAAGGGAAAGTGTAAAGGGAAATTTCTCCAATGTTCTAGGAGGTTCTAATGCAACCTATATATTCATACAAGCTGAATCATGCAAGGGTTGGTGCTCCCATTTGGCAAGAATCTCCATTTTCATCCATTTTTCTCATTATTCCACAAGATATCCAAACTCTCACAAACCTCTCAAAATTCTCACATCTTTGAATTGAATCATCATCATCATCATTCAAACCCTAGGATTCACACCAAGAGGTGGCTGAATTGATCAAGGATCATACATATCCACTTCATCATTCCAACTTGCATGAGGGATGGAATAACATAATTCACAAGGTTTCAGCATAAATCACTGCAAACAGAAGCATATTCATCCATTGGAGATTGTTTTTAGCAAGCATCAAGGGTTGGATTGAGGTCTAGCTACCATCACCATTATCAAGTGCAAGGTATGTACATTTCTTCGAATCTCACTGTTCTGGCTGTTAGAGATCATGTGGCTAGGATAACGTTGTTTAGAAACCCTAGAGGATCATTTCTTGAGGTTTAGGGATAGATTCATGGAGATCAATAACAGGTTACCATTTCTGTTGGCTTCGATAACAAGCTGTATATTGAGTTATAATCAATGTGGTGAGGCATAGAATAATGAGGCAAGCGTGTAGAACATCTGTTGATCATTAGGTTTGAGTTATGGCAACTTTGATCTCAGGTAAGCATGGTGTGTTCTGAGGTTCGAGCTCTCTGTTTGGAGTGTGTAGTGAGAGTTAGAGAAAACTAAGACTAGGCATGGATTACTGGAGTTTCATAGAATATTTTAGGGCTTGGAATTTTGTGTTTTCATCAAGAAATCATGGAGAACGATTGAGTGGAATTCTCATGCATGGAAGTGGGGACTGAAACCCTAGGCGAAGGGAGGAAGAAGATGAACCACGCGCCCTTGGATCTGGAGGGAATATTGACTTGACCAGGGATCGAACGGCCCTCATTCAATCTGAGTTTTGGTGGGAAACTTCAAAAGAGTTGAAACGCTGCGTTTCATTAATTGGGGGGTTGGGCTCAGAGCGCTATCCACACCCCCCATTTTAATAGGCCCATTGTTTTGAACGTGATTTCCCTGCTATTCAAACCCCCTCCATTTTATTTCATTTTATTTTCTTTTATTTTCTTTAATTTTTTTATGCATCTTCTAAAATTCATAATAAATAGCTAAATAATCATTTTTAAGTCATTCTTTTTGCATTATTTTCTTTAGGATGTCTAGAAAATTCTAAAAAATAAAAATTGCATTTTATTTTTTATTTCATATTTTTCCCATATTTTCCAAATAAATGACATTTTAAATAGTTTCATTTCATGCATGATTTTATTAATTTTTGTTCTATTAGATACTTTCATATTTTTTGTTCATTCTTTTTAGATTGTTTAGATTAGATATTGAACTTGTAGATTCAATTTAGTTCCCATTTTTAGAAATTAAATTTAGGAGCTTAGTGTAGGTTTGAACAGCATAAACAAATTAGGGTTTTTAGGTGATGACTTAGGAGGTTTGATTCTTTCCCTTAGGACTTAGGGTTTGAATAGTTTATCTATGGGACTATAGGGGCTATGGGTAGTTATTAGATCCCCTTAGAAAAAGTCAGGATTCCCCTACTGCTATTAATACTCTGTGTATGTCTGATTGACTGGTGTGGTGTGCCCTCTGGGGATTATTGCTTGCTTGCTTGGGTATTGGGATTGTCTGGGGACTTGGGAGAGCTGAAGACTTGTGAAGATGAAGCCATTGGAGATCCAGAGATTGAAGATCAACTTCCAGAGTTGAAGAGGAGATTCTTGCTAGCAGATGCTGGGAGACTAGGGTTTAGGAGCTAGGCAGAGCTCTAGGTTAGAAAGTTTGTTTTCTCAAACATGGATTGCCTTGTCTGCATCCATTCTTCTCTGTGATTCAGAGTCTCTCTAAGACACTCACCCCCTTCCTTTGGAAGGCTTGGTGATAGTGTCTATGAGATAGAACTCTTGAGAGAAAATGTCTCTTGTGTTAGAAGCAGTCTGTTCACCACCCTTGGTAGTCAACTGATTGCTTAACACCCAATTCACTCTTGTGACTAATCCCTCATCCTGAAGGTTTGAGCTTGAAGAAAAGCCATTGCAGATAGAATACTGATGATCAAAGCCCTTGCCTGAAGGTCATGAAGATGGAGATTGATGCTTGTTGAAGCCTGTAGCTGATTGGAGATTACTTGAAGCCAGATGTTGATTCAGAGCTGCTGATGCTGTTTCTTTTGCTGTTGTATTTCATTTCTGATGTATTGATTGGTTTTCTGGACTGTATTGTTTGCTGTTTACCTTGTTGGGTTGAAAGTGAAGTCTGTTCACTTTTGCCTATTGTTTTCTAGGTTCGAGGTTGAGTGGGACTCCCTTGCCTCGCTTGTACTGTTGCATCCATGCATTTTACTGTTTTATTGTATATATCTGATATTGTTTCTGTTTCTGCCTATCCCTTAGGATCTCTGTTTCTCTCTGTGCAAGAGAGGAGCATGATAGACACTAGGTCTTAACCCATGCATGATAACATTAGGATAGTTTGTTTCCCTTCGCAACCGTAGGTTAGAGTTCTGTCTCTTTCTTTCTCAAAACAAACAGAAAAACACCATAAAGGTTTCAAACACAATAAAAGACACTTCTTCCGTAAAAGAATGTGAACTCATCAAAGCGTCATTTTTGTCCGCCGGGACTGTTAATCAAGAAAACCTTTTTCAGAAGGAATAAAATCAACCAAGACAAACTTGTGTCGTACGTGGCCCGAACTACGTTTGCTCTGATCTTTCATGCTGTATGAAAGTACGTAGGCATAGGATGCGATATCCTAGCGAGCAACCTTCCCCTCCTTTCCCGTAGGTAGGCGAACTACGTTGACTCTGATTTCTCGTTCCAGGCGGGAATACGTAGGCATAAAGTGCGATACTTTGCCGAGTCATTTTTATTTTCGTTTTATTTTCTTTTTAACCCCTGACCTATAGAGTAGATAGAATAACAATCCATACCCTAAAACAAGCGTGGATCCCGTCGAGTACGACGGACGTGAGGGGTGCTAATACCTTCCCCTTGCGTAACCGACTCCCGAATCCAGGTTTTGGTTGCGATGACCATACCTTTCCCGTATTGTGCGAGGTTTACTCTGAGCGTTTCCTTTCCCTCCCGTGGGATAAATAACGCACGGTGGCGACTCTTCTGTTCAGCCGGCGCCGATTTTCGCAGTAGCGACACTATTCTCACCGCAACAAAACATGGCGACTTCACTAGGGACACATTTATCTTTTGAGGGTTATCCATATCTTGTTTTTTTATGCTTGTTATTTGCTTTATTATCTGTTTATGTATATATGTTGTACCTTTTTGGGGTATCATTATTGTGAGATAAGTCCTACACCCGGACTTGAGTTCAATTTTTATAGGAAGGTGATATATTCGACGAGGCTTATAAGAAGTGATTCCCGACCAAGCTGACTTGAGAGTCACCGCTCAGTTGAGGCCCTTTTGAAAATTAGTACTGTTGAACGAGTATTCGTGAAAATGTTCACTATTTTTGATTGGAGCCTGTGATACTGAGGACCGTAGTTACCTAAATACAACTTTGGCCTTATTTAGGACGTAGTGTAAGGACTATGAGGGAGTATTCTCGAAATAGTTGCTACGAGATACTACGCTCAAAAGAGGTTCTCTTGAGAATATTATTAACAACCGAGTAGTCGGGAAATTGATAATACCCGAAGGACGGACTAATGACTTTGGGCACCTCCTTAGAACCTTGTTCTGCAGGTACAATTAACCCATAGTACTTACCTTTTGGGATGGGTAGACTTTGGCTCCGCTCATGTTCCTCTAACCTAGGACCTTTGTTAGTTGTTGTGTGTTTGTGCATTGCATCCAGCATCATATCATTCCTGGTTTCAAGGAATCCAACTGTCCTTTGCAAATTCAAAAAAAAATCTTACATTTCAAAATCAAAACTTTTCAGTTTTCCTAGAAAACTTGCAGCCGATCGTTGGAATCCTTGAAACCATTGCATTGCATTGGCGTCCGGTTTTTGCATTTGCATATTACTTCCGGTTTCTCGTCATCGGTTCTCTCGCTTCTAGTTCTGTCACCATGAGTCCTCTGCATCAGTATAACACCAGAGCTTGATCTTGGAAAAAGATGGCGGAATAAAATCAAGAGCTTGATTGTGTCAGTAATGAACTTGAAGACCTTCGGGGAAGTGTTGGGCAGATAATGGAGATGCTTCAGGTTATTAATGCAAAGATGGATACTCACTCCACTATTGTCTCTGAGATTACCAGTAATATTGTGGATCCTCAACCATCTGTTACTACTGTAAGTCTACCTCCTTATGGTCTTCCACTTGGTTTTGTGCTGACTCCTTCTGCGGTTCCTATTGCTCAACCAGTTCAACAAGTTGTTCCTCTAAAGTTCAAAACTCTGATCTTCGACCATTCTGAAGGAGCTACATGCTCAAAGAGCCACTTGATCACATACTACCGCAAAATGGTTGCTCATCAACCTTGGCAACATCAGCAAAATTATGTTCAACAACAATGCTATCCTGTTCAGTATGCTCAACAACCGTATGTGGCTGTTGTTACACATGCATTCAACCAACAAGCCCCTACATATCAACTTGTGCAACCGCCTCCTGTCTATCAACCTCCGGTCTATCAACAACCTCTTGGTTATCAGCCTGCACAAGCTCCTGCCAACTATCAACGAGCGCCCAACGCTCCTACTCATCAACAACCGAAGAAGCAGGCACCTCGCCAGAATATTCCTAACAGGAGACAGTACAAGCAGTGTCCTCCCGTTCCGATGGCTTATATCGAGTTGTACCCTTCATTAGTGCAACAAGGTCTGATTACTACCAGAGCTTTGGGTCCACCTCCCAATCCGCTACCTGCCAATTACAACATCGCCGCTCATTGTTTATTTCATGAGGGTGCGCCCGACCATGATTTGGAAAGTTGTTATGCTCTCAAATACATTGTCAGAGATTTGATGGAAAAGAAGATCCTGTCTTTTGATGATCCTCAACCGAAGATCAGGACTCCTCGCAGGGTTTCCCACTTGCCAAGATCAAATTTTGCAAAGCCAGTGTTCAGCATATTTAAGCCAGTTACTTCTACGAAGCCGGTGTGTATTCTGAAGCCTAGTCCATCTCATTTCAGTGGTCCTCAAGCTGTACCTTGGAAATATGACGGGACCATGATTGACAAAGAAAATGGGAAGATTATTCTGAGGGACGATTTAAATACTGTTGATGAAACTGTGACCAACATAGCTGGGGCAAGCAAGGTGACTCGCAGTGAACATATTCATACTCCCCATTTCAATGAGACTCTGCCAGAAGAAACCATTACTACTGTACCGGACTTGAATACAGAGACTTAATAGGCGTGTTAGATAATTCATTTTGTTTATCTATATGTATTTTGTTTCTTTGATTATAAAAGCATAATTAGCATGTACGAACTTGTTCATTTTGAATGATTAATGCAATGCATATGTTTGTCTTGAAGAAATCCATTCGTATTCACTCATAAGATTATTTTTCATAATTTATAATGCCAACTTTACCCGATCTCTTTGTTTTGATAAAGAATTGGGAGGAGGATGATGAATCAAAACGCGAGATCTCTTGTCATATGCTTTTGAATGAAACCCTGCTGATAATGTAAGGCATTGTTTCAAATCCTAAACATTGGAGATATAAGAATGATAATCCCCCTTTAACCCCTTTGAGCCTTGAAATAGGAGTTTTTCTTTTCCAAACAAAAAAACCCTCATTTTTTAAAACCTGGGGCAGGGTAGTTTTTCAGTTAAATTGATCGAGCGCTCAGACTCTTAAAAAGGAGGAGTAGACATTTGAGAATCCATTTTATCCTTAACATACTAAGAGGTTGGAAGTCAAAAGACACAAATGACTATCCCTCGACTACTTGAAGAGTGAGGCAGTCACAAGCCTTTCAAAAGAGTCACACGACTTGTTCATAAAAAAATAAATAATGAAAAGCTCGCTAAGTCTAAACCTATGAAGGAGACTTAGGCAAAACTGGGACATCCTGTTGGACTCCCAAAGTCAAATTCAAAAGACTCCGTCCAAGCAAAAGTTAGGGAATAAAAATGCGAAAAGCAAAAAAACAAAAGATTACAATGAAGAATCCCAGTAAAGAACAAAGTCGTGTGATCAAACACCAAAGAAAGTAGGTGAGTGACTGCCATGTCCAAAGCCTTGATGAGTTCTCGACCATATCAAATTCGCTTGAGAGATGAGTGTCCACACCCAGTTAACTGAATATAGGATTGGAGAACATCACGAAGAATGGGTAGGTACAAATAAACTTTGAGCCTTTATCCTTTGCTTCTTAAAACATGAACCAAGCCACGATACAACCTTTAAAAGACCTAATTGAAGTAGGGTTTATCTTGAAAGTATACTCAATGAGAACGTTTCCTAACTCCTACGAGCTATGCTCTATTTGATGTTGGCTTTATAAATTAAAATCATATCCCAACTAGTGATTTAGGTCACAAGTTATTGCGATATCTTTTTTCAAAAATTCAAGACATATATATATGTTGCATTAACAGTTTCAGGATTAGCATTTCACGCGTGTTGACTTTGCCTGATATCTTAGAAATTTACATATAGACATCAACAATGGAACTTGAAGATTCTGATAGACAGGGGCAGGGGGTTTCCAATTCTCTTACTGATGCAAGCTTGACTTTCTCCATCATAACACTGTCGATCTGGGCCAGTTACATCGAGATCCGATAAATCTCTCCAAGAGTTTGAAAACTGTTGTCGCTACTCGAAAAATGCAACGACGGGGAGACGAAAAAGAAAGACAGAAGAGTCGCCCTCGAACTTTATTTATCCCATGAGGGGAAAGGAAAATATTGAGAAAACCTCAAGAAAAGAACGGATAAGATGGTCTCGCGACCAAGAACGGGTTCGGAAGCCGGTTATACGAAGGGAAGGTATTAACACCCCTCGCATCCATCGTACTCGATGGGAACCATTTGTTTATCGATGTGTGATGATATTTGCTAAAGGTTATTGCTGTAAAGAGTGTTCCTAGGGAGATAGAAAAGGTTAGAAATAGGGGAAAGAGAGGTAACAGAGGAAGAAAGGACTCGGTAGGACTTCACGGTCTTAGGCCTACGTATTCTCAACAGGTATGAGAAAGTCAGAGTCAACGTAGTTCGTGAAACTAAAGATATAGTGGGAAAATGCTCGACAAGGATTGTGGCCCTTGTGTCTATGTATCTTTACTTAAAAGGAGTAAAGAATCAGAGCAGCCGTAGTTCGGCCTACGGTTTGCTAGGAAGTTCTGGTAGACGATGCTATCATGTGCATTCTAGCAGTTTAGGTGTATTGCTGCTCGCTCGTTGGAGACTTAGACGTTACCTGTTTGCGGTAGAACGGACGTAGCATGTCCTTCTAGGAAAGGGTGGAAAGGAAAGAAAAGTGTTCGCCAAGACATCGCTGTCTTGTGCCTACGTATTCTCATCTGGCATGAGAAATCAGAGCAATGTAGTTCGTGAAACGGGTAACCGATGTTTTTGTGGAAGATACTATCGTGCATATTCTACCAGTTTCGGTGTATTGTTGCTCGCTCGTTGGAGA
Organism: Lathyrus sativus; assembly: GCA_963859935.3. Lineage (NCBI taxonomy): Eukaryota > Viridiplantae > Streptophyta > Magnoliopsida > Fabales > Fabaceae > Lathyrus > Lathyrus sativus. The sequence continues at coordinate 628,401,923 of OZ012738.1, forward strand.
CTTAGGCGTTACCTGTTTGCGGTAGAACGAACGTAACATATCCTTTTTGAAAAGATTAATTTTCGCCAAGTGAGGAAAGATGTCACATTTGATTTGTGGAATTATTTGTAGGGATGAAATAGGTCCTCGGATAGTAACCCCTTGTGGGTAGTACCCAATTCTTGATCTCAAAGTTTTGTTATGAAAGGGTGTGGTGATAAAAGCATGTCTTCATATTGAAAGACGAGTATCGAGACCACACACTCTACAGTAAGTGAGTATCCTGACACTCGGAGAGGAAGAAGTCTACACTCAATCCTCTCTCTTTAATTCAATACAAAGAGAACTTCATTCTCTTATTAAAAGTGTTTTTGATCTTGAATGGTAAGTGCTTTGCGACAGAGAACCTTATAGTAATGTCAAGCACTCGGGATAGGAGAAGGCCTACGCCTAACCACTCCACGACCATTCAAGTATTTTTGTGAAAAGAGTTTGAAAATGCACTAGGTACGAGACTGAGGTTTTAGGAGAAAAAGTTTTGAAAGAGAAGTTTTGAAAAGAGAGGTGGTGAATATAATCACATCTTTGTATTGAAATACGAGTATCGAGACCAGACACTCTACAGTGAGTATCCTGACACTCGGAGAGGAAGAAGTCTACACTCAATCCTCTCTCTTTAGCTCAATACAAAGAGAAAGACATTTTTGAGAAGATGCGAAAGAGATTGGAGATGGATACAAATATATACAGGATACAAATAACCAATAGTCCACCAATTTAAATTTTATGGTTTCGATATTGATTAGGTGTTTTGAAGGAATGTACAAGTGTTTGAATATTTACAAGATATGAATAATATACAGAATATATAATAATATGTACAAGAATATCCACAATAACATTTGACTGAATTTAAAGCTGTTAATATTTGACAGAAAGTAAAGTTAGTCGTCAGTTTTGTTAGTTAATTGAATCGGGACAGAAATGTAATACTAAACTGTCGTAGCTCGACTTATGATGGAAGTCGAACTATAGGAGGTCGCATAATTGATATCCGTGCAAAAGACAGGATAGAGAAATGATATTGAGGATCATTCTCTGATTAAATCGTGTCGCACGGACCAAAAAAGGCGGGATCTCGTCTTAATCGCAAACATTATATCGATTAATCGAAGGTAGCCTGTCACGACCCCAAAGTAAAGAAAATGACCCAAACGGTCATTTTCCAAAGATTTGAAATCGAGAAGGTTATCAACTTCCATTAACGGCGCTTACGAAAAAAAGACTTCATAGATCGCGGAAATTGAAATAACAACCGAAATGAAGAAGAAACGAGAAGAGAAAAGGAAGGTGGTCTCGAATCCAACATTATTCATCAATAGTTTGACTAGTAATGGTTTACGGAGGTCTCGTCATCGACCAAAACGAGGAAATATATCCTCAAACAAAAATGAAAATGCTAAGATCTAACTTCTAAGAAAATATATTTAAGTTCTAAAAATTAAATCAAAAAAGAAACTATTTACACAATTTTCTAAAAAAAAAGTTAGATTTGAAAATATATATATATATACATAAATCTGAAAACTAAATATTTAAAAAAAACTAATATATATAAATATCATAAAAAATAAACCCTAAAAAATTAATTAATGAAACTTTAAAACTAATTTAAAAATATGTTAACAAATATTTTAAGACTAGTTAGATAAGATATTTACAATCTAAAACTTATTTTGGAAATAATTATAAAACTTCTTAAAAAACTAGATTAAAAAAATATATTACAAAATATTAGAAACTATTATATATAAAAAATAAACTCTAAAGAAATAAATAGGAAAAGTCTAAATCTAAAACTATATTTAAAAACTAATATGTTAGTAAATTAATTATATTTTAAAACTAAATAAAATAAATAAATAATAATCCACTACATTAAACAAAACAGAGGGAGTATAACAGATGAGAGTGTTATTGAAGAAAACATGGGCCAAACAGCTAGCGAAATAAAAAACGGCAATGAAAAATAGTCAACACGTGACTCATTATCCTCCATGTCTCAATCTCCAAGCTTTCCACTTCTGCTTCAGTTTTAGATCGAAAGCTCAAAACAAAAATCTCCTCATCCATCAGTTTACGAGTTGCGAATTCAGTGCTTCAGAGCTTGAAGATGGATTTGGGTTTGATTATGGGTTTTAAAACAGGGCCGATGAAGGTGTTTAATGAGTTTCAAATGATGATGATGAGGTTTGTAGAAGGAGTTTTCGTTGATTGAGGTGAGGAAATAGGTTTAGGAGTTTGTTGAAGATTTGAGGGAGGTTTTGAAGAAACGAAGGATGGGTTTGAGTTTGTTCAGATTCGGAGGTTCTGAAATGTTGAAGGTTATGAGTGTGGGAAATGGTTGTTGTTGAGTTGATGTCTTGGGTTTTCATTAGATGATGAGCGAAATTGGAGAAGGATAGGAGGTTGGCGCTCGCGGGTTGGGGGGTGTTAATGGAGTTGGATGAAGGTTCTGAAGTTTGAGAAGATGAAGTGCGGTGGTTGAGTGAGGTTCGTTTATTTTGGAGTTTGAAAATAGTTGCTGAGGTTCAACAATGGTGGTCGGGTGGTGAAGGAGATGGAGACATGATAATGGTGAAAAATGAGTGGTGGAAAACAAAATCGGTGTGGTGTGGTGCTTATTAGAAATGTGGTTTTCGCAGGGTGGATTCGCGGGCAAAGGGAGTATCAACGTTTTGGAAGAGTGAAGGTTTCTGTTTGATGATGGGGGTTTGTTCATGGTGATGATGAAGGAAGAACGATGAAGATGGGTGTTTGTGGTGTGTGTTTGAAAGGTTGAAGAAGGAGGCGCTAGGGTTCCATCAGGTGGAAAGAGATGAATAGTGGACTATATAGTCAGAAAACGACACGTGGCATTTCTATTAATTAATATGTACTATTGATAAATGCTTAATAAACTAATCCTAATTAAATAAATTAAAAAAAAACTCTAGCCTAATTAAAAAAATCTGATTAAGTCCTAATTTCTATTTTCTAAAATTTTAATTGTATTTTATGCTAAATGAAACATAAATAATTATTCTAATTAAAACAACTCTATTCTAACTCTAAATTAAAAACCTATTTAATTTTCTAAATAAAATTCTAACTCTATTTAATTCAAAATGAATTTCTAATCCTAATTAAACAATATAAAAATCTATTCTAAAAAATCTATTTTAATCCTAAATCCTAAATTCTATTACTAAAAAAAACTATAAAAATTCTATATAATTTCTAAAATAGAAATTCTATTCTAAAACCTATTAACAATGTACAAAAATATTAATGTTTTTGAAAAGAAAAGGGAAATTAAAAAATAGAATCAATATTTACAAAAAAACACCTTCCTTAGGCCATGTGTCACGCTCTCATTGGACGAAATAACAGAGATTTGAAAAATGCCCAATCGGGGGTGGACACGTGTCTAAATGACATAAAATTTAGCATGCAATGTAAAATTGAAAATAAAATCGAAAATGCGAAAATGTTTGAAATAAAAAAAAAGGGAGGACAAATTTAGGGTGTGGATGCCCCTATCTAATTAGCTTAAATCTAGTAAGACGAAATGTGATGGCATTCATTCTTTCGAGGTAGAAGATGATTAGATATAAAGACCATAAATTTGTCCGAAAAGAAGGAGGATGCTTGGGAAATGGAAAGTTGGATACCTTGCAAAAGTTGTTACCAACACAAGGATGACAACAAGAGAAATCTGACATTAAAAGGATGACAGACCCATCATCAATAGAATGATGGAGCGAAACACAAGAAACCCTGACACCAAAAGGATGTCGGGGGTCCATTACCAAAAGGATAATGGAGAACATACACTAGTCATGACACCAAAAGGATGTCAGACCCATCACCAAAAGGATGATGGAGTAATCCACAATCAACCCTAACACCAAAAGGATGTAGGGGGTCCATTACCAAAAAGATAATGGAGAACATACGCTAGTCATGACACCAAAAGGATATCAGACCCATCACCAAAAGGATGATGGAGCGAAACAAGGCAACCCTGACACCAAAAGGATGTAGGGGATCCATTACCAAAAGGATAATGGAGAACAATCGCTAGTCATGACACCAAAAGGATGTCAGACCCATCACTAAAAGGATGGTGGAGCGAACCACAATCAACCCTAACACCAAAAGGATGTAGGGGATCCATTACCAAAAGGATAATGGAGAACATACGCTAGTCATGACACCAAAAGGATGTCAGACCCATCACCAAAAGGATGATGGAGCAAACCACAATCAACCCTAACACCAAAAGGATGTAGGGGATCCATTACCAAAAGGATAATGGAGAACATACGCTAGTCATGACACCAAAAGGATGTCAGACTCATCACCAAAAGGATGATGGAGCGAACCACAAGGCAACCTTGACACCAAAAGGATGTAGGGGATCCATTACCAAAAGGATAATGGAGAACTTACGCTAGTCATGACACCAAAAGGAGGTCAGACCCGTCACCAAAAGGATGATGGAGTGAACCACAAGGCAACCCTGACACCAAAAGGATATAGGTGATCCATTACCAAAAGGATAATGGAGAACATACGCTAGTCATGACACCAAAAGGATGTCAGACCCATCACCAAAAGGATGATGGAGCGAACCACAAGGCAACCCTGACACCAAAAGGATGTAGGGGATCCATTACCAAAAGGATAATGGAGAACATGCGCTAGTCATGACACCAAAAGGATGTCAGACCCATCACCAAAAGGATGATGGAGCGAACCACAAGGAATCCCTGACACCAAAAGGATGTAGGGGATCCATTACCAAAAGGATAATGGAGAACATATGCTAGTCATGAAACCAAAAGGATGTCAGACCCATCACCAAAAGGATGATGGAGCGAACCACAAGGCAACCCTTACACCAAAAGGATGTAGGAGATCCATTACCAAAAGAATAATGGGGAACATACGCTAGTCATGAAACCAAAAGGATGTCAGACCCATCATCAAAAGGATGATGGATTGAACCACAAGGCAACCCGGACACCAAAAGGATGTAGGGGATCCATTACTAAAAGGATAATGGAGAACATACGTTAGTCATGACACCAAAAGGATGTCAGACCCATCACCAAAAAGGATGATGGAGTGAAACACAAACAAACCATAAGCTTCTCTGAAGAGATTGCGACTTATCGCTGAGGAAGGATAAGCTTCTCTGAAGAGATTGCCACTTATCGTTGAGGAAGGATAAGCTTCTCTGAAGAGATTTCCACTTATCGTCGAAGACGGATAAGCTTCTCCCAAGAGATTGCCACTTATTGTTGAAGAAGGATAAGCTTCTCTGAAGAGATTGCCACTTATCACTGAGGAAGGATAAGCTTCTCTAAAGAGATTACCACTTATCGTTGAAGAAGGATAAGCTTCTCTGAAGAGATTGCCACTTATCGCTAAGGAAGGATATGCTTCTCTGAAGAGATTGCCACTTGTTGTCGAAGACGGATAAGCTTCTCCCAAGAGATTGCCACTTATCGTTGAAGAAGGATAAGCTTCTCTGAAGAGATTGCCACTTATCATTGAAGACATATAAGCTTATCTGAAGAGATTGCCACTTATCATTGAAGACATATAAGCTTATCTGAAGAGATTGCCACTTATCGTTGCAGAAGGGTCAAGTCTGCTGGAGACAAATCACTAGGGATCGCCTAAGAGAAGGATTAAATTGAGATGAATCACCGGGGTACGCCTGCTGACTTGCTCGGGGATCACAGTTTCGACAACAAAAGGTTGCAATAGACTCCACGTGGAACGCCCATGGTCTTGAATGATATGCCCCTGTCTGGGCTGTATGTTGATTTGAAGATCTGATTAGCCACGGGGTTAAAATATGTCATGGGAAATACCCATGGTCTTGAAAAGATGCCCTGACTGGGCTGAATTTCCTTTGATATCCTTTAGTTTTGTGGGGGGCCCACAGTCTTTGCAGATAATGCCCCTGATCAGGCTGATGGTTACTTTGAAGCTCTTGAGTTTATCTAACAAACAGTTGCACAACTTCGTGGGGAACACCCACGGTCTTGCGGAGAACACCCCTGACTGGGCTGCATCTTGGAAATCTTTGAAATTTGATCTTGGACCTGAACTCACATATGTGAATGCTTGGTGATAACAATGTTCCATAAATGGAAATGAAAATGCAAATGCTAACACGTGGAGATGCAAGAGCTGGGGAAGCATGATATGATCTGGGTATGCATATGATGCAAAATGATTATGAAGTTAAATGTGATGCGTATGATGCATATGGTTGCGGACGGGTGATTGGAAATGTAGGTGCCGACATGGAGGACTTTGGTAATTGCCAATGCGGATTGGACTTTGGGTGGGAAGTACCAGACGAGGACTGGTATTCAAAGGATAGACTACCAGAAAAGAACTGGTGGCGAAAGGTTAAGTTGTCAGATGAGAACTGACTTCTGATTTTGGTGTCAGACGGGGACTGACTTTGTGGTTTGTCAGATGAGGACTGGACTTTGAAACGAGGTTTAACAGACAAGAACTGGTTAAATGGTTAGCCAAAGAATGGGTGACCAGACGAGAACTGGGCTTTAGAGGTTTCGGTTTGCCAGACAAGAACTTAACTTTAGAAGTGGTTTCAGTTACACAGTTTTGACAGGTGACAGGTTGTGGGGATGAAACCAAATGACAGAGAGGCCTTTGCGAAAGGTTAAGGTTACTGGGTGAGGTGATGGAATGACTCCTCGACACTCGTCTTTGAACTCAACAGTTGCTGACGAAAATGATCTTGCTTGAGTAGCTTGCAATGACACGACCTCGAGATGGCTTGCCCTAGAGTTTGTACCATGAAAGGATTCATCCTTGATTAATCGACTCTTGGTGGTTGCTTCAATATACTCTTGAGGTAACTTTCCCCTAAATGAGCGTTGAAGCGACTTAACTCATCTTAATTGAACACTAAAAGGGATCTGCCCTCAAGTTTAAAGAAATTTCGGGTGACCTGCCCCTGATCGGTATTCTCGAGATGATTCACTTCTGATCAACCGCTTCTTGAATGATTTGCTCCATAATCAACTGATGCTTGGGGATTTGCCTCAGACTGACTGATTCCAAATTCGTGGGATGACAATGTCTCAGATCCATAAGGTTATATGGTATACTCGGTTCCGATCCAGACTGCTGAATGATCCAGTCCTGTTTGATTGCTCTCTTTTGGAATTTCCTCGACTACTGACTTGTAATTAAAATTGTTTGTTCATGAATAGTAATTTTAATGTGAAATTCATGCAAGTTTTAAAAGAAATGTCGTTTATTAAGTGTCGTGATAGTGAGACGAATGGACAGTTAGTCTAAACGTTGTGCTAACTTGATTGGTGTAAAAGATATAGCAAGGATATTGACACCTATGCTGATGATTAGCAAATATGTGAGGAGTCAGTTTACGCAACCTTGCGATAATATGCTTTCAGAATAAACCTCGCCTCAATTAGATCTTTCGAAGGTTATAACGTGGTCTGGTTCACGGTTATAAAACAAAGGATATTAGGCTCAAAGTATGATTTGTACCCACCCCTTCTTCGTGACGATCTCCAGTCCTACGTTTAGTTAATTTTGTACATATGCTTACCTTTACGGTGTAAGCTTGATGACTCAAGGTTTGTTTGAAATGAAAGCCACCTTATTTTGCTTTTGATGGATGTTAGCGACCCTTCTTGATTTGATATGACGGTCACTGAATCTTATTCTATTTTTGTTGAGGGTTTGAGGACCTCTTTTACTTTTGTTTTGATCCCTAACTTTTGCATGGACTAATTTTGCTTGTCAGATCCATCGGGATAGCCCTAATTTTTACCTAAGTCCCCTTTTGGAGTGCTTGACTTAGCAGGCTTAAAATTTTTTTGGATTTTGTTGGAGGATAGTGACTGCCATGTCACGGGTCATTGATGGACAGCCGTCTTCTGGATTTTGTGTGCGGGATAGGATTAACTGAATAACTACCCTGCCTCAGGTTGAGTGTTAAGGTTTGAATATCCAAAGGAAACTACTACTTCTAGGCTCGAAGTGGTTGACTAGGGATTAACTCCTTATCTCTCCAGTGTTTAGGGGATTTGAAACAATGCCTGTACATAATCGGCAAGATTTTATCCGAAAGCATATAGTTTGCAATTATGGGTATTTCGTTTTCGTCATCCTCCCTTCTATCTTTACTAAAACAACAGTGATAAAGTGGAGTGGATAAGAGGTGTATGTGTTTGTGCTTTGTGATAAATAAGAAAAATGAGCGAATCCGAGATGATTGATTCAGAAAATGCATAATCATTTCATTAATATTACCATTCAAAACAACAATTTTTAAAAACAAGTAGCAATTAACAGAAAATAAAATGCAAATGATAAAAGCGCCCAAGGACTACAAATGTTGAGGACGTCTGCCTGTCTGGACCACTGGCTTTTGGAGACGACTATTGAAATCTTTGAGCTTAGACAGCTGAGAGGTCGACATGAACAACCAAACTTCCTTCTGGAAAAGATATGTACCCTTTGTCGATCAACAGTTGCACCTTGGCCTGGAAGGCTTTGCAATCTTCGGTTGCGTGTCCCGTGGATCCTCCATGATATCCACACTGAACATGAGGATTGTACCAGGAGGATAAGGTTCTGGCACAGGCTTTAGAGTCTTAGGCTCCACCAATTAATTTTGAATCAGATGTGGCATAAACTGACTGTATGCATAAGGACTGGATGAAGAGGAGCATTCCTTCTTTCCAAGTTATTGCTAGCCCTATTCTGATTCTGGCGCTGATTCTGATATCCTCGGCCATGGGCTTATTGATTTGCATGAGGAGAAATCCATCGTTTATAGGCTGAAGCTTTAGGCATGGCTGGTTTCCCACGAGGATAACATGGCACTGGATATGATGCTTGTTGAGCAGATGAGGGACCATAGAGTTTTGCTGGTACATCATGAGAATACTTAATATTTGCTATGAATGCGTTGGTTTCATTTGTATCTTCCTCATGGAAACCGTCGAAAGATTCAATCTCACTGGCCTGGCTGCTTAAGGCGTCTTGGATTTGTCTGCTTTTAAGGTAGCTTTCGACGCGTTTTCCTACTATCACAAGATCAAAGAAACTTGATAGCACACAGCCAGCCATTCTTTCAAGATAAGAGCCATGCAAGCTATCTATGAACATGTCAATTCAATTCTCTGTCCGAGAGTAGGGGTTGCACTCTTGCTGCGAATTCTCTCCACCGCTGTGCATATCCCTTAAAAGATTCATTTTCATTCTGAGATAGACTTTGCAATTGCATGCAGATGGGCGCCACGTCCAGATTGTATTGGTAATGCTTTAGAAAAGCGCTAGCTAATTCCCTCCATGATTGGATATGGCTTCTTTCTAGGTCCATGTACCAATTTAATGATGTTACACTCAAACTGTCTTAAAAACAATGAATCAACAGCTTATCGTTATGAGTGTAGGAGGTCATTTTTCGACAGAACATCACCAAATGATGCCTCGGGCAACTAAAGCTTGTGTACTTCTCGAAGTTGGGTACCTTGAGTTTCAGAGGAATCACCAGGTCTGGAAATAGACACATATCAGCAGCATCGAGGTTGGGCATATCAGGCACTTTTATAGCTTGAAGTCTCTCCTCAAGGGCATTGAGCTTTTCTTTCATGAGATCAGTCGGTGGAATCCTTTGTGGTCGAGTAGGAATATTTACTTGCGAAGGATGGCCATCTAGCGGAAGATCATACAATGTATTATTCGTCACAGTAAATCCTTGTGGGGACTCAACATTCTGGCGATCGTCCTTTGGCATAGCTACATCAGCTTGTTTTGTCTAATTGGCCTTTCAAGGCGTCTATGTTCCTCTTGCTCCAAATGCTTCACAACTCTCACGAGTTCAATAGGAATGTTGGGAAATCAACTATGGGTTATGAACAGAGGATGGGTAAGCTCTTGGCATTTGGTTTAGAGAAGGAAATGTAAAATGATGCAGAGATGCTTATGCAAATGCAATGCAATATGAAATGCAACAGACACGGGATCAAGGTCACAGATCCTGCAAGATAAACACAACGAGATATCTCTCACCTCGGGTGGGAAATCTACTAGTTTATAAGAGGGCATCCCAAAGGCTTTAAACAAAGTTCTATGCACTAACCCTCAAAAGTTTTCCATCATAACGATGATTCGTAAGACCGTAATCCCTTCAAAGGATGAACATAGAGTTATGTCTTAGTAACCTTCAGAATAAGGTTCTACAAAAGGTCCTCAGAGTCACGGACTCCCAGGTTAGAAATAAAGATGCCATTATGACTACTCGTAAGACATAATCATCCCAAAGGGGTCTCATATGAGCGGTGGAATTCAATCCAACTCAACGAGTCCTAAGTCTCGCAAATCTGAAAGAAACTACCTCCTAATCTTAGTGTATACTAGAAAGCTTGGGTAGAAAGCCTTTATCCTTACAAACCAAACCAATAAACCCAACAGGTAAAAGGAACACAGTGAAATAAAGTAAATAAAAACAAATAAATCACACGCGACAAACAAACTAGGTTTGGCTTGCTAAGTGTCCCCAGCATAGTCGCGAGCTATCGCTACTCAAAAAATGCAACGATGGGGAGGCAAAAAAGAAAGACAGAAGAGTCGCCACCGAACTTTATTTATCCCTTGAGGGGAAAGGAAAATATCGAGAAAACCTCAAGAAAAGAATGGATAAGATGGTCTCGCGACCAAGAACAGGTTCGGAAGCCGGTTATGCGAAGGGAAGGTATTAGCACCCCTCGCATCCATCGTACTCGATGGGAACCATTTATTTGTCGATGTGTGGTGACATTTGCTAAAGGTTATCGCTGTAAAGAGTGTTCCTAGGGAGAGAGAAAATGTTAGAAATAGGGGAAAGAGAGGTAACGGAGGAAGAAAGGACTCGGTAGGTCTTCGCGGTCCTAGGCCTACGTATTCTCAACAAGTATAAGAAAGTAAAAGTCAAAGTAGTTTGGGGAACTACAGATATATGGGGAAAGTGCTCGGCAAGGATTGTGGCCCTCGTGTCTATGTATCTTTACTTAAAAGGAGTAAAGAATCAGAGCAGCCTAGTTCGGCCTACGGTTTGCTGAGAAGTTCTGGTAGACGATGCTATCGTGCGCATTCTAGAAATTAAGGTGTATTGTTGCTCGCTCGTTGGAGACTTAGGTGTTACCTGTTTGCAGTAGAACGGACGTAGCATGTCCTTCTAGGAAAGGGTGGAAAAGAAAGAAAATTGCTCCCCAAGACATCGCCGTCTTGTGCCTACGTATTCTCATCTGGCATGAGAAATCAGAGCAATGTAATTCGTGAAACGGGTAACCGATGTTTTTGTGGAAGATGCTATCGTGCACATTCTAGCAGTTTAGGTGTATTGCTGCTCGCCCATTGGAGACTTAGGCGTTACATGTTTGCGGTAGAACGGACGTAACATATCATTTTTGAAAAGATTAATTTTTGCCATGCGAGGTAAAATGTCACATTTGATTTTTGGAATTGTTTTTAGGAATGAAATAGGTCCTTGGATAGTAACCCTTTACGGGTAGTACCCAATTCTTTATCTCAAAGTTTTGTTATGAAAGGGTGTGGCGAATACAAGCATGTCTTCATATTGAAAGACGACTATCGAAACCACACACTCTACAGTGGGTATCCTGACACTCGGAGAGGAAGAAGTTTACACCCAATCCCCTCCCTTTAATTCAATACAAAGAGAACTTCATTCTCTTATTAAAAGTGTTTTTGATCTTGAATGGTAAGTGCTTTGCGATAGTGAATCCTACGATAATGTCAAGCACTCGGGATAGGAGAAGGCCTACGCCTAACCACTCCACGACCATTCAAGTTTTGTTATGAAAAGAGTTTGAAAATGCACTTGGTACGAGACCGAGGTTTTAGGAGAAAAAGTTTTGAAAGAGAAGTTTTGAAAAGAGAGATGGTGAATATAATCACATCTTCGTATTGAAATACGAGTATCGAGACCACACATTCTACAATGAGTATCCTGACACTCGGAGAGGAAGAAGTCATTACTCAATCCTCTCTCTTTAGTTCAATACAAAGAAAAAGACATTTTTGAGAAGATGTGAAAGAGATTGGAGATGGATAGGAATATATACAGGATACAGATAACTAACAGTCCACCAATTTAAATTTTATGGTTTCGATATTGATTAGGTGTTTTGAAGGAATGTACAAGTTTTTGAATATTTACAAGATATGAATAATATACAGAATATATAATAATATGTACAAGAATATACACAATAATATTTGACTGAATTTAAAGCAGTTAATATTTGACAGAAAGTAAAGCTAGTCGTCAGTTTTGTTAGTGAATTGAATCGGGACAGAAATGTAATACTAAACTGTTGTAGCTCGACTTATGATGGAAGTCGAACTATATGAGGTCACATAATTGATATCCATGCAAAAGACAGGATAAAGAAATGATATTGAGGATCATTCTCCGATTAAATCGTGTCTCACAGGCCAAAAAAGGTGGGATCTCGTCTTAATCGCAAACATTATATCGATTAATCGAAGGTAGTCTATCACGAGCCCAAAGTAAAGAAAATGACCCAAATGGTCATTTTCCATATATTTGAAATCGAGAAGGTTATCGACTTCGATAAACGGCGCTTACAAATAAAAGACTTCATAGATTGCGGAAATTGAAATAAAAACCGAAATGAAGAAGAAATGAGGAGAGAAAAGGAGGTGGTCTCGGATCCAACATTATTCATCAATAGTTTGACTGGTAATGGTTTACGGAGGTCTCGTCATCGACCAAAACGAGGAAATAAATCCTCAAACAAAAATGGAAATGCTAAGATCTAACTTCTAAGGAAATATATTTAAGTTCTAAAAATTAAATCAAAAAAGAAACTATTTACACAATTTTCTAAAAAAAAAGTTAGATTTGAAAATATATATACATAAATTTGAAAACTAAATATTTAGAAAAACTAATATATATAAATATCATAAAAAAATAAACCCTAAAAAATTAATTAATGAAACTTTAAAACAAATTTAAAAATATGTTAACAAATCTTTTAAAACTAGTTGAGAAGTGAAATATTGGATATCTTGTAACGACGGGGAGGCGAAAAAGAAAGACAGAAGAGTCACCACCGAACTTTATTTATCCCATGAGGGGAAAGGAAAATATCGAGAAAACCTTAAGAAATAAACGGATAAGATGGTCTCGCAACCAAAGAATGGGTTCGAAAGCCGGTTATGCGAAGGGAAGGTATTAGCACCCCTCGCATCCATCGTACTCGATGGGAACCATTTGTTTTTCGACGTGTGAAGACATTTTCTAACAGATCTTTGCTTTAAAGAGTATTCCTAGAGGTAAAGAGAGATTTAGAAATAGAGAAAGGAGGGATGACGGGGAAGAAAGGACTCGGTAGGACTTCGCGGTCCTCTGCCTACGTATTCTCAACAGATATGAGAAAGTCAGAGTCAACGTAGTTCGGGGAACTACAAATATAGGGGGCAATGTGCTCGGCAATGATTGTGGCCCTTGTGCCTACGTATCTTTACTTGCAAGAGGTAAAGAATCAAATCAGCCGTAGTTCAGCCTACGGTTTGCTGGGAAGTTCTGGTAGACGATGCTATCATGCACATTCTAGCAGTTTAGGTGTATTGTTGCTCCCTCGTTGGAGACTTAGGCGTTACCTGTTTGCGGTAGAACGAACGTATCATATTCTTTGGGAAAAGGGTGGAAAAGAACGAAAAGTGAGCTCGCCAAGACATCGTCGTCTTGTGCCTACGTATTCTCATCTGGCATGAGAAATCAGAGCAACATAGTTCTTGAAACGAGTAACCGGTGTTTTTGTGGATGATATTATCATGCGCATTCTAGCAGTTTAGGTGTAATGTTGCTCGCTTGTGGAGTCTTACGCGTTACCTGTTTGCGGTAGAACGGACGTAACATATCCTTTTTGAAAAGATTAATTTTCGACATGCGAGGCAAGGTGTCACGTTTGATTTATGGAATGTTTTTAGGGTTGAAATAGGTCCTCGGATAGTAACCCCTTGCGGGTAGTACCCAATTCGTTATCTCAAAGTTTTGCTATGAAAAGGTATGGTGAACGTAGCATCTTCACATTAAAAGACGAGTATCGAGACCACACACTCTATAGTGAGTATCCTGACACTCGGAGAGGAAGAAGTCTACACTCAATCCTCTCTCTTTAGTTCAATACAAAGAGAACTTCATTCTCTCATTAAAAGTGTTTTTGATCTTGAATGGTAAGTGCTTTGCGACAGTGAACCCTAACGAAAATGTCAAGCACTTGGGATAGGAGAAGCCTATGCCTAACCACTCCACGACCATTCATGTTTTTTGTGAAAAGAGGTTGAAAATGCACTCGGTACAGGATCGAGGTTTTAGAAGAAAAAGTGTGGCGAATACAATCACGTCTTCATATTGAAAGGCGAGTATCGAGACCACACACTCTACATCCTGACACTCGGAGAGGAAGAATTCTACTCTCAATCCTCTCTCTTTAATTCAATACAAAGAGCACTTCATTCTCTTATTAAAGATGTTTTTGGTCTTAAATGGTAAGTGTTTTGCGGCAGTGAACCCTACGGTAATGTCAGCACTCGGGATAGGAGAAGGGCTACACCTAACCACTCCACGACCATTCAAGTTTTATTGTGAAAGGAGTTTGAAAATGCACTCGGTACAGGACCGAGGTTTTAAGGAGAAAAGTGTGTGAGGAATACAAGCGTCTTCGTATTGAAAGACGGGTATCGAGACCACACACTCTACAGTGAGTATTCTAATACTCGGAGAGGAAGAAGTCTACACTCAATCCTCTCTCTTTAATTCAACACAAAGAGGACTTTATCCTTATATTACAGATAATTTTGAAAATATGCGAAAGAGATTGGAGATGGATACAAATATATACAGGATACAGATAACCAACAGCCCACCAATTTAAATTTTATGGTTTCGATATTGATTAGGTGTTTTGAAGGAATGTACAAGTGTTTGAATATTTACAAGATATGAATAATATACAGAATATATAATAATATGTACAAGAATATCCACAATAACATTTGACTGAATTTAAAGCAGTTAATATTTGACAGAAAGTAAAGTTAGTCGTCAGTTTTGTTAGTTAATTGAATCGGGACAGAAATGTAATACTAAACTGTCGTAGCTCGACTTATGATGGAAGTCGAACTATAGGAGGTCGCATAATTGATATCCGTGCAAAAGACAGGATAGAGAAACGATATTAAGGATCATTCTCCGATTAAATCGTGTCGCACGGACCAAAAAAGGCGGGATCTCGTCTTAATCGCAAACATTATATCGATTAATCGAAGGTAGCCTGTCACGACCCCAAAGTAAAGAAAATGACCCAAACGGTCATTTTCCAAAGATTTGAAATCGAGAAGGTTATCGACTTCCATTAACGGCGCTTACGAAAAAAAGACTTCATAGATCGCGGAAATTGAAATAACAACCGAAATGAAGAGGAAACCAGAAGAGAAAAGGAAGGTGGTCTCGAATCCAACATTATTCATCAATAGTTTGACTGGTAATGGTTTACAGAGGTCTCGTCATCGACCAAAACGAGGAAATATATCCTCAAACAAAAATGAAAATGCTAAGATCTAACTTCTAAGAAAATATATTTAAGTTCTAAAAATTAAATCAAAAAAGAAACTATTTACACAATTTTCTAAAAAAAAGTTAGATTTGAAAATATATATATATATACATAAATCTGAAAACTAAATCTTTAGAAAAAACTAATATATATAAATATCATAAAAAATAAACCCTCAAAAATTAATTAATGAAACTTTAAAACTAATTTAAAAATGTGTTAACAAATCTTTTAAAACTAGTTAGATAAAATATTTACAATCTAAAACTTATTTTGGAAATAATTATAAAACTTCTTAAAAAACTAGATTAAAAAAATATATTACAAAATATGAGAAACTATTATATATAAAAAAATAAACTCTAAAGAAATAAATAGGAAAAGTATAAATCTAAAACTATATTTAAAAACTGATATGTTAGTAAATTAATTACATTTTAAAAATAAATAAAATAAATAAATAAATAATAATCCACTACATTAAACAAAACAGAGGGAGTATAACAGATAAGAGTGTTACTAAAGAAAACATGGGCCAAACGGCCCAACCAAACTAATAAACTAGCGAAATAAAAAATGGAAATGAAAAACAGTCAACACGTGACTCATTATCCTCCATGTCTCAATCTCCAAGCTTTCCACTTCTGCTTCATTTTTAGATCGAAAGCTCAAAACAGAAATCTCCTCATCCATCCGTTTACGAGTCGCGGATTCGGTGCTTCAGAGCTTGAAGATGGATTTGGGTTTGATTCTTGGTTTTAAAACAGCGCTGATGAAAGTGTTTAATGGGTTTCAAATGATGATGATGAGGTTTGTAGAAGGAGTTTTCGTTGATTGGAGGTGAGGAAATGGGTTTCGGAGTTTGTTGAAGATTTGAGGGAGGTTTTGAAGAAACGGCGGATGGGTGTGAGTTTGTTCAGATTCAGAGGTTCTGAAATGTTGAAGGTTATGAGTGTGGGAAATGCTTGTTGTTGAGTTGATGTCTTGGGTTTTCGTTAGATGATGAGCAAAATTGGAGAAGGATAGAAGGTTGGCGCTCGCGGGTTGGGGGGTGTTAATGGAGTTGGATGAATGTTCTGAAGTTTGAGAAGATGAAGTGCGGTGGTTGAGTGAGGTTCATTTATTTTGGAGTTTGAAAATGGTTGCTGAAGTTCAACAACTGTGGTCGGGTGGTGAAGGAGATGGAGAAATGATAATGGTGAAAAATGAGTGGTGGAAAACAAAATCGGTGTGGTGTGGGGCGTATTAGAAATGTTGTTTTCGTAGGGTGGATTCGCGGACAAAGGGAGTATCAACGTTTTGGAAGAGTGAAGGTTTCTGTTCTATGATGGAGGTTTGTTCATGGCAATGATGAAGGAAGAACGATGGAGATGGGTGTTTGTGGTGTGTGTTTGAAAAGGTTGAAGAAGGAGGCGCTAGGGTTCCATCAGGTGGAAGGAGATGAATAGTGGACTATATAGTCAGAAAACGACACGTGGCATTTCTATTAATTAATATGTACTATTGATAAATGCTTAATAAACTAATCCAAATTAAATAAATTAAAAAAAAACTCTAGCCTAATTAAAAAAATCTGATTAAGTCCTAATTTTTATTTTCTGAAATTTTAATTGTATTCTATGCTAAATGAAACATAAATAATTATTCTAATTAAAACAACTCTATTCTAATTCTAAATTAAAAAACATATTTAATTATCTAAATAAAATTCTAACTCTATTTAATTCAAAATTAATTTCTAAGCCTAATTAAACAATATAAAAATCTATTCTAAAAAATCTATTTTAATCCTAAATCCTAAATTCTATTACTAAAAAAAACTATAAAAATTCTATGTAATTTCTAAAATAGAAATTCTATTCTAAAACTTATTAACAATGTACAAAAATATTAATGTTTTTGAAAAGAAAAGGGAAATTAAAAAATGGAATCAATATTTACAAAAAACACCCTTCTTAGGCCACGTGTCACACTCTCATTGGATGAAATAACAGAGATTTGAAAAACATCCAATCGGGGGTGGACACGTGTCTAAATGGCATGAAATTTAGCTTGCAATGCAAAATTGAAAATAAAATCGAAAATGCGAAAATGTTTGAAAAAAAAACGGGAGGACAAATTTAGGGTGTGACAACAGTGGGGCAATTGGACTCCATGTTCGCTATAAAATCCTCTTGAGATGACTCTTTCTCATAAAGCATGTACTCTGGGGAATTATGTTTTTCAAAATGGCGACTATGACGCTCTTCATCCCCTGATGAGTTTTACTTCAGGCGGTTATGATTCCCCAGTAAGTCTCATTATTGCAGAAGCATTTTTAAACCATTGCCTCAATGCAAGTCCCCAGCGAGACTATAAGCTGACAACATTTTGGACAGAGTCGGTAATCTCCAGTGACTTTCAAGACTGCAGAAATCTCCCCAGTATCTTCCAAATGATACACTTATTATTTGAGGACCACTCCCTAATGGAACCATCTTTTCCTCACGGAAGTTGCTATACCTTTCGCTCGGAAATTTCCCCCAGGAGATTACCATATTCTCCCCAAGAAGTCAAGATACTTTCCCTATGGAAGCTGATGTATTTTCCCCAGGAAGCTGATGTACTTTCCTAGGAAGTTGCTACACTTTTCCCATGAAGCTGCCTAGCTCCACACTTCTCCAATGAAACGGATATTTATTTTATCCCCGGAAGTCTCCAATCTTGAGATGACTCTCCCAGTGAACAGGTATTCTTTGATCAGAATGTAGATTCATGTTGGCAATCCTCTCCAGCGAAGTCATGATATCTTATCCCCAAGTGAAATCTCGTTCTCTCCTTAGAGAATTTGGAACTTGGAAGCAAGATGTAGTTCCGCCATCAACTTTCCTATCCCCTGATAGAGGTACTTTTGCAGAGGTCGTCGGGTTTCCCCATCGAGATGTTTATTTCATCTCCTGTTTTCTCCTCCGCTCGTCTGTTTTGTCAGCATGTGCATGAGCATAAGCATGAAAATTAGCATACGCATTGCATTTTCATACGCGTTTTGACATACGCATTAGCATCTGCATGTTTGCTATCCTCGTTGTCTTTTGTCGTTACTTTGGATGTGGTTACTGCCAAGTAATTGGGTTTGTCCGTTCTCTCCAAATAGAGTCGTCAACCTTAGGCATAAAATACCTACTATTTTCCAGTTTCCCCACAGAGTTCAACCCTCGTGGATGATGGTTATTTTAGTTATCTTTTCCGTGCCTATGATAAGATAATCCTCATTTGAGTTCATTCCCTCAATGGAATCTTGTTTGACAGTTTCCTTCTAGCTCGACCCTAGATTGAACTTCGGTCCTCGTCAGTCGCCGAACCTACCTGGACGTGCATTTATTTTGCACTATCTTTCAAGAAGAGCCCTATTACAACACCTTTGCAGATAAGCGACAATTTTCATCCTAAGAGGCCTATCATTTTACAACACCGGTATGTGACAGTTCTCGCCTGAGAAGCTTACCATTACCTCTTTACAACATTGGTATGCGACAGTTCTCACCTGAGAAGCTTATCACTACATTTTAAAAACAACGGTATGCGACAGTTCTCGCCTGAGGAGCTTATCACTACATTTTACAAACATCGGTATGCGACAGTTCTTATCATTATATCAGACAAGCGACAGTTGTCGCCCGAGAAGTTTATCATTATATTAGACAAGCGACAGTTCTCGCCCGAGAAGCTTATCATTATATCAGACAAGCGACAATTTTCGTCCGAGAAGCTTATCATTACATCTTTTTCCTCAACAAGCAACAGTTCTCATCCGAGAAGCTTATCATTGCTACCCTTGCAAGTAAGCGGCATTTCTCGCCTGAGAAGCTTATCCTATCTTCATCATGACTAGCAGCAGGAGGCCATCTCCATTGAGAAGCTGGTTTTCGGTGCCCTTTCAACCTTGAAGTATGGGGGAGATTTATTTTACCCTTTAGCAAAAGAAGAAACTAAGACCCGTTCATGGCGTACAAACCTTGAAGTATGGGGGAGGTTTATTTTACCCTTTAGTAAAAAAAGAAACTGAGACCCGTTCATGGCATACAAACCTTGAAGCGTGGGAAAGTTTATTTTATCCTTTAGTAAAAGAAGGAACTGAGACCTATTCAGAGCATACAAACTTTGAAGCATGGGGAAGTTTATTTACCCTTTCTAAATGAGTCATTCGGTTAAAGGAGAAGCTGAATCATATTTTGATCATGGAAGTTTATTTTCATCTGATAAGCGACAGTCCCTTCAGAGGAGCTTATCATTTCATCTGTATCCCCGGATAAGCGACAGTCTATTTATTTGAGAGTTTATCCATTTTGGAATGTAAGTTCCTTCCAACGATCAGTGGTCGTTCTCTCCCGAGAAACTTATCAAGGCAGTTCCCCCTTGAAGTCCATTTATTTTGGCATACAGCGGGTTTTTACCCTGTATATTTTCTAATGAGTCCTGAAGATCCTGTTTCTAGAAGCTCGGATGTTATTTTTGCTCAATGCTCCAGCATTCTGTCTACTTGATCCTACCCTATAGTGTCAACAGGTCATGCTTGAACCTGTTGAGCAGCTACTCTTGGATATTTTCCCCAGTGGAGGTCGTCTCGCCGGTGCCATCTCCATTGAGGATCCCTTCTTGTCTTTCTCTCTAAAGTGACCACTGGTCATGTTTGAACCTGTTGGTCCATCACTTTAGATTTCCTCGGTTCCATGTTGTTTCCCCAGTGCGTTGTCCTCCCGAGTGTGTGTTTGCTCGTTGCGTTGTCCTCCTGTGTCGTTGTTTCGTCTGCATTCCTGCATTTTTTCCATCATATGCATCATATTATATTCATAGCATCGTCAACATTGTCGTTTTGTCCGCAACATTGCATATCACTGCATCTAAGGGCAAAATTTTCGGTTATCTGTATTTAAATCCCTTTCACCATGATTTCTCGAGCCTTCGTTGCTCAAATCATCTGGTAAAGTTATTTAAATAAGGGCAACTATCATATCCCAAATTTTACCATTAGATTAGTGATCATTTTCGCATTTCATTTTAATACATCTTTCGTTTTAACTAACCGCTAACCGGTTTACCCAGTTTGTTCGTTTTGCAGGAAAATAATACTGTGTGCCTTTAATTCATGTCAGTGCAGGCATATCACCATATTATAGTCTTTTGACGATTACAGAAACCAATTCATCGTCCGAGGATGCCCCAAGCAGCTAGGGTCTCCTGTCTCTCGATTACACGACTTTGGTTTAAAAATTAGTTAGAATTCTATGACAGTGCGAATGTTGGATTTTTCTCCAGTACAGTTCATCCAGACTTGAAAATCAGATTTTAGCCGTCAAATGCTAATATGGAATATTAATCGGTTTGATTGTTTGCTTTGATTTGAATCAGTGCAAGATTTAATCCCAAGGATTTTATTCATTTATTCAAGGCCATATTCCTCGATTTTTTTATTACCGAGAACGAGTTAATTCTCAAAGGTTTAGTTAAATTCAGAATTTGTGTTAGATGTCAGTTGATTCCAAGTATTTGCAAGCAGTTAAGTTTCAAATTCGAATGGCGAAGTGTCGAGTTAATTCGGGAAAGATATGTGGATTGAATTTATTCAGAAAATCAAAGCTCACTTTATTAAAGACTGAATTTATTTATTTTTTTCGTACAATTTCCGATTACAAAATTATTCAAGTCTACATTCTTGAGGATTACAAATTGAAGTTTCTAAGTCTAAATCCTAAACTTTAAGTCCGAGCTCGTCAAGCTTCCAAGGCTTCCACTTCAGAATCTTCAGAGTTCCTGCAAAATATCAAAAATTGTTTAGAAATAGGACGTATTTTGATCAAAAGATGGATTTTATTACTATTTTTGGACCCTCGGGATAATATCATCATCGGGTCCGGGAAGGGAAACAAGTTAATGCTACCGAACCCCCCATTTTTTCCGTTTCCGACCTCAGGCCCAAGACCAGCAGAAATTCTGTTTCGTATCCGAGAAAGAGAAAAAGAGATTTTAGAAAAAGTGATTTTGGGTCCAAATAGTTCATATCCAAAAATATACAAACAGGCCTCAAGAATAATATCCAAAAAATCGAACAAACTGAAAAATCCAGAAACCAAACCGGTCTCACCATCAAAATTACCAAATCTGAAAGTGGAAGGATAATACCAATATAATCAAAACAGCACCATTAAAACATTTCTGCCATCAAGAGGATTCCGAAAATAGAAAAAGCATCAAACATGTCAAAACATGTTCTGCTCGAAAAGGAAAACAACTTTAAGCCTTTCAAAACCTGTTTCAAAGAAAAATAGTATAAGAAGATGAAGAAGTTCAGAAGAAAGGGGATCCAAAATACACAATCACAAAAAGCCAACCGAAAATCATCAAAGCAACAATCCATATCCAAAAATCATCTGAGCCACAGCCTTCACCAAAAATCATCCCAAAAATCCGATATAATCCCCATGGAGAGTCTCGACGAAAACCCGGGAATCATTTGAAGATTCCAACGGATCCGGAAACTCTCGGGCTCAGAATATATCATCGTTGCCCCAAAATCCATAAAAAATCTAAGAACACAACCCCAAAAAGCCTTCGCGAATCTGTCCCCGACCGGACTCAGACGCGAGGAAAACCTCGTCGTCATCCTCGTCCGCAAACCATTCACAACAAAGAACATCCGAAGATCTAAACCGTAACCCCAACAACAACCGTAAGCCTTCTTTCAAAACATTCATTTTCGTTTTTTTTTTCAACTCGCGAAAGGATGAAGGAGAGAAAATTCAGACGAAAAGAAGAAGAGCACAACCGCATGCAAGACGAGGAAAACGAACAGAAGAGAAAAGAAAAGTATTTCTGCAGACAACCCCATGGGGGATCCGCTGCGGAAAGTAAAGAGAAGAAGGGTTTAAAACCCTAATTTTTTAGCACCCTCCCCTTTTATAATGTGGACCGGGTCGGGTCTGGGGTCTGACCACCCAGCCCGACCCACTTTTATTTTATTGTTATTATTTCATTTTTTATTTTAGTTTTAGTTTGTTTTGTGTTCATGTAATATTATTAATTAATAAAATACTAACCACTAACTAACTAACTATTAACTAATTAGCATAATAAAAATTTTAATATTAATTTTTTATAAACTAATTAAGAAACAAATTTTAATTCTTAAAATATAAAACAACAAAATATATTTGGTTTAATTAAATCCTTTTTTTTTAATTTGACTCAATAACAAAAAATATAAAAATATTTTTAGATTAGGTTCATTCTAATTTTCTTTTTCTTTATAATAATTTAAAACCCAAAAAAAATATATAATTTTAAAACTTAACATTATTTAATTTCTCTTTTCATAATAATATAAAAAAAAATACATTTAGTTTGTTTGTGATTCAATGTTATTTCAGTAAATAATAAAATACAAAAATGTTCATTTTTAATTTTAATTTCATTCCATTTTCCTTAATAATTAAAAAAAAAAATCAAAAAGAACTTATTTCTAATTTCTAATTAAGTTATTTAAACTCTTTTTAAATCTGTCTACCACTTATTTCATTTTTCTTAAAAATAAATAACATCTTTTTTGGTAACTCAAAATTAACTATTTTAACTTAATCAATTTAACTTAGACTTAAATTTTAATTCCATAATATTCTCAAAAATACAAACAAAACAATTTCACCGCTTATTCCATTTTCATCGTCACACTTAATCACAAACCCTAACTTTTTCTCAACTTATCGCTCGAATTTAGATTGCGACCTCTACTCATGAGTATTTTTCAATTATCATTGTTATCATCACTTGTATATTTTTTTCATTATCACTGTTTTCCCACCGAAGGAAAGGTTACCTGTTTGACCGCCATGTGAATAGCCCACACCCTTCACCTTTTCCCAACTTTAAGATGTTGAGTCACCGATGCTTAGGTGACCCACCGTGGACATCCTAGCCTTAGGATTAGGAGTCATCGCACTCCACGTAGATTTCCGCCGTGGAATACCTACTTACACCCTTTCAATTCAACTTTACAACATAGAAATCGGAGTCGCCGCACTCCAAAGTAAGCGCTTCCCTATGAACGTTTATTTCCCCCCCCCCCCCAAAACCTTGACCACAGTCAAGAAGTTCCTCTTCCTCCCTTTCAAGGGGAACTACGATTACTCTGATTCCATCCCCTACCTCAGATACGTAGGCACAAGATGCGAATCTTGGCGAGTAAAATTAGGACTAACCCCTTAAGTCCTTCTTCTTACCCTTTAACCCTTAGTATAACCTTTAAGTAGATACTTTTAGCAATAGCACATTTAAAACAAGAGGTTCCTGTAGAGTACTACGGAAGTTTAGGATGATAATACATTCCCTAAGCTTAACCAACCCCCGAACCCTAGATCTTTCCCCGCATTGTGTTTACGATGCAAACTAGGTTTTTCTTTTCTTTAACCTTTCCTTCGGATAAATCAAAGACCGGTTGTGAATCAAGATTGTGATTCAAATTAATCAATAATTTGATATCCTATTCTCACCGCAACAGGTACTAACTCGTGAACCAAGGATATCGTAGTAACACTTCCCGCAGGTTGCGATCATAATGTCCTTATACAAACCAATCTACATCATGTCATTATACATAGGCCTAACCTACTCACTCATTTATTATCCTTTTTCATTCAGGCGCAATCACATTAAGCACGTTATCTTGTACTCGCATGGTGAACAAACCTGTTGGTGATCCTGATCCGAATTTGTGTCAATATTCAATGTTTTTTTCTTTTTAACACAGATGCATAAGCATAATTTTAGAAGTTTCACTACCGTTAGGCTAAATAACCGGGTGAGGGTTGCCTAACTTAGAAGGCGGATCCTTTTTTCAAAATCTTTGCTTTTCTGCATGTATTTTTTTTCTTTTTACGGGATCATTCACCTATTTACATCGGTTCGTCCACTTAACGGTAACTCAGATGGTGCTGACTGCTAAAATAAACTACTTAAGGATTAGTTCAAGGGTGAGATTTTAAGGTCATCTCATAATAAGTATCCATATCGATTTCTATAATTAAGAGACTTACGGTGTCAAGACGATGTCGATTTTTCAAAAGTTTTCCCAAGTCTCTGCAAAGTATCTAAACTTGTCTAACAACCCAAATTTTCAAAATAAAAGTTGTTTTCTTATTCAAAAAAATTTGGTATGACTCAAGAAATGGGTGAAAATAGACAAACTACACATACGACTCGTCAAGCACATGTAATTATTAAAAACAAACTAAAACACAAGCTAAAAGCATATTTATAACTAAACTAGAAAGCAATAAAATGAAAAACATAAAGGAAAATAAAAATAGTAAATATCTCCTCCCATACTTAGACCAAACATTGTCCCTAATATTTCGATAAAAGGTGGAAAGAAATAGGAAAAACTTGGACATCACTACTACTGACCACTGGTACCCTCTCCTCCCTACTCTGGATGTCGAGAACGACGGCTTCTACTGCGGTGTTATGTACCCTGTGAAAGCTTAAGCCGCTCAATCCTCGATGCTAGTGAGTCATTAGCCTATCGGAGCTCACGAAGGTTTCCTAGTATAGAACCTTGAGTGGCTTCTACCAGCCTGTAATGGTTGTCAAAACGAGCTTGCTAGTGTTGTTGTAGAGAGGCGACGACAAGTTGGGACTCCATCCTAGAACTCATGGATCGCTCAGTCTATCATTGTGACTCACGCATGAAGTTCATCATGTCCTGTTGCTGCTCATACATGGCATAGAACAGGCCATGAAGTTCTTCTTCGCGATCTTGCTGTTGTCTCCACATCTCCTATGTAATATAGAATCCAGAAGGTGCATCTTCAGAAGGGTTAGTAAACAGTGGAATGTGTGTAGGTGATGCTTGTGGGGAAGGAATATTATGAATAGGGGATTGGTTCATCCGCTCATATTCATCATCGGTCTCGTTACCTTTGTCTTTCGAGATGTTTGGTGGTAACGGACCGAGAATAGGATCAACTTGTAAATTATAAGTCCAGTTTCTTTTGTATCGCACATCGGTACAATGGGAACAAGGTAAAGCAACACTCGGTATAAC
Organism: Lathyrus sativus; assembly: GCA_963859935.3. Taxonomy (NCBI): domain Eukaryota; kingdom Viridiplantae; phylum Streptophyta; class Magnoliopsida; order Fabales; family Fabaceae; genus Lathyrus; species Lathyrus sativus. The sequence continues at coordinate 628,427,699 of OZ012738.1, forward strand.
TACATTTTGAACCATGAGGGTGTATTCTTCTTCCTTCCTTACCTTGCACAATTGCATATCTCTCAAGACTTTTAAGTTTATGGTGCGAGGTGGGAGTGGTTCTAATGTGGCTACCTCGGCGTCAAGTTGGAGGGCACGTGCAATGGAGGTAATCAATCCCCCAAATGATATGATTTCTCTCTTCTTCACAATAGCACACATATGTGCTAACATAAAAGGTACGGGGTTCAATCTTCTGTGATAAAGGGAAACCTATAGAACCAACTTATGAAAGGCTGACCCGATGATTTTTGAGTTTATTAATTTACACTATTAGCATTGTCGGTCTGTTAGGATTCCCATTTGGGGAGGGTGCCACTTATGAGGCACCTTTAGACACTGAATGGAAAATAGAGGTTTTCCAACTGTGGAGAGACTTGACTGGTCATGCCATTAGTTCCTTTGAGGAAAACTTGGCCTCTGATATACATAACCCGACCATACGTGTTTTCTGCCATTTGTTGGCTGATACCATATTTTTTAGAGAGAACTCTAACAAATTAAATTCAAAAGAATTCATTTTTCTACACGTTGCCCTTTATCACAAAAGATTGAACCCCGTACCTTTTATGTTAGCACACATGTGTGTTGTTATGAAGAAGAGAGGAATCATATCATTTGGGGGATTGATTACCTCCATTGCACGTGCCCTCCAACTTGACGCCGAGGTAGCCACATTAGAACCACTCCCACCTCGCACCATAAACTTAAAAGTCTTGAGAGATATGCAATTGCGCAAGGTAAGGAAGGAAGAAGGATACACCCTCATGGTTCAAAATGTAGCTATACTGAGTGTTGCTTTACCTTGTTCCCATTGTACCGATGTGCGATACAAAAGAAACTGGACTTATGATTTACAAGTTGATCCTATTCTCAGTCCGTTACCACCAATAGGTAGACTGTGCTAAAATGGATACCTAGACTATACAGACAGTTTTCATCAATATAACTCGTTGCAAAAATTTTGCGTGTCTGCAAGTCTTTAAATTTATGCCTCTGCCTATTCCCGTCTCTTCCTTCATGAAAAACCATTTGTCCTTGCTCCCTTGCTGTTATTGTTGGTGGTTGTTTGGTGGAAAAGGAGGGTTTTAGTGAAATTTGTAAATTGGAAATTTTTGTGGAATATGGGGAATGGTAGTTGAATGAGGTTTAGTAGTTTTTCAATGTGGTCAACAATGGAGGAAATGAGAGTTTTTAAAGGTTGAAGATGATGAGAATAGAGAAAATATGGTTTTTCTCTAATATGTCCCGTAAAAGGCTTCAGACCCCTTGGCGTCCGTCTAGGGGTAGATGGCGTCCACCATCTTTGTATTTTGGGCTGGCACGAGATTTGGGCCTTGGCTGGGTTTGGATCCTCGTTTGGGGGTGTATGTAGCGTCTTCTAAGATATTGGTACATGCAAGAGACATAGATAATAATTTTTACACGATATAAATGATAAAAATGTGCATTAAACATGAATAATGATAATAATAATAAAGATCCTGAAAATTTAAAAATTAACTGATAAATTTGAATATGCGGAAATAAAACTACTACTAATGATAATATGTCCGAGGTGAATTAAATGGCAAAAATAATAATAACAATACGGTAAAAATAATGATAGCAATGCGGTAAAAATAATGATAATAATGCGGTAAAAATCTCTTCCACACTTAGTGTGATCAATGTCCTCAGTACGCTAGTAATTCCTCTAAAGTGATTGGCGACGAACACCTTGATTCATATGTGGACAGGATGCCTATGCCTCTACAAGCCGGTGTCTAAGAATATAGATTTCCTGATACAAGCAATCAGATTTGGTGGCATGTGTCGCATCAGAGACCTCCATATGTATGGTCAATTCAGTAAGATCTTCGCGAAGAGAAAAAATCTCCTTGCGCATAGTATCGAACTCAGAATAAGTGTCACGTCGCTGCAGATGAACATTACAGGAATACAATATGGTTCTTTTTGAGAGAGGTGTAGGATGGTATTCAGGAACACGTGGGGTCTTAGGTCTTGTAGGTGTATCATCCCGACCTTCTAGGGCATACGACCAGTTTTCTTTATTATGAACATTGGTTCGGGTCGGATTTGGTAGTCCAAAGTAGTGAATGGCCTCATCGTCAATCAGGAGTTTGAAATCAGCAGGACCAAAGAAAACTCTCCTAACTAGGCCACGATCTAAACAATGGTTTAGTTCAATAAGGGTGTAGCCACAATAGGTGGTCAGGTGAGATAATTTGGTGGCGAGACCTAGGGCATGAGCTATGTGTGTAATTGTACCTCTTATATGGATGGGTCGTTCGAAAGATCCGGTGGTTAGGTTAAGTTTACCCATCAGGAAATTTCCATTGGCTATAGGACGTGACTGGGAGGTGCAGAAGAGCATAAGGATCTCTTCAGAATTTACATGGATGTCAGTTTTGTAACACCCTTTTTTACCCCACAATCATTAAGGCAAAATAACACAGATATTAGAGTAAATTATTTAACTCAATAAAAATCACCTCAAAGGGTGTACATTTCTCAATAGCTCAAAATAAGTCAATGTTCTGTGTACAACGGGTTTTCTCAAAATACATCAAATTGCACAAAGCAGCGGAACTCAAAGGGTATAAATCAAGGTTTTCCTCATATGGGAAGATAAGCAAAATATCTCAACATTATATAATTTAACTCAAAAGAACCCAACCTGATGTTACATATCAGAGCAAGACCCTCTAAGTTAACCAAAAGGCTAACAACTCAAAGACTTCAAAAATCCTCAACGGCGCCCACGGCTAAACCTGATCATCTTCACGTTACCCACATGGAGGTAACATTCAAACATGCAAGGTGAGTAAAACAATTCATAATAATCAATGTATAAAAATCAACATATAAATGGCATCATAATCATATTCAACACATTCATATCCTTCAATATGCCTTAAAGGCCACAACGTCATAATTCATACAAAAGGACCTATAAATGCAAATGCAACAAGACTCAATACATGTGGTACCAATCATCACAGCACGATGGACATTGGGCCATCAACCCTTCTAGATCCCCCTCAATAGGATTGATTCTACTTGAGAACTGGAGCACATCAAAACACTTCACATCCATGCAATGGGATTGAAGCCAAAGTAATCGAGGTCCTGAACCGAAGTCCGGATGCACATGAATGCATGATGCACACGTCACAAATCATCCTCATAACAACATCATAGGTGCATCATCATTCATCATATTTATAATCATCAAACGCCATAGCTCATCGTCATAATCATCATCATACGTCATGTCATCATAGTTCATCATCATAATAATCATCATCATACATCATGTCATCATATAATCATAATAATCATCATCATACATCATAGAAATCATCATATAATCATATACAAATCACATAGCGCTCACAATCATACTCATATTAAGTCATCATATTATCACATATTAATTCATAATTATACTCATGGTAATTCTCATACTATCGCCTATTAATCACATAAACTTCACAGTCCTAATCATGTTAATTCATCATATTATCACATATTATCACAGTTACCCTCATGGTAATTCATCAGGAAAATTACAGCATCAAAACATCAAGACATCACTGAACCAGAACATGATTCATTAATAGAACATATACAAAATTGACTTATCAAACATAATTAGACATAAAAATATTGGGAAACTAATTCCCTTATCTATATTATGTTATAGCCCTATTCATTAGCTTTCCAATGCTTCGAACGGGGGCCAAAACAGACCTACGGATCAAAAGTTACGTCCAAAACGATTTCGACCGAAAACATGAACAGTCGTGACGGACAGCAAAACGCTGTTACGCTTCAGAACCTAAATCATCCCAAAAGTCCACACGATTCACTTCCCCATTGCCCCCAAAACATCTCTAAATCATCCCTAAGGTCTTACGGTGATAAAGGCACAGACCCTACGGTTTACTAGGCCAATCCCGTAACATATTCACGCCCTAAATCATAATTTTTCCTTTAATTACACCCTAAGGCATCAGAGTTACTCACTATCAAATATTCATATCCCTTCAGAGTTAGACATATAACAATTCGAGGTTTTGTCCACGAAGGCCTACCTTTCCCTTTTCCCCAATGGATTCCAAGTTAGATTCACACTAATAGGTTTAGGCCACGGAGGCTAAAGATCAATATTTCTCATATCTATACTCTAACAGTCAATAATACTTATCACTACGCCACAACCTTCAGGGTTCTCACTATCAAATTTCCCTACAGGGTTAGAGTCAAATCATAGTTTTTGGCCACGAAGGCCTAGTTTCCCTTTTTCCCAAATAAATCCCTACGGTTAAAATTCTCAATAATCGATTTAGGCCACGAAGGCCAAAAATCCCTTTTTCTCATTATTCGCCTCAAAACTCTTAAACCCTTAAATCAACCTTAAATACACTGAAAGTCACACATGGAAAATTATGAAAGGTTATACTCCCCATACCTTAGTTGTCGATCAAAGCCTTCTCAATCTTTCAGGGAACCTCTCGAAGCCTCTGCCTCCAATCTTCTCCTCAGACCTCTGGTCTCAATACTTTTCAAGGTTAACAAAATGAATCCTAATTTCCTTCAGAATTCCTTTTTGTCAAACCTAGTCTTGGGCCACACAATTGGGTTTTTCCCATAATACCCTTACTAACTCCTCTTAATGCCCAAATTACCCTTATTTCACTTATATTTATTTTAACTAATAATGATACTAATATTTCCATATTGTATACTATTAATTAAATAAATAATCCAAAAATGCATAATTCTCAATAATCTACAAAACCACCGAAAACCACCAAAATACGAATATTCTCAATTAAATAAATTAATTAAAACATTCCAATTAAATTTGGGGTGTTACAACTCTCCCCCACTTAAAAGAATTTTCGCCCTCGAAAATCACCTCAAGGAAACAGAGTCGGATACGGCTCCCTCATCTGATCCTCACGCCCCCAAGTCCAACTTTCTCCAGTTGGTCCTCCCAAAACTACCTTTACCAAGGCAACCTCTTTACCTCGAAGTTGCTTCTCGTTCATCAATCTGAGCTAGCAATGCCTCAACAGTCAAATCATCTCTCACTTGTACATCATCCATCTGAATCACATGTGACAGGTTTGGAATGTACTTCCTCAACGGAGACACATGAAACACATCATGCAAATTCACAAGCGATAGCGGTAGGACAGTCTAACATGCTACTTCTCCCATGTTTCCGCTGCGCCACTCTGATACAAACCAACAAAACACGGTGTGAGCTTCTGAGACTTCAAAGCTCGACCAACACCAGTTACCGATGTAACTCTCAAAACACACGATCTCCCTTGAAATTCAAGTGCTTTCCTCCTCTTATCATGGTAACTCTTCTGACGACCCTGTGAAACATCCATCTTTTCTTGGATCCGCTTGATCTTCTCAGTCGTCTCTTACATAATCTCAGGTCCGAGCACAACACTCTCGCCTGACTCATACCAAAACAAAGGAGTCCTACACCTCCTACCATACAAAGCCTTATACGGTGCCATTCTGATACTAGAATGGTAACTGTTCCCGTATGTAAACTCAACCAACGGCAAATAACTATCCCCCGATCTACCTTGATCCAACACACAAGCTTTCAACAAATCCTCTAAAGACTGGATAGTTCTCTCTGTCTGTCCATCCGTCCGCGGATGATAGGTAGAGTTCAACTTCAACATGGCACCCAAAGCATCTGCAAACTCTCCCAAAATCTCGATGTAAATCTCAAATTTCCATCTGATACAATATCCGACGACATCTCATACAACTTCACAACTTCCTCAATATACATCTCAGCTAGCTCCAACATAGAATGATTAATCCTCATTCGTATAAAATGAGCTGATCTAGTCAATCTATCCAAAATCACCCAAATTGAATCATATCCCTCTCATAGTCTTCGGCAACCCCAACACAAAATCCATGGAAATACTATCCCATTTCCACTCTGGAATATTCAACAGTTGTGTCAGACCCAACGGTCTCTGATGTTCAATCTTCGACCTCTGGCAAGTCTAACCAGCATATACAAACTCAACCACTTCTTTCTTTATCCCTGGCCACCAAAACAATTTCCTCAAATTCGGGTACCTCTTCATAGCACCGGGATGGATAATCAATCTACTTAAATGTCCTTCATCAAGAATACTCTTCTCCAACTTAACAATATATAGAACACAAACTCTATCACGACATCTCATGATACCATTTCCTTTAATTCGAAAATCAGTCATTCGACTTTGATTTATCAAATTCAACCGATCTACCAACCCAAATTAGACTTTTGACCTCATTGAATCTCATCAAGAATACCACTAGTAAGGTCCAACATACTAAGCTTAACTACATAAGAAGTCTCTTCACAAACCAAGCTCATATCACGAAATTGCTCAATCAATTCTAACTCTTTTACCATCATCATCGGTATATGCAAGATTTCCAAATCAATGCATCAGCTACGACGTCTGTTTTACCCGAATGGTAATTCAACCCAAAACCATCATCCTTCAGAAGTCCCAACCATCTCTTTTTCCTTACAATCAACTCATTCTAATAAAAGAAGTACTTCGAACTCTTACGATTACTACACGTCTCAATTCTCGAACCGAACAAATAAAGCTTCCAAAGCTTCGACACACCTACAACAACAACAACCTCTAAATCATACGTCAGCTAATTCCTCTTATGCCCTTTAAGTTACTTTAAAACATAAGCTAAACTTGATGATGTTGCATTAACACACCTCCCAATCCCATCAACGAAGCATCCTAATGTACCATAATGGTTCTGTCGGATTTGGCAAAATCAAACCTGAGCTATTGTCAGTGTTCTCAAAAGCTCTTGCAAATTTTCTTCATACTTTGCATCCCAAAACAAAAGCTTGAACCTTCCTAGTCCACTGTGTCAATGGCAAAGATAACTTGGAAAAATCCTTTAATGAATTCCAATAACAATCTGCCAACCCAAGAAAACTTCTAATCTCAAATACAGGTTTTTAGAGCTTCCCATTGCTATACATCTCCAACCTTCGTCATATCAACCACAAACTTGCCCAAATAAGTATGGAAAATCCTATTCATACTCTACAAACCCACATGGTGCGTTAGTCACACCAAATGGCATCACAAAATACTCATGATGTCCATACCTTATTTTAAAAGCAGTCTCCTGAATATCTTCAGCCTTCACACGAATCTGATGATACCCAGTTCTCAAATCTATCTTACTAGACACACTTGCAACAACCAACCGATCCATCAAATCATCAATCCTTGGAAGTGAACACTTATTCTTGATAGTCACCTTGTTCACTTATCTATAATCCACCCAAAGACTCACAAAACCTTCTCAAGCAAATCTTCAAGTTGCCTTTTCAACTCTTTCAATCCCAATACAGGTATACAATATGGAGCCATCAATATCGGACTAGTTCCAGGAACTAAGTCGATCGCAACTCCACTTCGCGTTCTGGCGTCAGTTATCTCATCAAGAAAAACCTCTGGAGAATAACAATTAATTGGCAAACCACCAACTTCCCCACTTTAATAAACACTCAAAGTTTCCATCAAAATAAACATCTCAGTACCATCCTGCACCAACTTATCAAAATAATCTGTAAGCACTTAGCTTAACTCAAAGCAATTCACTGCTCACACCATCTAGGCTTGCAAGACACGTCTATCCCATCCAACATGACTTCGTCCATCATCAACAAGAGATTAAGGGTGATTAGTCCCTCAAGTTGTCAATAGACAACCGAAAATCATGATGGGGTATAAACCATCTTTACCAAACTATAATAGCGTTCATCGACACACTGAGCCACCACTCCACACTTGCAGCATCCTAGAGAAGCACCAGCTTCTCCCCCACTTGATTCATTCCCACTTCTGCAGACAAAGCTTAGAAAAAAACGTGTACCGACAGTGTTTTTACGCACATGTCGCATACCAGGGGACAATTAACATTAAACAACTTGGCCAGATGGACCGACCTGCTCTGATACAACTAATGTAACACCATTTTTTACCCCACAATTATTAAGGCAAAATAACACAGATATCAGAGTAAATTATTTAACTCAATAAAAATCACCTCAAAGGGTGTACATTTCTCAATAGCTCAAAATAAGTCAATGCTCCGTGTACAACGGGTTTCCTCAAAATACATCAAATTGCACAAAGTAGCGGAACTCAAAGGGTATAAATCAAAGTTTTCCTCATAGGGGAAGATAAGCAAAATAACTCAACAATATATAGTTTAACTCAAAAGAACCCAACCCAATGTTACCTATCAGAGCAAGACCCTTTAAGTTAACCAAAAGCCTAACAACTCAAAGACTTCAAAATTCCTCAACGGCGTTCCCGGCTAAACCTGATCATCTGCACGTTACCCACGTGGAAGTAACATTCAAACAGGCAGGGTGAGTAAAATAATTCATAATAATCAATGTATAAAAATCAACATATAAATGGCATCATAATCATATTCAACACATTCATATCCTTCAATATGCCCCAAAGGCCACAACGTCATAATTCATACAAAAGGACCCATAAATGCAAATGCAACAAGACTCAATACATGTGGTATCAATCATCACAGCACGATGGGCACTGGGCCATCAACCCTTCTAGATCCCCATCAATAGGATCGATTCTACTTGAGAACCAGACCACATCAAAACACTTCACATCCACACAATGGGATTGAAGCCAAAGTAATCGAGGTCCTGAACCGAAGTCCGGATGCACATGAATGCATGATGCACACGTCACAAATCATCCTCATAACAACATCATAGGTGCATCATCATTCATCATATTCATAATCATCAAACGTCATAGCTCATCGTCATAATCATCATCATACGTCATGTCATCATAGTTCATCATCATAATAATCATCATCATACATCATGTCATCATATAATCATAATAATCATCATACATTATAGAAATCATCATATAATCATATACAAATCACATAACGCTCACAATCATACTCATATTAATTCATCATATTATCACATATTAATGCATAATTATACTCACGATAATTCTCATACTATTGCCTATTAATCACATAAACTTCACAGTCCTACTCATGTTAATTCATAATATTATCACATATTATCATTGTTACCCTCATGGTAATTCATCAGGAAAATTGCAGTATCAAAACATCAAGACATCACTAAACCAGAATATGATTCATTAATAAAACATATACACAATTGACTTCTCAAACATAATTAGATATAAAAATATTAGGAAACCAATTCCCTTATCTATACTATGTTATAGCCCTGTTCATTAACTTTTCAACAATTCAAACGGGGGCCCTTATCTATCCTATGTTATAGCCCTGTTCATTAGCTTTCCAACACTTCGAACGGGGGCCCAAACGGACTTACAGATCAAAAGTTACGTCCAAAACGATTTCGACCGAAAACATGAACAGTCGTGACGGACAGCAAAACGCTGATACGCTCCAGAACCTAAATCAACCCAAAAGTCCACATGATTCACTTCCACAATGCCCCCAAAACATGTCTAAATCATCCCTAAGGTCTTACAGCGATAAAGGCACAAAACCTACGGTTTACTAGGCCAATCCGGTAACATATTCACGCCCTAAATCACAATTTTTCCTTCAATTACACCCTAAGGCATCAGTTACTCACTATCAAATATTCATATCCCTTCAGAGTTAGACATATAACAATTCAAGGTTTTGGCTATGAAGGCCTACCTTTCCCTTTTCCCCAACAGATTCCAGGTTAGATTCACACATGGAAAATTATGAAAGGCTATACTCCCCATACCTTAGTTGTCGATCAAAGCCTTCTCAATCTTTCAGGGAATCTCTCGAAGCTTCTGCCTCTAATCTTCTCCTCAGAGCTCTGGTCTCAATACTTTTCACGGTTAACAAAATGAATCATAATTTCCTTCAGAATTCCTTTTTGCCAAACCTAGTCTTGGGCCACACAATTGGGCTTTTCCAATAACACCCTTACTAACTCCTCTTAATGCCCAAATTACCCTTATTTCACTTATATTTATTTCAACTAATAATAATACTAATGTTTCCATATTGTATACTATTAATTAAATAAATAATCCAAAAATGCATAATTCTCAATAATTCACAAAACAACCGAAAACCACCAAAATACGAATATTTTCAATTAAATAAATTAATTAAAATATTCCAATTAAATTTGGGGTGTTACAAGTTTCGATTTTTCCAAAGAAGGTCTGAGCTAGGATCATCTAGAAGTATCTAAAGGTTGGGTTATGGATCTTGTTTGACAGTTGGGTGGAAGGATCAGGGCCTCCTCCACTGATGACGTGACTCCAGAACTTATCCAACTCATTTTGCATACCATTTACTTCTAATAGTTCATGTATAACATCTAGACCATGCTGAAATCCTAATAGGTTAGCAAAATCTTTGTGGTTGAGGATGTACTCTTTTCCAAACAATATGAAATTAATATGCCCTCTTTTGAATCCTTTACCAGTGTAGGGTTCGTAAATGAGAGAGCTGAGGAATTCTATGGTTAAGTTCCTGTACGTGACATTCATTGCATCAGAGTATTCTTCCCATTGGAGTCGATGGTTGAGGTATCTCACACTGGCTTCAAGACCTAAGGTTTCAAGGCAAATAGAATCAGGGTATCTGGTTGGGAGCATGGGTCGCTCAGAAAGGATAAAATTTTGTTTCCTATGCTTTTCATCCCTGAACACAACGTGCATATCATCGAAGTTCTGCATCCTAAAAAATAATATTAGTGGAGAATGCTATTGAGGGCGATGGGGTCTGAGACCTGAAACATAAATATCACACAAGTCAGTCCTGTTAAGCGGATAATAAATTTAAATAATTCACCTTTTGACAATAAGATATATACAAAAAAACAAGGAAATAAAATGGTCGTGGTTTGCCTCCCACGCAACGCTTGTTTAACGTCGGTAGCTCGACGATTATGGAACTTACCTAGTAGATATGGCAATGGGTGGTTCAATCAGAGTATGACCGGAGTAATAGTTAGGGATTTCTCCTCCATAATAGTGTTTTAATATTTGCTCATTTACTATAAAAGGACTACATAAATGATATCGAATTTCTAGTGCCCCAGACTTCAGGACTTAGGTGACCTCATAAGGGCCAGTTCATCTTGAGCGTAACTTACCAGGAAACAAATGCAATCTAGAATTAAAGAGAAGTACAGGTTCGCCTATGTTGAATTCTTTCATAACAATCCTTTTGGCATGCCATGCTTTAGTTCTTTCTTTATAGATAATGGCATTTTCATAAGCATTATGTAATACCCCAAATTTTACCCTTACATTTAGTCAGTCATTTCGCATATTACTCCATTTTTGCATCCATTTAATCACTAACCGATCATCGAGCGCGATTTGTTTTGCAGGAATTACCCCTAGGGGCGTTTTGGTCATTTTGAAGCATAATTCGTAATTTTGGGCCAGATGGGGTTTTATTCCTGAGTCATTTATTTACAAGGGTTGATTATGTCAAGGTGTCGGCACGTTTTGACTGGTATTGAGAAACTCTTGTCAGAAGTAGTTGGACTCAGGGCCGTTTCGGTGTTTTGTTTTGAATGATAGAAGCTTGGGATAGTGTTAATACTGTTCAGAGAAGTCATGTGATCAAAGGGATTGTGGTTAATCGTGTCGCGGGATACTAGTTATAAAATTAATCGAGGCAAATATTTTTGGGACTTTTATCCATAAGTATTCATAATTTACAACTCAAAGGTGGATTTAAATAATTTGTGAATTATTATTCATGGATATTTAAATTTATAATTGAGAAAATAAACATGAATATTTGTTGGGTTTTATTTCATAAATATTAAAGTACAGTAGAATTGAAAGAACACTTTCGAATTCTATTCAAGATGATTACAAGAGAATGGCATTTACAATCAGTATCTATTCTAAAAGAAAGGTCCTAAGTCCTAAAAAAGAACTCTATTGGTCTTCATTTGGTTTTCCCGTGAATTCTTCATACACTTCTTGATTACCTGAAAAAACAAACAAAGACAAAACAAAGCAAAATAGAAGAAAATGTTAAAAGTTATCTTTGACACTCTCAGAACATCGTCATCATCGAGTGCCGGGAGTGGCACAACCGAAGCTGCGTCCTACCCCCGTTACCGATCCGCGCCATTGGCGTCAGATCAGGTAATCCCTGTTCTTATCATGCGGGACAACCGAGAAAGATGAAGAAGTAAAAGAAGTTCGGGCCGATAAATGATTAACTGAAAAGGGTCTATGCCATCATCGAGTAAATCCCATTTGGTTTCCAAACTGATACAAAGGTAAAACAGCAAGGCAAATTCGGACTCAGACCCGGATGCCGGCAGGTCTGAATCGTTTTGTTTTCAAAGATTTCCAACACCTGAAATTCACAAAACAGCATCAGAAAAATTCGGGCATAGATTGAAGCCAAAGTTCATAACAGACTTAGAAACAAGTTCAACCCCAAAAGAAAAGATTTAAGTTGAGCCAGGAAATAAGAGACCAAGGGTAGTTCAGCAAAATCAAGCCCAATTCACAATTAAGTTCAGAATACATCAGATTTGGTTCATGTTCAAAAAACCAGAAGCCACAACAGCAACAAGGCAATAAACCAAAAGAGCAAGTTCAGTTCAAGACAAGTTCAGTGCAAGAACAATCAAACAAAGAATCCCAAAATTGGTCAGTTGAAACTCGCCTCGAATAAGATCCCAACGGGCCAAAACTCTGAAAAATCAACAAGTAAGATAACATCAGAAAAAGTTGTCTCAAAACTTAAACAGAGCATCATAAAAAGCATTCGAATTTCAACGCAGCACAACACAAATCACACCTACGAGCGAAACTATACCAGAGAAAGAAAGCAAGATAAGCTCGCATAATCAGTTACCTATCAGTTCAGAATAAATCCCGACTAAAGGTGCAAGGCACATTGGAAAAGTAAAGTGCAAAGTTTAAGGCTCAGTTGAACATCACAACCACAAAATTCACAGCCATAAACCAGTTCTGAAAGAAGAAAAGGAAAATTAATGAGAACCGAGGCCAAACCATATCAGAACCGTATCAGTTCACAGAAATCATGACTCTGAACCAAATTCAAACAAGCAAAGAACACAGCAGAGCATATCAAAAGCAACTGTCAAAGGCAACCGCGGCATCATCGAATAGTATCCCTTAAAGGTTCAGACCCTAAAAGTCATCATCACCGCATACCCTCCTCGGCAGCTCTGACTCAACCAAAGCCTCAGCATTAGTTCACTGAAAAAAGAAGAGGAAAAGTTAATTCACAGTGGAAAAACCGAAAGTACAGGACATGGGCTCAGTTCAAACATCATCGCCCAACAAAAGTTGTATTCAGGCTTGAAAGGAAAGAAAGAATTAAGTTCGTGTGCAAGAGGACCAACTCCAGTTACAAGAGAGAAACGGAGTCCTGTTCAGAGACATAAGATCTCATTAGAAAGATCAGAGAAATTCATCAGAAAAAAACAGGGCATCAGCAATCCATATCCAGTCCATCAAAACCAAACCAGTTCAGATATCAAACAAATCAAATCGAAATCCAAAGCAATGTCCAAACAAAATCAAAACAAATCAATTCAGTTATCAAACAAATCAAATGAAAATCCAGAGAAATCCGAGCAAATCCATATCCGAAAATAGGGTCAAATAACATCCAATCAAGGAGTCCTGAAAAAGGAAAGTCCAAATCAGATGAGATCAAATATATCAGAAAAAACGAAATCCAATCTCACAAAAGTGAATCAAATCCAAAAGTGATCACAACAGCTAGGTAAAAATCAGAAAAGGAAAAGATTTGCTCCAATCAGAAATCAATCTCATCCAAGACCATTAGGGGCCCAAAAGAGAAATCGAAAAAGATATATAGGGAAGATACCACCTGATGAAAAACCCTAGACGAAAACGGCGAAGAACACCAAATAAAGCTGCGAAGAAGACGAATCGTGAAACCCTAGCGACCGCGAGAGAGAGAGAGGAGAAGGGTTTCATCGAAGGTGACCATCAAAGTACGAATCGAAAGATCGAGGAAGGTCCACCAACGCCGCCTCCATCCACGACGGGCAAACCTTCCTCGGAGGCTCAGTTCACCATCATCGCCTCTCTTCAATACCGATTGCGAACAAAAAGCGTAAGCAAGGAACATAATACCGTCACTTTTAACATTGTTCAGTTTAATTTCAGGGTTTTCAACATGATGGAAGAAAGAATCACAGAGAGAGACGATGAGGAAGACGAAGGCTTAACGGCGCCGCGAGGGGCATAGGGTTTCTGAAACCCTAATTTTTTCCTTTTCTATATCCCACCAACCGGGTTGGGTCCGGGAGTGATGACCGGCCCAACCCCTCTTTTTTTTTTTTTTTACCTTTTTCTTTTTTATAATTAGTTAAACTTTATTAAACCTTTTTTTTTAAAACTAATATTGAAATTGTTTTTTAATAAAATAATAATTAAAAACTTTTTTATATAAAATTAAAAAACCTTTTTATAATAATAAATAAAAACCATTTTTTAAATAAATGTATTAAAATCCCTTTTTAAAAAAAATATAATAATTAGGTTAAAATAGTTTTTAGGGTTTGAGTTAAATTAATATTAAGAATTCCATTTTAATTTAAATTGAAGATTATATCACAAAATAAAACCACAAAAAGATGCATAATTTCACTTCGTCACCATCTGACAATTCTGCCCATTAGTGGTGTTTGCTCGTTTTGCAGTTTATTGCGTTTACCGTTATTCATCTCATTTTTATGTCATTATCATTTTGTAACTGCTCCTCTCATGTAACCTCGCGAGCTTAACAATCGCGCTTTAATTTCTGTCTTTAAGTTCCTGCTTGTATGGTTTAAATTATCGACATTATTTCCCTGTTTGCATGGTTCAGGTCTCACGCATTTATCAATACTCCTGTCACAGTACACACTTCCGAAGGAATTAGGTCTAGCCGTTTGACCGCCGTGTCAATAGTCCTCAACCTCAACCTTTTCACCTTACAAACCCTAATTTTCATACCTGTCTCGCAGGCAAAATTACAATTTTACCCCTAGCATTAGGTCAAAGAGCCGCCGCGCTCATTTTAGGGTTTCCCGCCGCGGAATCCCTAACCTAATTTAACCCTAATTCACTTAACAATTCAACGTAGAGATTTGGATTTTCTACACTCCACGTAAGCGTGTCCTTAAGATGCGTTTATTCCCCTTGAGACCTTGACCACTATCAAGAAATCTCTAACCTCCCTTTTGAGGGGAACTACGATTACTCTGATTCCATTCCCGTAAGGATACGTAGGCACAAGATGCAATGTCTTGCCGAGTAAACTTAGAATTAACCCCTTAGGTCTCCTTTCTCTCTTTTAATCCTTTTGTACATATACCTTAAGCAAATGAATAAAGCAAATAGTAAACATCTGAACAAAAGGTTCCTGTAGAGTACTACAGAAGTTTAGGGTGCTAATACCTTCCCTAATCTTAACCAACCCCCGAACCCTAGATCTTTCCCCGCGTCGTGTTTACGACGCAAAAATAGGTTTTCCCTCTTTTGACCTTTTCCTTCGGATAAATCAAAGAGCGGTTGTGAATTGAATTGCGATTCAAATTAATTAATAATTTGATATCCTATTTCCACCGCAACAGAAAATGGCGACTTCACTGGGGAATCTTAATTTTTGAGGGTTATCCCTAATTTGTTCATATATATTGCTACTTGTTTTGTTATTTTGCATGTATATATTTGTGCTCTGGTTTGGGACTGTTCCTTGTGTTGTGAGATAAGTCCTACACCCGGACTAGTGACATTATTATAGGATGGGGATATATTCGATGAGGCTTATAGGGAGTTGAATCCCGACCAAGCTGATTCGAGAATCACCGCTCAGTTGAGACCTTTTCGAAAATGGTTCGGTTGAACGAGTAATCGTGAAAACTTTTTCCATGGTCGATTGGAGTCTGTGATATTGAGGACCGTAGTACCTTAACACCACCTTGGCCTTATTTAGGACGTAGTGCGGGAGCTATGTGGGAGTAATCCTACAACGGTTGCTACGCGATACTACACTCAAAAGAGGTTCTCTTGAGAATATTATTAACCCCCGAGTCAATCGGAAGGTCGATAATATCCGAAAGATGGGCTGATGACTTTGGGCACTTTTTAGAACCTTGTTCGGCAGGTACAACTAACCTATAGTACACTCCTTTTGGGGATGGGTAGACCTTAACTCCACTCATGACTTTTAACCTAGGGTTTTGTGTATTCATGTGCATGGCATCCATAAAGCATCCCATTGCATTGTATTTCATGGAATTCAAACATCATTTATATCGCGGGATACTATAAATAAAAAATGAAAATGAAAAAACAAGAAAAAGATTTCCTTGGTACCCCACGACATTCGTAAATGTTTGAATTCCATGAAAATCTTCATTTGCATTCGCATCATAGCATCATATACTTTCTTGCATTGCATGTGTCTTCCGTTTTCTCATGTTCGATTCTCTCGCCTTCCAGTTTCGTCACCCTGAGTCCTCGGCACCAGTACAACACCAGAGCTCAAACTCGGAAGAGAATGGAGGATCAGACAAAAGAGATTGATCGCCTTAGCAATGAACTTGAAGACCTGCGAGGGGGTATGGGGCGTATGATGGAGTTGTTACACGTCATGAATGCTAAGATGGATACCCAGCCCACCGTTGTTTTCGAGATTACCGGCGTTACTGTGGACCCTCCACCGAATGTGGCCGTATCAAGGGACCCACCTTATGGTCTTGCTCCCGATTTTGTGCCTCCTCAAGCCACTGTTCCGATTAATCAGCCTGTTCAGCAAGCCGTGCCTTTATTTTCCGAAGTTTCTAGGGGGGCTCCTATCTTTGCACCACCTGTTGTGCACACCCGTGTACAACCGTATTTCAATGAGACAGTCTTTGATAATCTTGATGAGAATGTTGAAGGTTATGAGAAACATGACAAGCTTCGTGAGGAAGTAGACACTATCGTCCAAGATTGAGAAAGGTAGAAGGTGATCAAATTTTTGGGACTGCTGCAAGGGACGTTTGTTTGGTCTCAGGTCTGGTTATTCCCCCGAAGTTCAAGACTCCGAACTTCGATCGCTATGAAGGTGCCACTTGTCCTAAGAGTCATCTGATCATGTACTATCGCAAAATGGCTGCCCATGTTGAGAATGATAAATTGATGATCCATTGCTTCCAAGACAGTTTGAAGGGTGCTTCTTCCAAGTGGTACTTAACTTTGGATCAGTCTCGCATTAAGAGTTTCCAGGATCTATCTGACGCTTTCATCAAACATTACAAGTACAATATGGATCTGGCTCCTGACAGAAGACAGTTGTTGAGTATGTCGCAAAAGAATTCTGAGTCATTCAAAGAGTACGCTCAAAGGTGGAGAGAGATTGCTTCGCAAGTAGAACCTCCTTTGACCGAGAAAGAGTTAGCTGATTGGTTTGTCGACACGGTTCGTCCAGAATTTTACGAAAGAATGGTGGGTAGTGTGACTTCAAATTTCTCTGACATCGTTGCTGTGGGTGTCAAGATTGAATTGGGTATGAAAAGCGGTAAAATGACAAATACTCATGGTGCTTCAAGGGATCAGCCGAAGAAACCTTCGTACAACTCTCAGAAGAAGAAAGAAGGTGAGACTAATGCTATATCCTCTGGTAGACGAAGAGACCAATTTTATAAATATCCGCAAGGTTATGCTCAACCTCAAGGGTATCCGATTCAATATGCTCAACAACCCTATGTGGCAGCTGTTGCACCTTCTTTCAATCAACAGGTTCCTATGTATCAACCTATGCAACAATCTCCTGCTTATCCGCCTCCTAACTATCAACAGGTGCCCAAAGCTCCTACCCATCAACAGCCAAGGAATCCAGCTCCTCGCCAGAATGTTCCTAACAAGAGACAGTATAAACCTTGTCCGCCGATTCCAATGACTTTCACCGAGCTGTATCCCTCATTAGTCAAGCAAGGTCTAATCACTACTCGAGCTTTGGGCCCGCCTCCTAATCCGCTGCCCGCCAATTACAACGCCGCCGCTCATTGTTTATTTCATGAGGGTGCGCCTGGTCATGATCTAGAGAACTGTTATGCTCTCAAAAGTCTTGTCAGGGATCTGTTGGAAAAGAAGATTTTGTCATTTGAAGATCCTCAACCGAATGTTAAGAAGAACCCTTTTCCTAACCATGAGAGTGTTAATGCCATTAGTGCCGATTCTGAGGAAGGTTATGTCCTTGATGTTGTTCAGATTAAGACTCCTCTTAAGATATTCCATTCGAAGTTGTTTGAAGCCGGTCTGGTAGATACTTTCCATGTTGCATGCGCAAGTTGTGAAGCCAGTATTAAGGGTTGTGTGTTGGTTCAGAATGATGTTCAGAGGTTGATTAACGAGGGTGTTTTACAAGTGACAAACCAAGCCAAGAAGGATGAAGTCGCTGTGGTTGAGCCTGTCTTCCATCAGCCTGAATCAAAGGGTAAGGTACCAGTGTTTAATCCGTCAGGGGCAAGTTCTGCCAACCCCGTGTTCGATATACCAAAGTCGTTTATCCCTGAGACGAATCAGCCTAAGCCTATAATTATTCGAAAACCAAGTCCGTTTCCTTTTAATGATCCCAAAGCTGTACCTTGGAGATATGACGTGACGATGATTGACAAGGAGTCTGGGAAGGTTATTCCAAATGAAGAGGTTAAGGACATTGTGACTAATATCGCAGAGGCAAGCAGGATGACTCGCAGTGGCCGTGTGTATACTCCCCGTTTCAATGAGGTTCCACCTAAGGAAACAACTAGTATCCTAGTGCCTGCCAAAGACAAAGGTAAGGGAGCCGTTACGAATGATGAAGATGCTGAGTTTTTGAGGATCATCAAGAGAAGTGACTATAAAGTTATCGATCAACTTCATCAAACTCCTTCTAAGATTTCGATTTTATCTCTGTTGTTGAGTTCACCCGCTCATAGGATGGCCTTGCAGAAAGTTTTGACTCAAGCACATGTGGATCAAGATATCAGCACCAGTCGGTTTGATAGTGTGATTGCCAATTTGACCGCATGTAACACCCTTAGTTTCAGCAGCAAAGAGTTACCAAAGGAGGGTCCGAATCATAATCGTGCTTTACATATATCAGTGAAATGTCAGGAGGACAATTTAGCGAGAGTGCTAGTGGACACCGGCTCTTCTTTGAATGTTCTACCCAAGAGGGTTCTTGATAAGTTGGTTTTCAAAGAGACTGTGTTGAAACCTACTCCTTTGATCGTCAAGGCTTTCGATGGTTCTCGCCGATCGGTAATGGGGGAGGTTGAACTTCCTATCCTGATTGGGCCGCAAGTTTTTAATATCACGTTTCAAGTCATGGACATTAATCCCAATTACAGCTGTTTACTTGGAAGGCCGTGGATTCATGCCGCTGGGGCAGTAACCTCAACGTTACATCAGAAGATGAAGTTCGTGATCGATGAAAAGTTAGTTATTGTACACGGTAAGGAGGATCTGATGGTCAGTAACCTGTCTTCTTTCCGTTACATCGAGGCCGATGAGAATGCTTTGGAAATCCCCTTTCAAGCACTCGAGATCGCCAATGCTGTTCTATTAGAAGTCGAAGAGACAGTGGGTCAGGGTAATCCATCTTTTGTGTCTCTGAAGAGTACCAAATCAATAATTGACAGGGGCATTCCGGAAGGTTGGGGAGAGGTAATTGACGTCAAGACCAAGACTGATCGCTTTGGGTTGGGTTACAAACCAACTCAGAATGGAGCAGCCACAACTGTCGAAGGGCGTCCGAAGGTTATCCTAGAGGTATTTGTCAGCGGAGGTTTCCAAGTCAATGCCGTCAGTGACTGTGAGGAAAATGAAGATCTGAGCAACCTGGTGTTTAAGGGTGATGCAGCTTTGAACAACTGGGAGGCCATAGAGATCCCTGTTATTTTTCCATTGTCAAAGTAATTTTTAGCATTTTCACCTATGTTTTCAAATAAAAATCCGTAGCTCTGCCCAAGGCTATAGGGTCGCTTTTGTTGGGCCACCTTTCACTTTTAAAAGGATATTAATAAAGGCATTTTGTTCAATTCCACTTTGGTTCATTTGCGTTTTTCGTTTCCACCTTTTAAAAAATGAAGTTGGCAACCTTTTTCAAAAATAAAACAAAAAATAGCATTTCATTTCTTGTCTTACATATCTTCGAGCATTTTAATTAAGTAAGCCTTCCATCATGCAGAGACATCGCAAACCTTGTTGGATCCAATGACTTTATTGACACTCCTAACTGGGATGCACCCATCAATCAAGCTGAAGACGAGGGTGAAGAAGATTTTGAAGTACCCGCTGAACTGACAAAATTGATTGAGTACGAGTACACAGAGCTTCAACCGCATAAAGAGCAGGTGGACTTGATTAATCTTAGTACAGATGAAAACAAGAAAGAGGTCAAGATTGGTGCAATGCTTGGGACGGAGGTTAAGCAGAGGCTGATTGAGTTGTTAAAAGAATATATTGATGTGTTTGCATGGTCGTATCAAGATATGCCTGGTCTAGACACAGATATTGTTGTTCACAAGTTGCCACTTAAGCCAGATTGTCCGCCTATCAAACAAAAGCTTCGAAGAACGAGACCCGACATGGCTTTGAAAATTCGAGATGAGGTTAAAAAACAGTTAGATGCAGGTTTCTTGGCAGTTGCAAAATATCCAGATTGGGTTGCCAACATTGTGCCAGTGCCCAAGAAAGATGGTAAAGTTAGGATGTGTGTGGATTACAGGGATCTGAACAAAGCAAGTCCGAAAGACGACTTCCCTCTGCCACATATTGATACACTTGTAGACAATACAGCCAGTTTTGCGTTGTTCTCATTTATGGATGGTTTCTCTGGCTATAATCAGATCAAAATGGATCCCGATGATCGAGAGAAGACTACTTTCATTACTCCTTGGGGAACCTTCTGCTACAAAGTCATGCCCTTCGGTTTGAAGAACGCAGGGGCAACTTACCAACGCGCTATGACAACTCTTTTTCACGATATGATGCACAAAGAGATCGAGGTGTATGTGGATGATATGATACCCAAATCTCAGAGTAAAGAGGAACATCTAGACCATTTGGTGAAGTTGTTTGAACGACTCAGGAAATATCAGTTGAAGTTGAATCCTGCTAAATGTACCTTCGGTGTCAGATCTGGAAAATTGCTTGGTTTTATTGTTAGCCAACGAGGGATTGAGGTAGATCCTGACAAAGTCTGAGCCATTCAAGATATGCCAGCTACGCAAACCGAGACACAAGTTAGAGGCTTTCTTGGGCGTTTGAACTATATTTCCAGGTTTATCTCTAACATGACCGCTACTTGTGAGTCGATATTCAAATTGCTTTGTAAGGGGCAGACGGTTGAGTGGAACCCTGATTGTCAGAAAGCTTTTGAGAAAATTAAGAATTATTTGCAAGATCCCCCTATTCTGATTCCTCCCGTACCTGGAAGACCGTTGTTTATGTACCTTACTGTTCTTGAGAAGTCTATGGGTTGTGTGCTTGGGCAACATGATGAGACTGGAAGAAAGGAACATGCGATTTATCATCTGAGCAAGAAGTTTACCGATTGTGAAAACAGATACTCACCATTGGAGAAAACTTGTTGTGCGTTGGCATGGGCCGCTAGGCGCCTTCGGCAATATATGGTCTGTCATACCACATTGTTGATTTCTAAAATGGATCCGATCAAGTATATTCTTGAAAAACCTGCTCAAACCGGGAGGCTAGCCCGTTGGCACATGTTGTTATCCGAATATGACATCCAGTATGTACCCCAGAAGGCAATTAAGGGTAGTATTTTATCGGATTATCTTGCAGATCAGCCAGTAGAAGATTATGAACCTCTTAAGTTTGACTTTCCTGATGAGGATATTTTGTTGATCAAGAGAGATTGTGAAGAGCCAGATCCGAGCGAGGGTCCAGAACCAGGTCTTTGGTGGAGGATGATGTTTGATGGTTCCTCGAATTTCAATGGGCATGGTATAGGCGCCGTTTTGATGAACCTAAAGGGTGGATTCACTCCGTTTACAGCCAGGTTAGACTTTGAGTGTACTAATAATGTCGCGGAGTATGAAGCATGTATTCTCGGCCTCGAAGCAGCCATTCACCTCCGAATCAAACTTCTCAAAGTAAGTGGTGACTCAGCCTTGGTTATTTACCAAGTACAAGGCAAATGGGAAACGAAGAATGAGAAGTTAATCCCTTATAAGGACTACATTGTCGAGCTGATTAAGTATTTTGACGAGATAGAGTTTGAGCATGTTCCTAGATCTGAGAATCACGTTGCTGATGCTTTAGCCATGTTAGCATCCATGTGGAAAGTTAAATTCGTTAATGAAGCACCTCTTATCCATATTGAACGCAAAGTTGAGCCCGCTTATTGTCAAGTAGTTGAAGAGGATGAGGTGGATGAAAAGCCTTGGTTTCATGACATCAAGAAATATCTAGTCAAGCAAGAATATCCCGATGGTGCTACCGGTCTGGACAAGAAAACATTGAGAAGACTGGCTTCCAAATTCTTTATCAGTAATGGTGTGTTATACAAGAGAAATCACGACATGGTTTTGCTCAGATGTGTTGATAAACGGGAAGCGGACATGTTACTGCAGGAAATTCACGAGGGGACCTTCGGAACTCATGCCAATGGTTATGCTATGTCTAAGAAGATGTTAAGGGCTGGATATTATTGGTTAACCATGGAAGCTGACTGCATCCAATACGCCAGAAAATGCCATAAGTGCCAAATTTACGCTGATAAAATGCATGTACCTCCATCGCCGTTGAATGTTTTGTCTTCGCCATGGCCGTTCTCAATGTGGGGCATTGACATGATTGGGGAAATCGAGCCGAAGGCTTCTAATGGTCATCGTTTTATCCTTGTTGCTATTGATTATTTCACCAAGTGGGTAGAGGCGGTTTCCTACGCCAACGTGACTAAGCAAGTGGTTGCCCGCTTCATCAGGAAAGAAATTATCTGCCGTTATGGAATTCCAAGTCGGATAATAACTGACAATGGCACCAATCTGAATAACAAGACCATGAAGGAGTTGTGTGACAGTTTCAAGATCACGCACCATAATTCTTCTCCGTACCGTCCTAAGATGAATGGGGCCGTTGAAGCTGCGAATAAGAATATCATGAAAATCCTGCAAAAGATGGTCGTGACTTACAAAGATTGGCATGAGATGTTACCGTTTGCTTTGCATGGATACAGAACCTCAGTGCGAACTTCGACAGGGGCAACACCTTTCTCATTGGTGTATGGAATGGACGCCGTACTCCCCATTGAAGTAGAGATACCTTCTTTAAGGGTGTTGATGGAAGCTGAACTTGAAGAAGCTGAGTGGGTTCAAGACAGACTGGACCAGTTGAATCTCATTGACGAGAAACGCATGACAGCTATGTGCCATGGGCAATTATATCAGAAACGGATGAAAAGAGCATTTGATAAGAAGGTTCGTGTCCGTGAGTTCCGTCAAGGAGAGCTCGTACTCAAAAAGATCTTGCCAGTGCATAAAGATATGCGTGGAAAGTGGATGCCCAATTATGAAGGCCCATTTGTTGTAAAGACTGTATTCTCCGGAGGGTCTCTGATACTTACAACAATGGATGGAGAAGAGCTAGCACATCCCGTGAATTCTGATGCAGTCCGAAAATATTATGCCTAAAAACTCGCTAAGTCGAAAACCTGCAAAAGGCGACTTAGGCAAAAGTAAGGGTTGAAAAAGAAATAATAATAAAAAGCTCGCTAAGTTGAAAACCCGAAAGGGCGATTTAGGCAAAAAAGAGCGTCCCGGTGGATTGAAAACCCGAAAGGGCGGTCCAGGCAAAATTTAGGGACGAAGGCATTTCATTGCATCAGAAACACCGGTTATCGCGAACACACTTTCCACATGAGAGCCACTTTACAGTTCGTTCATCCTCGTCCAAAGCAAGATTCTGGATTAGTCTGAGTTATTAGTATTAGTAGGTGTCGTTGGATTCAATGTAACCTTTTCCCATGTTGCCAATTTCAAAGCATAATCATCTGTGGAGCTATGCCCTCAGCAAGCTGCCACCCTTTAATAAAAGATACCATTTTGTTACTTACATCCCTTGGTGCATTACTCTTGTTTTCTATTGTTATGCAAAATGCATTTATTCTTAAAATTTTGAAAATGAAAGGTGCTTTGAAAATGTTTAAAACTGTTCTTCGAAAACGCAATCGAAAATATAAGAAATTACTTTGACTAGAGGAAATTTCGGAAGGATCTCTTCAATCCTCGTTAAATCTCATTGTTGCAGAAACACTTTTAAACCATTGCTCTGACACAGTCCCCAGTGAGACTATAAGCTGACAACTTTTTCTTGGGTAACTCGAAAGTGTCCCTCAAGTTTTCTTCTCCCCATGTGAAGACGTGATACTGTGCACCCAAGCAGATCACCTTCTCCCCAGAGAATTCAGAACTTTAAAACCAGATTTGGTTCTACCATTGATCCTTCTCACCCATGATTGACGTATTGGTTGCAGAGAACGCAGGGTATCTCCGTCGAGATGTTTATTTCATCTCTCGTCCCGTCTATAGTCAGTTTCGTCAGCATACGCAAGGGCATAAGCATCACATGCCTATTTCATATATTCATTTCACATACTCATTACATACTCATTCCATTACATCCTGCATATTTAACTACATAGACATTAACATACATTCATATTAAACATATGCGTTAGCATTCACAGGTTCATTGTGTTTCACCATCGTTGGTTGTTACCGCCGAGTAACTGGGGTTTGTCCATTCTCTCCAAATAGATTGTCAGCCCTAAGCATAAAATACATATGTGTTTCCAGTTTCCCCACAGAGCTCGATCTTCGTGGATGACGGTTATTTTAGCTATCTTTCCTCTCCAGGATAAGATATTTACCCTTCGAGTTCATTCCCTCGATGGAGTCTTGATTACCAGTCTTCTTTCTAGCTCGATCCTAGATTGAACCTCAGTATTGTCGGTCGTCGAGCCCAACCGGACGTGCATTTATTTTGCACCATCTAAAGATTTTCACCATACCATGACAGATGCGCGACTGTTCTCGCCCGAGAAGCTTATCACGGTACCCGGATGTGCATTTATTTTGCACTATCTTTCAAGAAAATCAATCACAATCCTTTACAGATACACGCCGGTTCACGTCGGGAGAATCTATCAGTACATCTTACAGCATCGGTATGCAACTGTTCTCGCCTGAGAAGCCTATCGATATAACAATCCTACAGCATCGATCAGCAACAGTTCTCACAAGAGAAGCTTATCACAATCGATCATCAACAGTTCTCCGCCGCGAAGCTTATCATCATCTGTTATCACCTCTACAAGCAGTTCTTACACGAGAAGCTTATTATTTCCACTCTTGCAAATAAGCGACATTTCTCGCCTGAGAAGCCAATCCTACCTTCGTTATGACTCACAGCAAATGGCCATCTCCTTTGAGTAGTTGGGCTTCCATTTTCCTTGTCGTCTTGAAGTATAGGGAGGTTTGGACCAAATCGTATTCAGGAGAGCACGATCTTGAAGTACGGGGAGGTTTGAGCGGAATCATATTCAGGAGAGCACGATCTTGAAGTATGAAGAAGTTCATTTACCCTTTAGTAAAAGAAGGAGCGGAATCATATTCAGGAGAGCACGATCTTGAAGTATGAAGAAGTTCATTTACCCTTTAGTAAAAGAAGGAGCGGAATCATATTCAGGAGAGCACGATCTTGAAGTATGAAGAAGTTCATTTACCCTTTAGTAAAAGAAGGAGCGGAATCATATTCAGGAGAGCACGATCTTGAAGTATGAAGAAGTTCAGTTTATCCTTTAGTAAAAGAAGAAACAAAATCATATTCCAGGCGCCGACCTTAAATATGAGAAGATTTATCTATCAGATAAGCAGCAGCCTCTTTATTTGAGTGCTTATCCATTTTGGCATGTAAGTCCCCTCCAACGATAAGTGACAGTTCTCCCTCGAGAAGCTTATCAGGGCATTTCCTATTAAAGTCCATTTATTTTGGCATACAACCGGTCCTTACCCTATATATTTGATACGGATTTCCGAAAAGTCCGTCCGATCCCATCACGAAGGATAGTCTATAGAAGCTTGGATGTTATTCTTTGCTCAATGCTCCAGCATTCTGTGATCGATCTTGCAAATCGTACGTGATCCAGTTTTATTCCCCAGTGGAGGCCGTCTCATAGGTGCCATCTCCCTTTGAGGATCCCGTTCTGGTTCTAAAAATGACAATTGGTCGTGTTCGCACCAGTTGACCGTCATTTTAGAATTCTCCCCAGTGTTGTACCGTGTCCCGGCGCGTCGTTTTCCCCAGTGTGTTCTTCTCGTAGCGTTTTACCCTGTGTCGTCGTATTCGTCAGCATTTTCGCATTCATCATTCCAGCATACGCATCACATCATATTCATGGCATTGTCTACATCAATCCGTTCTCGCTTTGACCATAGCATTGCATATCGCCACATATAAGGGAAAAATTTTCGGTTATCTATATTTAAATCCCTCCACCATGATTCCTCGAGTCTCCGCCACTCAAATCATCCGGTGTAGCTATTTAAATAGGGGCAACTGTAATACCCCAAATTTTACCCTTACATTTAGTCAGTCATTTCGCATATTACTCCATTTTTGCATCCATTTAATCACTAACCGATCATCGAGCGCGATTTGTTTTGCAGGAATTACCCCTAGGGGCGTTTTGGTCATTTTGAAACATAATTCGTAATTTTGGGCCAGATGGGGTTTTATTCCTGAGTCATTTATTTACAAGGGTTGATTATGTCAAGGTGTCGGCACGTTTTGACTGGTATTGAGAAACTCTTGTCAGAAGTAGTTGGACTCAGGGCCGTTTCGGTGTTTTGTTTTGAATTATAGGAGCTTGGGATAGTGTTAATACTGTTCAGAGAAGTCATGTGATCAAAGGGATTATGGTTAATCGTGTCGCGGGATACTAGTTATAAAATTAATCGAGGCAAATATTTTTGGGACTTTTATCCATAAGTATTCATAATTTACAACTCAAAGGTGGATTTAAATAATTTGTGAATTATTATTCATGGATATTTAAATTTATAATTGAGAAAATAAACATGAATATTTGTTGGGTTTTATTTCATAAATATTAAAGTACAGTAGAATTGAAAGAACACTTTCGAATTCTATTCAAGATGATTACAAGAGAATGGCATTTACAATCAGTATCTATTCTAAAAGAAAGGTCCTAAGTCCTAAAAAAGAACTCTATTGGTCTTCATTTGGTTTTCCCGTGAATTCTTCATACACTTCTTGATTACCTGAAAAAACAAACAAAGACAAAACAAAGCAAAATAGAAGAAAATGTTAAAAGTTATCTTTGACACTCTCAGAACATCGTCATCATCGAGTGCCGGGAGTGGCACAACCGAAGCTGCGTCCTACCCCCGTTACCGGTCCGCGCCATTGGCGTCAGATCAGGTAATCCCTGTTCTTATCATGCGGGACAACCGAGAAAGATGAAGAAGTAAAAGAAGTTCGGGCCGATAAATGATTAACTGAAAAGGGTCTATGCCATCATCGAGTAAATCCCATTTGGTTTCCAAACTGATACAAAGGTAAAACAGCAAGGCAAATTCGGACTCAGACCCGGATGCCGGCAGGTCTGAATCGTTTTGTTTTCAAAGATTTCCAACACCTGAAATTCACAAAACAGCATCAGAAAAATTCGGGCATAGATTGAAGCCAAAGTTCATAACAGACTTAGAAACAAGTTCAACCCCAAAAGAAAAGATTTAAGTTGAGCCAGGAAATAAGAGACCAAGGGTAGTTCAGCAAAATCAAGCCCAATTCACAATTAAGTTCAGAATACATCAGATTCGGTTCATGTTCAAAAAACCAGAAGCCACAACAGCAACAAGGCAATAAACCAAAAGAGCAAGTTCAGTTCAAGACAAGTTCAGTGCAAGAACAATCAAACAAAGAATCCCAAAATTGGTCAGTTGAAACTCGCCTCGAATAAGATCCCAACGGGCCAAAACTCTGAAAAATCAACAAGTAAGATAACATCAGAAAAAGTTGTCTCAAAACTTAAACAGAGCATCATAAAAAGCATTCGAATTTCAACGCAGCACAACACAAATCACACCTACGAGCGAAACTATACCAGAGAAAGAAAGCAAGATAAGCTCGCATAATCAGTTACGTATCAGTTCAGAATAAATCCCGACTAAAGGTGCAAGGCACATTGGAAAAGTAAAGTGCAAAGTTTAAGGCTCAGTTGAACATCACAACCACAAAATTCACAGCCATAAACCAGTTCTGAAAGAAGAAAAGGAAAATTAATGAGAACCGAGGCCAAACCATATCAGAACCGTATCAGTTCACAGAAATCATGACTCTGAACCAAATTCAAACAAGCAAAGAACACAGCAGAGCATATCAAAAGCAACTGTCAAAGGCAACCGCGGCATCATCGAATAGTATCCCTCAAAGGTTCAGACCCTAAAAGTCATCATCACCGCATACCCTCCTCGGCAGCTCTGACTCAACCAAAGCCTCAGCATTAGTTCACTGAAAAAAGAAGAGGAAAAGTTAATTCACAGTGGAAAAACCGAAAGTACAGGACATGGGCTCAGTTCAAACATCATCTCCCAACAAAAGCTGTATTCAGGCTTGAAAGGAAAGAAAGAATTAAGTTCGTGTGCAAGAGGACCAACTCCAGTTACAAGAGAGAAACGGAGTCCTGTTCAGAGACATAAGATCTCATCAGAAAGATCAGAGAAATTCATCAGAAAAAAACAGGGCATCAGCAATCCATATCCAGTCCATCAAAACCAAACCAGTTCAGATATCAAACAAATCAAATCGAAATCCAAAGCAATGTCCAAACGAAATCAAAACAAATCAATTCAGTTATCAAACAAATCAAATGAAAATCCAGAGAAATCCGAGCAAATCCATATCCGAAAATAGGGTCAGATAACATCCAATCAAGGAGTCCTGAAAAAGGAAAGTCCAAATCAGATGAGATCAAATATATCAGAAAAAACGAAATCCAATCTCACAAAAGTGAATCAAATCCAAAAGTGATCACAACAGCTAGGTAAAAATCAGAAAAGGAAAAGATTTGCTCCAATCAGAAATCAATCTCATCCAAGACCATTAGGGGCCCAAAAGAGAAATCGAAAAAGATATATAGGGAAGATACCACCTGATGAAAAACCCTAGACGAAAACGGCGAAGAACACCAAATAAAGCTGCGAAGAAGACGAATCGTGAAACCCTAGCGACCGCGAGAGAGAGAGAGAGGAGAAGGGTTTCATCGAAGGTGACCATCAAAGTACGAATCGAAAGATCGAGGAAGGTCCACCAACGCCGCCTCCATCCACGACGGGAAAACCTTCCTCGGAGGCTCAGTTCACCATCATCGCCTCTCTTCAATACCGATTGCAAACAAAAAGCGTAAGCAAGGAACATAATACCGTCACTTTTAACATTGTTCAGTTTAATTTCAGGGTTTTCAACATGATGGAAGAAAGAATCACAGAGAGAGAGACGATGAGGAAGACGAAGGCTTAACGGCGCCGCGAGGGGCATAGGGTTTCTGAAACCCTAATTTTTTCCTTTTCTATATCCCACCAACCGGGTTGGGTCCGGGAGTGATGACCGACCCAACCCCTCTTTTTTTTTTTTTACCTTTTTCTTTTTTATAATTAGTTAAACTTTATTAAACCTTTTTTTTTAAAACTAATATTGAAATTGTTTTTTAATAAAATAATAATTAAAAACTTTTTTATATAAAATTAAAAAACCTTTTTATAATAATAAATAAAAACCATTTTTTAAATAAATGTATTAAAATCCCTTTTTAAAAAAAATATAATAATTAGGTTAAAATAGTTTTTAGGGTTTGAGTTAAATTAATATTAAGAATTCCATTTTAATTTAAATTGAAGATTATATCACAAAATAAAACCACAAAAAGATGCATAATTTCACTTCGTCACCATCTGACAATTCTGCCCATTAGTGGTGTTTGCTCGTTTTGCAGTTTATTGCGTTTACCGTTATTCATCTCATTTTTATGTCATTATCATTTTGTAACTGCTCCTCTCATGTAACCTCGCGAGCTTAACAATCGCGCTTTAATTTCTGTCTTTAAGTTCCTGCTTGTATGGTTTAAATTATCGACATTATTTCCCTGTTTGCATGGTTCAGGTCTCACGCATTTATCAATACTCCTGTCACAGTACACACTTCCGAAGGAATTAGGTCTAGCCGTTTGACCGCCGTGTCAATAGTCCTCAACCTCAACCCTTTCACCTTACAAACCCTAATTTTCATACCTGTCTCGCAGGCAAAATTACAATTTTACCCCTAGCATTAGGTCAAAGAGCCGCCGCGCTCATTTTAGGGTTTCCCGCCGCGGAATCCCTAACCTAATTTAACCCTAATTCACTTAACAATTCAACATAGAGATTTGGAGTTTCTACACTCCACGTAAGCGTGTCCTTAAGATGCATTTATTCCCCTTGAGACCTTGACCACTGTCAAGAAATCTCTAACCTCCCTTTTGAGGGGAACTACGATTACTCTGATTCCATTCCCGTAAGGATACGTAGGCACAAGATGCGATGTCTTGCCGAGTAAACATAGAATTAACCCCTTAGGTCTCCTTTCTCTCTTTTAATCCTTTTGTACATATACCTTAAGCAAATGAATAAAGCAAATAGTAAACATCTGAACAAAAGGTTCCTGTAGAGTACTACAGAAGTTTAGGGTGCTAATACCTTCCCTAATCTTA
Source organism: Lathyrus sativus (assembly GCA_963859935.3). Lineage (NCBI taxonomy): Eukaryota > Viridiplantae > Streptophyta > Magnoliopsida > Fabales > Fabaceae > Lathyrus > Lathyrus sativus. Next base: position 628,458,668 of record OZ012738.1, read on the forward strand.
ACCAACCCCCGAACCCTAGATCTTTCCCCGCGTCGTGTTTACGACGCAAAAATAGGTTTTCCCTCTTTTGACCTTTTCCTTCGGATAAATCAAAGAGCGGTTGTGAATTGAATTGCGATTCAAATTAATTAATAATTTAATATCCTATTTCCACCGCAACACATTACAAAGTAGTTCTAATTTATGGATGTCGAGAATGAGTTTGTCACCGGCTGTTAAGTAGTCCATATTAAGGGCCTTGATGGCCAATAGGATTTATGTTCCAGCTCAAAGGATAAGTGGCAAGATTTTTCATAAACTAACTGGTATGGGGTTGTTCATATATGAGTTTTGAAATCGGTCCGGTAAGCCCACAATGCTTCTTGTAGTCTCAGGGACCAATCTTTTCTAGATATTGAAACAATCTTTTCTAGGATTAGCTTAATCTCCCTATTTGACACTTCTACTTGTCCACTGGTTTGTGGATGGTAGGGTGTTTCTACTCTGTGTTTAACTTCATATTTATTTAAAAGGTTATCAAATATTCTTGATATGAAGTGCGATCCGCCATCGCTTATAACGAGGTGAGGTACTCTAAATCTAGGAAATATGTAGTTTTTGAATAATGTTATGACTACACGAGTATCGTTGGAAGGTGAAGCCATAACTTCGATCCATTTAGACACATAGTCAACAACTACTAAAATATTCCCATCGACAATGGAAAGGGTCCCATAAAATCTATTCCCTCGACATCGAAGAGTTCTACTTCTTGGATAGTTTTCAAGGGCATTTCATCACGTCTTGAGACATTCCTAGTGCATTGACATGGTTAAATCTGAAAATGTAACCATGGACGTCGTGCCATAACGTTGTCCAGAAAAGGCCTGCTTGAAGAATTTTGGCGCAAGTCTTAGATGTGTCTGCATGTCTCCCATAAGAGGTGCAGAGTGACAGTGTTTGATTATGTTTTCTACTTCCTCTTCTGGGACACAGCGGCGAAATATATCGTCTGGGCCTCTCTTAAATAAGAGTGGTTCGTCCCAATAAAAGTGTTTCACATCATGAAAGAACTTCTTTTTCTGTTGGTAGTTAAGATCAGGGGGTATGATGTCGGCAGCTAGGTAGTTTACAAAATCGGCTTACCAAGGTACATTTGTAATTGCTAGCGCATTTTCAATGTTTGATTCCAAGTAGAGGTCAGGGTCATCACTATGATTGGTTTTAACTGCTACTATGAGTCTATCATAAATAAAGTCATCGTTTATCGAGATGTGGTCTGGTTTTAAGTATTCTAGCCTCAAAAGGTGGTCTGTAATCACGTTCTCGGTGCCTTTCTTGTCTTGGATCTCCAAGTCGAATTCTTGTAGAAAAAGGATCCAACGAAGTAATCTATGCTTAACGTCCTTTTTACTTAATAGATATCTGATAGCAGTGTGATCTGGGTGTAGCGGTAAAATTTGTGAGTGTAAGTTATTGATTAACTTAACTCAAAATGCAAGAGTCGCCACCGCACTTTTATTTTATCCAAAAAGGAAAGTAAAAAGAGTAGACAAAACAAAAGAGTATCTAAAACAAGAACACGAACAGAGATCTGGGTAAGGGGGTTGGTTACACAATGGGAAGGTGTTAGCACCCAAAACATGTATAGTACTCTATAGGAGCCCTTTGAAATATCTACGTTTTTTTGTTTGAAAATGCTTTATTTGAAAAGAGATTGGGGAGATGAGAAGAGAATTATTTTAAAGATTTTTGTGTTTGGAGAGACTTATCGCATCATGCCTACGTACCCACAAAGTGCAATATAGGATCAAAACCTCGTAGTTCATGGTACAAATAACAAAAGTTTGTTGGTTTTAATAGATTTTAAATGTAAAGACAAGTCGTCATTTTAAGGAGAAAACTACGACTAGTCACCCACAAGTATAAGACAACATTTACATCACCTAAATATGGAGGATTTTGCTTGGATTATCTACAAGTCTATCACTCAACATCTAAGTGGAAAATGTCAACATTTTAATACTATGGAGAATAGGAGAATTATATCTCAACTATGGAAATGACTCATGAACTGGAAAGTTTTAAAATGAAAAGTGCACAAAGGCACAAAAAGTTTGAATGAGGTGAAGTTTTTTTTATATCTTTTGAAATTTGTCAAAAATATGATTAACATTGATTGACATTTATTAAGAAAACAAAGTTTGAAAATCACTTGACAAAAGTCAAGGTTTTATTGTGAAAGCGGTTTGAAGTTTGAAACCAAGAAGGTTTTGAAAGAGGGAGAAGGTTTTGAAAAATTAAGAAGGGGAGGAGATGAAATGACTATCCTAGAAAGAAAAATAAAAGTTAGAGATAAGAAAGATCTAACCAAATTGTAGCACACTTCATAGTTAGCGAAATAAGAATTTCATCTGATTTGAAGCATAAGCTAATGAGCGAGTCAAATAAAGGCCAAGATCCATAATACTCTAAGCATAGGGACAACATCCTAAATCTAAGTCCAAGAGTCCAAGAATGATCCAAGAGCATAACCACAAAATTAAGAGCATCAAGTTTTTTAGAAGTTTTATTCATTTATTAGTGTTTTGAACAAGATATGGTCCAAGTGGACAAAAGAGAAATGACATAAACATAAACAAAGATATGATATGAAATGATAGTAATGAAGTATAAGAATAAAAGAGATAGGGAGAAAGAAGAAAACATAAACAAAATTTATACAAAGATATTGTTAGTGAGTTAGTGATTAGCTGTTAGAACAAATGATCAACGATGGTTAACTCTTGCACTTAGACCAAAGTTAATGAAAACTCATTAGAGGATTGATAAAATCAAATCCTCCTAACAACAAGTTTCATAGGTAATGGACCTAAGACAAGTGATCAACCATACTTGGACTTTCAAACATAAGTTTGAGCCACGAATGATCATTTTTCGATTAAGGGACACTTTAGCGCTATGTTAAGCAATCGTAATCGGGTTTATGTAGAAATCACGACTATCTGAAGCCGTTCAATAACAATGTAAGTGCCAATGTATGCTAGAGAAGTGATATGTAGATCACTTTCCGAAAGCAATACCGCACGAAAAGAAAAGAAGATAGTGATCTCATCTTAATCAAGATTTTTATCGATTAATCAAAGGTAATCTATCACTATTCTAAAGTATGGAGAATTATCTCAATGATCATTCGTCCATAAATTTGAAATAATAAAGATTAAACATCCTTGACAACCAACAATCCATGATCCATAGATTTCATCGATAAAAAGAAAAAGAAGGAGAAAGAGGACCAAAATGAATCTAAATTCGATTAAATCATCATTAATATCAATCACCTTTCTTGACAGATTTGGAATTTCGCCTATCAACGCCCATGGTCCATTGAGATTAACAAGATCATATTCAAAATTTTAAAATCCAACCAACAACCAAGAGAGAAAAAAAAATCAAACAATATGAAATTTCAAATGATTTTTTTTTAAAAAAGAAAAGTTTAAATAAAATTATCAATACAAAAATCAAAGAAGTAAAGAAGAAAAGAAAAAAAAACATCATAAAGTATTAAATCAAGAAAAACTTAGGAGAAGAATTTCATAAAAAAAGAGAGAAAGTTTTCCTTTAAAAAAAAAGAAAAGGGTGAGGTTTGAAAAAAAAGGAGGTGGTGGTAATGACCAAAAAAAAAGGCCACACGTCCCAGATCTATCTTAAAAATAAATTAATTAATTAATTAAAATCAAACAAAAGTAAAGGAAAAAGAATCAGAAGCTAGAGAGCTTCATCATCTTCTTTAACAATACGCGTAACACTACTTACATCATAGCCAATACTTGCAAGCTTTCTCAAATCATAGTGGTGGGATGCGAAACATACACGAAATGAATCGAAATTCAAGACTACACGCAACGGTACAAACAAGTTCAATAAACAACAACAAACAATTTCGAATCAAAAATGCAAAATTCACCAATTCTACCTTCAATGCTCAGGTAAGAACGAAATTGATCCTTCTTCTTGCTTCTCTACTACCTCTAGATGGTATTTTGTTTGAATGGAGAGTGAATTTTAAGAAAAAGAGATAGAAGAAGAATGAGCCGAAGAAATGGTTTCGTGAAAAGAGGAAATAGGGAGAAAAATAGAAGACTTTTGGTGGCTTTTGAAGCTTGAAGAATGGTGATGAATCTCTCTCTATTTATAGAAGAGGTGAGTGATTTTAATTTGAATATTGATGTTGCCGTTTCTAATTGTTACACTGCGTTTTGGCTGATACGTATTACGCATGACTTGTTGCACTTTGTTGGTTGATGCGTTGCGTTTTGTTTTGATGTCATTTTGCTTTTACTTTGCAGCTCACTCTTGAAGAGTGATGTGGATTTTGTTAATACTACTTGAGCTTGGAAATATGGCTTGACTCAAGGCTTGGAATTTCAACTGGAGACAGATCTATGATAGTGGGATACCTCACCCCTTTATCACTTGTGGGTGGTTGCCACTGCCCTTTAAGCCCATTTAGACCTAGAATAGAATGTCTGGAGAGAGTTTCTTCTTTTGGACGTGGGAGAGTTAGAGATAATCTTTTCATATTATCTTCAACAGGCCTTACATAAGGAAAATGCTGGCCCTTTAACTGCCTTTATTTGATCATAACTAGCCATCGTTTGCTTTTTCACTGGACCAAAGAGAATTTAAAACAACCTAGTAAAACACAAGCTCATATGTTTCCAATAATTCACCAGCTTTTCCTAACAAATCAGCCTTACGGATAACTTCATCCATCAACAAGAGTAATTTGCTTTCTTTGTGAGGTCCCAAACTTCATACTTATCATTGTATGATCTGGAAGCCAAGGAGAAACCAACAGTGCAATTTTGATATCCAATTCGACCATGCAAACTAAATGTTATTCCACTCAAAGATATATTGAACAAGGGAACCATCAAACCACTATAGTCATCAAAAAGAGCAATTGAGAAAGTTCCAATTTCAACATCAATGATTGTCGCATCTAAACCGCTTGGCATGCTAAAATCTGCTAGCTTTAAAGTAAATCTTCTTGGGGGTCTTTTGAAACCACCACAGACAATAAAAGTCCCCAACTCATTGCCAACAGTCCAAATGCTAAATGGCTCTTCTATATGCTTTGCATCTGACGTATCTCACACACTTTCTTCTAGAAATTCATCTCCCGCAACGAAATCACCGCACATGCATTTTAATGTGCTAAAATCATTTTGCTTAGGTTTCCCATTATAAGCAACACAATCCAAGGAAACAAAACCAGGAGGAGCTTGGGGAAGCCAGAATGATATACTTTCCATTCTCCAAGAGGAATGTTCTGCACTTCCATGGAACTATCCTTCAATCATGCTTTAGGTTCACTTGGAAATGGCATACTTAAGTGAATACCTCCATAAAAAATGGATCCAAATCAACTTGTAATCAACCAATAACTTAATAGGCAATAAGATGATCAACTATACTTTGTACTTGCATCTCAATTAAAAACATCTTGATTGAATATCCACAAAACTTGACTTGTATAGAAAAATCTCTGAATCTTCGGTTAAAACTGAATCACTTAGAATTTGTCTGAACCAATCTTATGAAAAATAAATCCATAGGTTGAACAAAGTTTGGATCGATGAGCCATTTGATGCTGATGTTGAACCAGTCTTTCATAAATCACAACTTGATAACTGATGAGTTTTTCACAAAACCACTTGATCTTGGATGCACTGCATATGATCTTGATCATAATTGAATAGCCACACTTGACTTCAAGCTATACCCTTGCCATCAATCTCCCTGCAAAACCCTAATAACACAAAGAACGAAAAAAAAGCAGGCGACTGCAATATATTTTGGTATTTTGGTTAGACGTTAGTAAACATAAAGCAGGTAAGAAACACATAAATGCTTGGAAAAACCGAAAAGTATGATCTTGTTTGTGTGCAAAATGCAAATGATATGTCAGATCTTAGGGGTAAAAATTAGGGTATTACACTGGGTAAACAATAATCTTTGCTCCAACTAGATAAGATCGGAACTTGTCAATAGCAAAAGCTACAGCGAAGAGTTCCTTTTCGGTTGTGGCATAATTAAGCCGGGTGGCGTCTAGTGTTCTACTAGCGTAATAAATTACATGAAGTTTCTTATTTTTCCTTTTCCCTAAAATAGCAGCAACTGCGTAGTCGCTTGCATCGCACATAATTTTGAAAGGTTGATTCTAATCGGGAGGTTGTATAATAAGTGCATAGATTAGTGCTTGTTTAAGGTGTTTGAAATCTTCAAGGCATTTATCGTCGAAATTGAATCCAACGTCTTTCATAAGAAGGTTGGTTAATGGTTTGGTTATTTTGGAGAAGTCCTTAATGAAGCGTCAGTAGAATTGGCGTGTCTAAGAAAACTTTGGATCTCTCTAATTGTTTTCGGTGGTTGGAGGTTTTCTATAATTTCTATTTTGGCTTTGTCAACCTCAATGCCTCTTTCGGAAACTATGTGTCCTAATATTATTCCTTCAATAACCATAAAATGACATTTCTCCCAATTTAAAACAAGATTGACTTCTATGCATCTTTCTAGGATTCTCTCAAGGTTGGTTAGGCAGTTTCTAAAACTGAATCCACATACCGAGCAATCGTCCATGAAAACTTCCATGATCTCGTCGAAGAAATTTGCAAAGATTGACATCATACAGCATTGGAAAGTAGTTGGAGCATTGCATAGTCCGAATGACATTTGTCGGTAGGCAAATGTTCCATATGGACAAGTAAAAGTTACTTTTTCTTGATCGTCGGGGTGAATAGGAATTTGGAAAAATCTTGAATATTCATTTAGATAGTAAAAGTAAGAATGTCTTGCTAGACGCTCAAGCATTTGGTCTATGAATGGAAGCGAGAAATGATCTTTCCTAGTTACTTTGTTTAGTTTTCTATAATTGGTACACATACGCCAACCGCTTTCTATACGCTTAGCTATTTGTTCTCCTCTTTCTTTTTGTACGGTTGTGACACCTCCCTTTTTAGGCACCACATGTACAGGGCTCACCCACATACTATCAGAAATTTGGTATATTATTCCAGCCTCTAATAACTTTAACACTTCCCTTTTTACAACATCACTCATTATAGGGTTTATCCCTTATTGATGTTCTCTGGAAGGTTTAGAGTCTTCCTCCAGCATAATCTGGTGCATACACACGAAATGACTTATCCCTTTAAGATAAAAAATGTTAAAACCTAGAGATGAGGGATATTTTCTCAAAACATCTAAGAGTTTATTGGTTTCTTCACTGTCTAAGGTGGCACTGACTATGACTGGACGATTTAGTTCTTCGTCTAAAAACTCGTATCTCAGATTCATAGGTAGTTCCTAAGTTCTGTTGATGGTTTCTTAGGACATGGCATATGATTTGGGGTGAATGCCAAGCTTTTATAAAGGTTGTCATTTATATAAGGCTCAGTTTCAAATCTGTCGTCCTCCATTATGGGAGTTGAAGGTGATTTAATCGTTTTGATTGGATCTACTTGGTCTAATTCTCTTATGCATTCATTAATGATATCGATAGCGTAACATGAGTTATCTACGGCTGGTGCCATCAGGAATTTGGATAATATGAATTCTACTTTTTCATCACCTACTTCAAACGTCATTTTCCCTCTCTTGACATCTATTATAGCTCCAGTTGTTGATAAAAATGGTCTACCTAGAAGGATTGGGATTTCGTCGTCTTCTTTAATATCCATGACAACCAAATTTGTTGGAATATAGAGTTGGCCAATCCTAACCAGGATGTCTTATAAAATGCCTATAGGATATTTAACAGATTTATCGGCTAATTGAAGAGACATCCTAGTTGGTTACAATTCTTCTAAGTTTAACCTCTTACAAACGACTAAAGACATTAAGCTTACATTGACTCCTAAGTCCAGAAGTGCTTTATCCATAACGTGATTTCCTAAAACGCAAGGTATAGAAAAACTTCCCGGGTCTTTCTCCTTTTTAGCAAGCTTATTTTCGACAATAGAATTGTATTATAAGGGTTTTGGATCATCAAGCCTTCGTTTGTTGGTTAATATGTCTTTAAGGAATTTGGCGTAAGACAATATTTGGGTAATGGCTTCGGTGAATGGAATCTCTACGTGGAGCTTCTCGATCACTTTTATAAACTTTTTATATTTGTTATCTAATTTGGTTTGTTTCAGTCTTTGTGGGTATGGAATTGGAGGTTTATAAGGAGGGGTGGTACATAAACTTTATCGTCTTTCACTCCTTCCTTATCTTTAATTTCTTCATCCTTTGGTTGCTCCGATTCTACTGGTTTCTCTACTTCTTTCTCGGGTGTGGTCAATACATTTTTCTTAGAGGATTCTGGCTTATTCAACCTAGGGTTTACAGGCCCATTGTAAGTAGTTCCACTCCACAGGGCAATAGCGTTAGCATGCCCTTTGGGGTTAGGTTAATGTTGTCCAGGAAATTGTCCTTCTGGTGAAACTTGAGTAGATTATTGTTGTGCCACTTGAGAGATCTGGGATTCAAGCATTTTGTTGTGAGTAATTACAGAATCGATTTTGGTGCCCAATTGTGTAATTAGTCCATTTATATGAATGTTTTTGGTTCATGAAATCCTTATTTTGCTGAATTTGAGCTGTGATGAAACCTTCCACCATTTTCTAAAAATTCGGTTTTTGAGGAGCAGATTGCATAGGTGGGTTTGGATTTTTAGCTTGGAAACTGGGTGGTCTTTGGGGTGTAGGATTCTGAGTAGGGTTATTATTCTTATAGGAAATATTTGGGTGATTCCTCCATCCAGGGTTATACGTGTTAGAATAGGGGTTGTCTTGGGCGTAATTGACCTGGTATGTGGTTATTTCAGCTAAAAGATTACCTTCAGAAACTGACTTCAGAAACACCTCCCTTGGTTTCTTTCTTCTCTACTGGGGCTCGTTCTGTTCCCCATTGGTAATGGTTTTGTGCCATATCTTCATTGAGAGCGCTTGCTTCAGGGTAGAGTTTGTTCATCAAGGCGCCACCGGCGGTAGCATCGATGTTCATCTTGGTGTTATACATGAGTCTGTTATAAAAGGTGTGAATTATGAGCCATTGTTCTAACCCATGGTGTGGACAAGCTCTTAATAGTTCTTTTTTTATCTTTCCCAAGCATCGAAAAGTGATTCTCCCTCGTTTTGAGTGAATCAGGTTATTTGGTTTTGTAGGAAAGCGGCTTTACTCGGTGGAAAGTATCTAGCTAGAAATACTATCTTTAGGTCATTTCAAGTGGTTATGGAGTTTGCTGAAAGGGAATCTAACCATGACTGGGCTCTATCTCTGAGGGAAAAAGGAAATAGTCTTATACATATCGCCTCAGGAGGAACATCGTAGGCTTTCAAGGTGTCGGCCAATTAGATAAAAACTTTCAGGTGTTGGTTCGGATTCTCCGTAGGAAGACATGCGAACTGGTTCTATTGCACTATGCATGGTTCATCACTAAGATTCTGGAACATTTTGAAGTAGATTTTGAAGGCTTTGATATGTGTCTTATGGACTCCAACATCAACAAAATCTCCATCAAGAATGTGGACTCTAGGATGGGTGTCAAATATAACCCGGAAACAAAGACAATTGTTTATCTTGGTGAAGGTATGGCTGAAAATGACGAGCAAGAGAATGAAGAAGATGATGATGTTCCTCCTCTTCCAACTCAACATGGCCCTAGTAACCAACAACTGATGGACTACATGACTCAATAGTTTGGAAATCTAAACACTTCCATAAACAATCAATACAATGCAATTCAAGAGTCAACAACCACTAGGATCAACAATTTCCAACAGGCCGTCAATCAACAATTTTCATATCTCTACTCTCACCTATACATTCCTCAATAAGACCCTTCCAACCCGGATGTTCCCCCAACTCGTCCATCACCTCTCCAACAAACATTTCCGAACCAACAAACTTTTGATCCCAACATGGACCTGTCATAAATTGTTTACATGTTTTTTTTTTTTGTTTCTCTTAGTATTTATGTAGTTTTTAAATTTTGCTCTCTCTCAATTTCTTTATGTACTCTTGGCATTTGTCCTTTCAATTTATGGCTAGTTATCATGGTACTTTCAATTTTTTCTATATATCTCTTGTCCATCTTTCCCTTCTTTTTGATAATGTCAAAAGGGGGAGAAGGATGTTACTCTTTTGTTATTTGTTTTCTTTCCTTGATTCTTAAGGTACAAATACAAGGTTACTTCAACCTTAATACAAATTCAGATCTTCTCAGCACTTCATACATTGAGGGGGAGAAAACTTGTCGGAAAGAACTTCACAATAAAAGAGGAGGCTTTGTCATCATCAAAAAGGGGGAGAATGTGAAATCAAGATTCTCAAGGATCAACTTATGTTTTGATGAAGACAAACCACTTGACAAGAAGGCAAAGATGTTCAACCATTTTCAAGACATCAGTATCAGGACAAAGACTTGACATGAAGAATGTTTTCATCAGAAGGTATAATGAAAATCTTCATCAAGTATTTAAGTCTTAGTTGCTCAAACCATGAAAAATTAATTGCATTACTTTTCACACTAACACAAGCTTTTTAAAACATAATTTTCTAAGTTTTTGTAAGTGCAATTGATTGCACTCTTAGAGCAATCGATTGCATGATCAAAATTTCACTTCATTTTTGCTTCTGTTTCTTAGTGCAATTGATTGGTGCTTTGGTACAATCGATTGCATACTTAAAAAATCTTTGTATTTTCACTTCTGTTTCCGTGTGCAATTGATTGCTTTGTTAAAAAGTTGAAATTTCAAGTGTTTTTGTGAAAGTGCAATCGATTGGTCTATATGTGCAATCGATTACTCCCTGAACGTTTTTGAAAAATCATTATGAAAAATTGCATCTCTTCAACCAATCTTCTGTGAAATGTTTCCATTGAAACATGGCAATTGTTCATCAATTTTTCTGAGGGTTTGCATATTATTTCAAGAGGTGTTTGTGTAATATAAATACCTAATCTTTCAAATTTTCAAAAACACATCTCTTTCAATCCTCTTTCAAAAATCTTTAACATATTTTTCATCTTTCCACATCTAAGTTCAAACCACTTTTCATAAAGAATTTTCTGCATATTTTCATATCCTTTGAAAGAAAATTCTTGAGCAACAAGTCTTAGATATTTGTGGAAATTCTCATTGAAAGAGAAGATCAATCACAACATTGATACAATATTGTATACACTGTTACAAACTTATTGTAAAAATCAGATTGAATTTATTTCCCCTTGCTGTTCAGGATTATTGTAAGCAAGTGTGCGCATTGAAGAGGACTGTTCTTCTTGCACTTAGTATTTAGATCTTAAAGGTGTTTAAGAGCCTTTGATCTACCTATAGGTTAGAAAGTATTGTACACTGATCCTAACTATAGTGAAATCTCTTTCGTGTGAAAGGGGACTGAAGTATCTTTGGAGTGTGAAGGCAACCAGGATACTTCTCTGTGTTATTTGCTTTCTGCACTTTACTGCTTTCATAACCTCATCATATCTCAAGAAATTAATAACTCAGTCGATAAAACCAAAAAATTTCAAAGAACCTAATTCACCCCCTCCTCTTAGGTGCAACTCACACTATCAGTTGGCATCAGAGCAGGTTTAGGTAACCTGTTCCTATTCGATCCAGTATGACTTCCGCAAACAACAAAGGTGTGTTTAAAGACGGTGGTAGTAGCAACAAGCCTACACTATTTTGTGGTGAATACTTTGACTTCTGGAAGATTCGCATGAAGGCTCACTTAGAAGCACAAGGAGGTGAAATATGGGATGTTGTCCAAAATGGTCCCTTCGTTCCTACAACGGTCGTTAATGGTGTTGGATCAACAAAACCTAAAGGCTCATGGGATGACGATGATAAGAAAAAGGTTCTCTATGACAAAAAGGCAATTAATCTTTTGCAAAGTGCACTAAGCATGGACAAATTCTTTCGCGTCTCAACATGTACATCAACAAAAAAAATCTGGGATACTTTAGTGGAAACCCATGAAGGAACCACTGAAGTTAAAAGATCGAGATTGAACACGTTGATTCAAGAATACAAGCTATTCAGAATGCATCCAGGAGAATCAATTCTTGATCTGCATAAAAGATTTGTGCACTTGAAAAATCATCTCAGAGCACTCGGTAAGACATTAACTAACGTTGAATTAAATCTTAAAGTGATTAGATCCTTGTCCAGAGAATGGCAGCCCAAGGTGACAGCAATTTCTGAAAAGAAAAGTCTATCCACGATGACATTCGCTACACTGTTTAGAAAACTTCAAGAATATGAGACGGAACTTGGGCGATTGGAAAAACATGAGAATCAAGAGAAGAAATCTAAAAGCATCACATTAAAGGTTGATTCCAAAGAAGTAGAAAAGGCAGACGATCCGATTGAAGATGAAAACTTCATGCTTCTCGCAAAAAGGTTAGGAAAATATTTTGGTTCTAAAAATAATATTGGAAATTCTGACTATATGAAAAGGAAGAAGTTTTCAAAGAACAAAGAGAAGGAGGCGTCAGCATCCACACAAGATGTCAAATGCTACGAATATGGAAAACAAGGACACATCAAACCAAACTGTCATAAACTCTCCAAGAATGATGCCTATAAAAGCAAAAAGGGTTTCAAGAAAAATAAGGCTTACGTAGCATGGGAGGATAACGAGATAAGTTCCTCATTAGATTCAGATAGTGACCAAAGCGCAAATCTAGCACTAATGGCCTCACGTCATTCTGATGATGAAGACGACAAGGTTAGTAATAATTTTTCAATTTATGATAATGATGCTCAAGGGGCAATTGATGAACTTCTGGGTGAATGTAAAATTTTGTACAAAACTATTTCATCACAAAAGAGTCAAATCTCAACTTTAGAAAAAAGGTTTGAGATAATGGAAAATAATTTCAAAGATGAAAAACATAAATTAATTAATGATCAAAAACAGAATTTTGTATGCACAAAGTGTGAGTCACTTTCATTTCAAATTGTCCAATTAAAAAGAGTCCTTGAAAGGTATGAAAAAGGACAGATTGGATTAGAGGCTGTTCTTAGTCAACAAAGATTCTCAAATGATAAAAGTGGACTTGGTTACTCAACATTTTCTAAACCAAGTTCCAACAAAACCATCTTTGTTAAGGCTAGTGAACAAACTCTTAAAGAGAAAGTGGTCAAGCCTAAAGTGGCTCATCAATACCCCAAGAAGAAAGTATCTAGTAAGAAAAAGTCTTATCCTCCTAGATACAAAAGTAATTTTGAGCCCACCTATTTTTATTGTGGTATCAAAGGCCATACACCTGATGCCTGTTATGTAAGAAACCTCAGTGTTGCAAAGGGACATTATGTGTGGGTCAAGAAAGGCACTAACTATGAAGGACCCAAGGAAATTTGGATACCTAATGAAACTTAAATCTTGTTTTGTAGGTATGCTTGAAGACCTCTTCATATCAGTGGTATCTTGATAATGGGTGTTCAAGGCATATGACGGGTGACCTTGCCAAATTTTCACATCTAACGCTTAAGGCCAAAGGATTCGTAACCTATGGTGATAACAACAAAGGGAAGATCCTTGGCGTAGGCAGCATTGTGCACCACCTTTTACAACCATAGAAGATGTCCTCTATGTAGAAGGCCTAAAGCATAACCTACTTAGCATTAACCAACTTGTGATAGAGGTTTCAGAATCAACTTCACTAAAGATGAATGTTTGATAGAAAACAAAGTCACTCATGAGGTAATGTTAAAAGGTAATAGAAGTAACAACATTTTTATGATTTCCCTTGATAACATGTCGGTTAAGTGTCTTATGGAGAAAAACAACGACTCTTGGTTATGGCACAAAAGATTTGCTCACATTCATATGGAGCATCTGAACAAATTGATCAAACATGACTTAGTTGTTGGTCTTCCAAAGATCAAATTCATCAAAGATAGATTGTGTGGCGCATGCCAAAAAGGGAAACAGACCAAATCAACTTTCATATCCAAGAATGTGGTGTCCACAACGAGGCCACTACAATTGTTACACATGGATCTCTTCGGACCATCAAGAACAAAACGTTTTGGAGGTAATGTTTATGCATTAGTAATTGTTGATGACTTATCTAGATATACATGGACTTTCTTCTTAGTGCAGAAAAGTGAAGCTTTCAAGGAATTCAAGAAGTATGCAAAAAAAATTTAGAATGAAAAGTCACTCTCAATTGTCTCCATTAGAAGTGACCATGGTGGAGAATTCCAGAATGCCTTATTTGAAGAATTTTGTGAAGAAAATGGAATCTCACACAACTTCTCCGCACCAAGAACTTCACAACAAAATGGTGTCATAGAAAGAAAGAATCGGTTGTTGGTAGAACTTGCAAGAACTATGTTGAGTGATTCAAACCTTCTTAAATATTTTTGGGCAGATGCGGTAAGCACGACATGTTTTGTAAGTAAACGTGTCAACATCAGACTCATTCTCAAGAAAACCCCCTATGAACTCTTCAAAGGGAGAAAACCAAACATATAATTCTTTCACATCTTTGGGTGTAAATGCTTTTTCTTGAACAATGACAAAGATAACCTCGGTAAGTTTTACGAGAAATCCGATGAAGGTATTTTTCTCGGCTACTCTCTCTCTAGTAAGGCATTTAGAATTTTTAACAAAAGAACTTTAACTATTGAAGAATCTATGCATGTCTCTTTTGATGAATCTAACCCCTCCAAGGAGGATGATATTATTGTTGATAATGATGATGATGTGGTAGAAACCTCTCAAGATGATGCTCTCAATGATATTCCAAGTGATCAACCAAAACAACAACAAGATGATTCACAACACAATAAAGAACATAATGATCTTCCTAAAGAATGGAGAACTCATAGAGATCACCCGATCGATAAAGTTATTGGTGATATCAGTCAAGGTGTTGCAACAAGATTAAATCTCAAGGATGCTTGTTTGAACATGGCATTTGTTTCGCAAATTGAACCAGCCAAAATCGATGAAGCCTTAGGCGATGATCAATGGATAATAGCTATGCAAGAAGAACTAAACCAATTTGAAAGAAATCAAGTTTGGAGTCTTGTCCCCAGACCAAACAACAAGCACATCATATGAACAAGATGGGTCTTCAAAAACAAACTTGATGAAATGGAATAATAGTTTGAAATAAAGCAAGATTGGTCGCACAAGGATACAACCAAGAAGAAGGAATCGATTTTGACGAAACATTTGCTCCAGTTGCAAGGTTAGAAGCAATTATACTTTTATTAGCTTATGCATGTTCTATGAATTTTCAGCTTTTCCAGATGGACGTCAAAAGTGAATTTTTGAATGGATTCATAAATGAAGAAGTTTATGTCAAGAAACCTCCTGGATTTGAAGACTACAAATACTCCTCTCATGTCTTCAAATTAAAGAAAGCTCTCTATGGATTAAAACAAGCACCAAGAGCATGGTACGATCATCTTAGCAATTTCTTATGTGACAAAGGCTTTGAAAAAGGAAAGGTTAACAAGACTTTGTTCATCAAGAAAATTAAAGAAGATACTCTCTTGGTACAATTATATGTTGATGACATAATCTTCGGTTCAACAAACACAAAGTTATGTGAAGAATTCTCATCCATGATGCAAGGAGAATTTGAAATGTCTATGATGGGAAAAATGAACTTCTTTCTAGGACTACAGATCAAGCACCTTAAGAATGGGATTTTTATCAATCAATCCAAATACTGCAAAGAATTATTGAAGAAATTTGATATGGATAATTGCAAGACGTTGTCTACACCTATGGGATCCGGTACATATATAGATCAAGATGAATTTGGTGTGTCGGTTGATATCACAAAATATAGAGTTATGATTGGCTCCTTACTATACTTGACAACAAGTCGCCCTGACATCATGTTCAGCGTTTGTCTATGTGCTCGCTTTCAAGCAAATCCAAAGGAATCTCATTTCATGGCAGTCAAGCAGATCATGAAGTATCTCAAAGGAACATCAAATGTCGGTTTATGGTACCCTAAAGGTAGTATTTGCAATTTAATTGGATATTCTGATGCGGATTATGCAGGTTGTAAAACAGATAGAAAAAGCACAAGTGGAACTTGTCACATCTTGGGAAATGCGCTAGTCTCATGGGCATTCAAGAAGCAAGCGTTTGTAGCACTTAGTACGGCTGAAGCAGAATACATAGCAGCAGGTAGTTGCTGTGCACAGATACTTTGGCTCAAGAAACAACTTTGTGACTACGGACTCGATCTCGGAAGCATTCCTCTTCGCTGTGACAACACAAGTGTGATCAATATTACAAAGAATTCGGTCATGCACTCAAGAACCAAGCATATCGACATACGACATCACTTTCTGTGAGATCATGCACTTCAAGGAGATGTCGAGATAACCTCTGTGGATACTCATAATCAACTTGCTGATATATTCATAAAGCCTTTGGCAAAGGAACCATTCTTCAAAATTCGAAGAGAACTTGGAATATTGGATGAAACTGACGTTGAATCATGAAAGAACTTCAAAAATGGTATTTTTCTCAAATTTCACTGCCTGCAATCGATTGCTCACTGTAAGTATTCTAAAAATATTTAAATTTTTAAGCATGCAATCGATTGCATCCTTGTGTCAACCGATTGCACCCTGTAACTTTTGATTTATTTCGTTTCTGTTTTATAGTGCAATCGATTGCACCACTGTGCCAATCGATTGCACCTACTGTGATATCTATTTTTTCATTATTTTTAATAGGTCCATGGTCTTTTAAACCTTCCATCTACCCTATCATTATACTTTTGACCTACCTATGTTATCTTTAATCCTTAGCCCTATTTTCAAGACTTTGACCATCATTTCACATATTCCCAAAGTTCTTAATCATTCAATAACCATCAACCACTCAACTCCCACATTAACTATCTACATATTCTCTCTTCCTTCAATCATTATAAAAACCTACTTCTAAACCAAATTTTATCATCTCTCCCAAAACCTAAACTCTACAAAACTCACTCTCCCTCAAAAAACCCTAAAACAATAACCTTCCATCATCTCTCATGGCTTCTCGTTCAAAAAGAAAGATTTCAGCTCAAAGCAAAGGCAAAGCTCCAGCCTCTTCATCCTCAGAGACTCCACTTGTTCTTCAATATTTGACCGATGAACAGCAAGAAAGATTCACTAAATTCTTTCAGAAAAAGGTTGTGCAAACACCAAAGTGTGGTATTCTCTCATCCTTTCCTGAGGAATGTTTTTCTTTTCAAAACTCATTGATTGCATGTGGCTTGGAATCCTTGATTTCTTCATCCGGGCCATACTATCCGTACTTAGTAAGATTGTTCTACAACAACTTACACATGGAAGAAGGCAGAATGATCGCATATGTTAGAGGCAAAAGAATCCTCCTCACCTCAAAGAAAATTGGTAGAATTTTGGATATTCCAACCTCCGGTGGGAGACTCTATGAAGAAAACAAAGAATTTTGGGAAGCATATAACAAAAGAGAATTTTATTGGAGCCTTGGCCGAATGTCTGAAGCAAAATTTCATGCAAAACATGTCAGATCCTTAGGCGACATGGAACCTTCCTAGACCTCTTGGTCAGCAGGTATTTTTAACATTGATGATCGGTTGTTTCACTACTTTATGGTATACATAATGTTTCCAAGGGCTGGAAACCACTACATTGTGACTGATTTAGAAATGCAAATTTTGTACACTCTCAAGAATGGAATTAAAGTAAGTTAGGCTTACTTAATTCTGGTCCATATGAGGTTTGTCAACTAAAAATCCAAATTTTTTCCCTATGCATGGTTCATCACTAAGATTCTGGAACATTTTGAAGTAGACTTTGAAGGCTTTGATATGTGTCTTATGGACTCCAACATCAACAAAATCTCCATCAAGAAGGTGGACTCTAGGATGGGTGTCAAATATAACCCGGAAACAAAGACAATTGTTTACCTTGGTGAAGGTATGGCTGAAAATGACGAGCAAGAGAATGAAGAAGATGATGATGTTCCTCCTCTTCCAACTCAACATGGCCCTAGTAACCAACAACTGATGGACTACATGACTCAACAGTTTGGAAATCTAAACACATCCATAAACAATCAATACAATGCAATTCAAGAGTCAACAACCACTAGGATCAACAATTTCCAAGAGGCCGTCAATCAACAATTTTCATATCTCTACTCTTACCTATACATTCCTCCATACGACCCTTCCAACCCGATTGTTCCCCCAACTCGCCCATCACCTCTCCAACAAACATTTCCAAACCAGCAAACTTTTGATCCCAACATGGACCTGTCATAAATTGTTTACATGTTTTTTTTTGTTTCTCTTAGTTTTTATGTAGTTTTTAAATTTTGCACTCTCAATTTCTCTATGTACTCTTGGCATTTGTGCTTTCAATTAATGGCTAGTTATTATGTTACTTTCAATTTATTCTATATATCTCTTATCCCTCTTTCCGTTCTTTTTGATAATGTCAAAAGAGGGAGAAGGATGTTACTCTTTTGTTGTTTGTTTTCTTTCCCTGATTCTTAAGGTACAAATACAACGTTACTTCAACCTCAATACAAATTCAGATCTTCTCAGCACTTCAAACATTGAGGGGGAGAAAACTTGTCAGAATGAACTTCGCAACAAAAGAGGAGGCTTTGTCATCATCAAAAAGGGGGAGAATGTGAAATCAAGATTCTCAAGGATCAAATTATGTTTTGATGGAGACAAACCACTTGACAAGAAGGCAAAGATGTTCAACCATTTTCAAGACATCAGTATCAAAAAAAGACTTGACATGAAGAATGTTTTCATTAGAAGATATAATGAAAATCTTCATCAAGTATTTAAGTCCTAGTTGCTCAAACCATGAAAAACTAATTGCATTACTGTTCACACTAACACAAACTTTTTAAAACAGAATTTTTCTAAGTTTTTGTAAGTGCAATCGATTGCACTCTTAGAGAAATCGATTGCATGATCAAAATTTTACTTCATTTTTTCTTATGTTTCTTAGTGCAATCGATTGGTGCTTTGGTGCAATTGATTGCATACTTAAAAAATCTTTGTATTTTCGCTTTTGTTTCAGTGTGGAATCGATTGCTCTGTTGAAAAGTTGAAATTTCAAGTGTTTTTGTGAAAGTACAATCAATTGGTCTATATGTGCAATCGATTGCTCCCTGAACATTTTTGAAAACTCATTCTAAAAAATGGCATCTCTTCAACCAATCTTCTGTGAAATGTTTCCATTGAAACATAACAATTGTTCATCAATTTTTCTGAGGATTTGCATATTATTTCAAGAGGTGTTTGTGTAATATAAATACCTAATCTTTCAAATTTTCAAAAACACATCTCTTTCAATCCTCTTTCAAAAATCTTTAGCATATTTTTCATCTTTGCACATCTAAGTTCAAACCAAATTTGATAAAGAATTTTCTGCATATTTTCATATCCTTTGAAAGAAAATTCTTGAGCAACAAGTCTTAGATATTTGTGGAAATTCTCATTAAAAGAGAAGATCAATCACAACATTGATACAATATCGTATACACTGTTACAAACTCATTGTAAAAATCAGATTGAATTTATTTCCCCTTGCTGTTCAGGATTGTTGAAAGCAAGTGTGTGCATTGAAGAGGACTGTTCTTCTTGCACTTAGTATTTAGATCTTAAAGGTGTTTAAGAGCCTTTGATCTACCTATAGGTTAGAAAGCATTGTACACTAATCCTAACTATAGTGAAATCTCTATCGTGTGAAAGGGGACTGGAGTACCTTCAGAGTGTGAAGGGAATCAGGATACTTCTCTGTGTTATTAACTTTCTGCACTTTACTGTTTTCATAAACTCATCATATCTCAAGAAAGTAATAACCCAGTCGATAAAACCATAAAATTTCAAAGAACCTAATCCACCCCCCTCTTAGGTGCAACTCAGACTATCAATAAGTTGCATTAAAATCTGAAACAACCCCAAAAGTATTTCTACAAATACAACATATGGAGTATCGTCGAAACAACGGTCCTCACATCCCAGCACAACAGAATTAGCTAGGCATGACGGTGGTAAACATAGTAAAGAATTTGTTTGTAGAATAAATCATTTAGGGAAATAAATACGTGCATGATTGGTTTTCAAAAGTAAGAATGATAGTGTCACGCTTAAGTTCAGTTTAGAAAATGAATCTTTTGAAATAAAGCGATATGTAAATTGTGCGGAAATTTAAACAATTTAAAGCAAGGCGGAAGGCAATGCGAATAATAATAAAAGTGCGAATAGAATTAAAAAAACCTGCTCCAAATCGGAGACTTGAATATGGTACAGTGATGGAAAGTAAAGCTGACTTGGAAAGTAAAATGATGGCAAGATTAAACTCATATGCTTCGATGCTCCAACCTCGATTACAACAATAATGCGATAATCTGTCGATGTGACGGATTATTGCTTCTAACAACTAGATTTATGCCTATGTTGAGAACTAAGATTGGACGATAGAAAATGAAAAATTAAGTCCTATTTATAGTGAAACAATGCCTTGAACGTCAAGCTGAACCTTCAAGAATTGTGGGAGAGAAAATCTCTAGTCATGGCCTCATTCTCCAACCGTCCTTGACTGGACCACTAAAATCAAAGATGGCACCTTCCATTTAGACATGGCGTCTATCATGTGTACAAAAGGTGGGAGACCTGGTCTTGTAACCATTGGAACGTGGGAGAAACCCTAAACATCATGGCTACCCCCATGGCCAACGCCATGTGGAACGCCATGTGTGTAATTTTCACCAAAAACTCTGTTTTCTGCTCTTTTCTCTCCATTTCTTCATGGAAGGCTCTTTTTAGGCAATGTAACTGAAAAAAAAAAGACAAAACACAAGCATAATGCAAGAAAATAACAATTAAACAATAATAAACATATGCAATCTGAGCCAAATGCGTAGTGTGTTTCGGTGTTATCAAAAGTAAAATTATCGTATCCACAAATATTATTTTAACTTTATAGAAGGACAGGGTAAATGTATTTGTGATTTCAGAGCAAGAGTTTGTAACAATAATAAGAGGTGTGCAGAGTGGGATTGATTGGTTTGTGTATCCTAATTGTGAACTAGTGAATCAAGCTAACAGTTAACTAAGAAAGTGATAAATATGATGAAGTTCCATTTTCAAATTATCTACCCATATATGTGAGAAAGCCATGATTGAATCTTATAATGAGTATGTTTTAATGATGACCTTTTACAAAACACGATTATTTTGTGACCCCCAAAGTCCGAGGGGAATATAACTTCTACGTGACCTATTTCGTCTGAAGAGACCCCCTAGGTGTTAGGGGAACATTATCACAAATGACAAAGGTTTCATAGTGCCTAAATAAGAAGACAATTTTACAAAAGTCAATTTTATTGAAACCTCTAGGTGGTAGGTGTTGCGGTACGAAAAATACTCGAGCGCATCGCACGCTCGATGATACAATAGAGTCACCAGCAAACTTTATTTTTTACAAAAGGAAATGGAAAATATCGATAAAACTCATGGGAAAGAGAAACGGGTAAGGGAGTCGGTTATGCGAGGGGAAGATATTTGTATCCCTTACATCTGTTGTACTCAAAGGGAACTATTTTGCTTGTTCTTTGCATGAATGGGTGTTACTATCTAAAGGTTACTTGCGAAAGGGAAAAACAAAGGTTTATAATTAATGTGCTTGTGGAGGATTTGGGCCCTCGTGCCTATGTATCATCATAATGTAATGAGTAAATCATAGCTCCGTAGTTCGGAGTAGAAAATAAGTGTGGGTTAGTTCTTTTTAGGGAAAAATTATAGTCATATCCTAGAAGTGTACAGAAGTTAGCTACTTGATCCTAGTTTGGATGCTCCAAGATTTTAGTCTGACTGTTAAGGAATGGATTATTAAAGTTCTTATGTGAAAAGAAGAATTGTTGTTTTGCAAAATATTTGTGTGTCAAAAGAAAAAGAAAGAGCTTGAATTGTAAAGAGTTATTATGAAGTGATGAAGTTGTGATGAAAGTATTATTTGGACTAGGATCGGTGTTGTTTGAATCCAAAATGTAGGTGTGTGAACCAAAGAGGTGTGACGATAACCAATAAACTGTGTGACTAACAAAGAAAAAGGTTGTGGTGGTAACCAATAAGTGGCATGGCCCTAGATAAAAAAGATCGTGGCGGTAGCCAATAAATGGTATGGCTAAAGAGATAAAAAAAAAATTATGGCGGTAACCAATAAATAGTGTGGCCAACAAAAAAGAAAAGTTATGGCGCTAACCAATAGATGGTGTGCCCAACAGAAAAATGGAGTATGGCGGTAACAAATAAATGGTGTGGCCAACATAAAAAAAAAAGTTGCATCATTAACCAATAGATGGTGTGGCCAACAGTTTGAGGTACAAATAGGTATTTCACCATGAGGTGCTTAACCCAGATAGGTATGGATGCCAAAGAAGGTTGTTTGGTCAAAAGGGAAGAATGTAGTTGTAGTGTTGGTGAAGAATGTTACCTGTTGAATGTTGATATGTTAAAGGGCGTCTGTGGGAAGAAGAATTATCAATTATTTGATTTAAATTGCACTAAAGTCTGTGAATGGGGGTGAATACTTTGAACAACCATGCCAGGTGTCACGTGTCCTAAATATTCAAAACTGTTAAGCGAGTTATGATTAGTGTTAGGAAACTGAAACTGAATTTGAGTTAGCAAATGAGTTAGTTTTAGATGATTTTGTTATTAGGAAATTTGTTTAACAGTTAGTTTTGCAATTACAGTTAGAAAAATGTTAAATGTTCATTATAGTTAAGATGATTATATTTAATGGATTCGGTTAATTGTATTGAGGTTTAAATAAAAGTTGCAATATTCTTGTAATTGTGTTAGTAGTCTAGCTTGATACAGAAAATAGCAATTTATTTGAAACAGTTTAGATATGTATGTGAATTGATTTTGATATGGTATACTTGTGGCTGAATAACTGCTTGAAATGGACGCTTGGCTGGATTGTGAATGAATTGTTGCACTATTATGCTACTTGAATTGTTATGTATTTGAACTATTGAAATTATGTAAGATGATATGAGGATAAAATAATGTTAGCTTGGTTCTTTATATGGAAAATGCTCAAGTCTAGCACTGTTACTTAGAGTAGAGGTTACATGAACAAAGTTAGCAAGCTGTTTGATGTTAGAATGCTTATGGTTTAAAAAGTAAAAGAAAGAAAAAATGAATTGTTATATGCTTGTAAAAAAATGAGGTTGGTGGAATTAGTATTGAATTGTTATGTTAGTTGTTAAAATGGACATGTTAGTGATGAAATGGCATAGATCGATTATGGGACTTGTTTAGTTATACTAGGATTGATTGATTGGTCATGTTAATGCTTATGGTTTACTATGAATGCATATTTATGGAATTTGATCATGATTCGTATTGCTGTTTGTACAGGTTTGGAAGCTTGGGGGCATGTGGGCAAGATCTTGAAAGTTAAATGGGAGCATGATTGGACTTGGACAAAGCATAAACTATGCATTCTTGGGTCATGACAAAAATATGAAGATATGTTGAATTTGGGTCTTGAGGATGCTAAATAGGTTCTAGGAGAGTCACCTGAGTCTTGGTCAACAATCTAATCAATGGTCATCAGTTGACCAAAAGTCAACAATTGACTAAGAAAGTCAATCATCGCTCCCTTTTGTATAATTTTTCTTTTGTGATTCTCTTTTTAAGTGGATGAATTGTAACTTGAATGCCAAGTAGTGTCACCATTATAATTGAATTATTTGTACCACTTTGCACCTTTGAGTTTGAATGAATTCCCTCTCTTTTGTGTAGTTTGAAAATTTGAATCCTTGAACATTCAAACTCTTGAACTCGAACTTTGCCTAGAACTTGAATTGCAATTACTTTCCTGAACGAATCTTAAATTGCAATGCTTTGGGACCAAATAAACAATCAAACAGGTAGCCATGTAAGATTTCATGAAGAATTGTCAACAGATGGTCAACCATACGGTTGACCTCTACTTGACCAAAATCACACTTGATAATTGATTCTAAAGATCAATATCCAGATGCAAACCACATTGATCACTGATCACATTCCATGAATTAGGGTCCAAAAGATGCACCTTCCAAGTCAATTGTGTCACCAAATTTCATAGGTTGGATCCTCATAGAAATCCTAGCTCAGTGTTAAACATAAATACCAAATAACTTTGAATCAATGGTGCTTATTCAGAAAATGGGGTTGTAAATGGCTGATTAGGGCAATGTGGATATGCAGATGCAATTAGCAATAAGGCAGACAAAATTTAAAAAGGAGAGCAAAGTTTGGGGTATGATAGTTGCCCCTATTTAATCATCTTGGACCTGAATGTAGGAATAGTGACGACTTTTAGGCATCCAACGTAGAAGAGGATTAAATACAAGAATATCCTAAAATTTATCCGTTGAGAATGGGGATGTATTTCCAGGAAAGTTGGTGTATTTATGGAATTTTTTTATCTGAGATAGGGAATGGTAGGTAGGCTTTTGTAGGCTTATCTTTTGGGGATTAATTGAAATATCTGTTGGGGGAATATACCAGTTGTAAGCGAAATGCTCGATACACATGATATATGCAATGTATGTTTGATATTTCCAAGATGCATGAAATTATGTATGCTATGCAACAATGTGTTATTTTTGTGAGTGGATGATTGTTATTTACAGAGGTGGACTCTGGTTCTGGTTTTTGGTGTGATGGTGAATTTGATTCTCCAACACTCGATGACTGAATCGAGGAATTTGCAATGAAGGAGAGGACCTCAAGTAAGCACAACTGATGGAGATTTCCTTTGACTCTTTAAAGGAGAGAGAGAGAGAGAGAGAGAGAGAGAGAGAGAGAGAGAGAGAGAGAGAGAGAGAGAGAGAGAGAGAGAGAGAGAGAGAGAGAGAGAGAGAGAGAGAGAGAGAGAGAGAGAGAGAGAGAGAGAGGGAGAGAGAGAGAGAGAGAGAGAGAGAGAGAGAGAGAGAGAGAGAGAGAGAGAGAGAGAGAGAGAGAGAGAGAGAGAGAGAGAGAGAGAGAAATAGTGAAATGTTCAAGACAAAACAAGATACCCAGGGCGGACTAGAGAAGACAACAAATTTTGGACAAACCAGAGATGATTGATACGCATCAGCAAGTGCACAGAAATTCCAGTTATAATATAAAAAGTGTCGAACCCATAGAGACCAATGTCAACCTATTGTAGTCTATTGTCGCTTTTCAAATCTAAGGCTAATTGGGAATATTTTAGATTTTTATGAAGAAAATTAAAAGTGAGAATAAGAACTGGTTTAAGAAATATTAATAAAGCGAGACCAGAATGTAATTTCCAATCACACCTCTAGGATTCAATAAATTCTTGGCGTTTATTTTGGTTTTTAAAATATTTTTCAAAAGAAAGTATCAATTTAAAAACAGTGCTCACTTTCGCACAGCCCGTGTTATGTTTCGAAATCACAAATTCTTGGTTGTCATTGTCTCATTTACAATTTCAAAACACTCTTTAAAAACCAATAAATCCTAGTTAATCTCTAAAGCGATGTCACTATTTTTAAAAACTAAACCAATTTTTATGATCTGGTATTGATCTCACATTCTTTCACTGTTGGCCAGTACCTGAGTGTTTTGAAATCACAGATGCAGATATTAATTAGAAATCGGTCTCACATTGTCGCGCTATTGACCGGTACCTGAATTTATCAAAATCACAAATGCAGAAAATTCATCGGATATTGATCTCACATTGTTGCATTGTTGACCAATATCTTAACGTTTTCACTATCATGCAAAACCTTTGAATTTTGACTATTAAAAATCGGAACCATAAAAACAAGCTAATATTAAAATTATACACCAATTATATCTATTGAGTCCCGTTAGAACGACATTCCTCACATTCAGGCTCTAGTAATTTAGCCGGATATGGTTACAAAAATAAACATGTTGTTATGAATGTTCATATCAATTAGAACTCCAATCATAACATATAATTGAAAACGAATGATAGTAATGGCTAGTAATGTATTTAAAGGAATGGAATGAGAAACTTGAAACAGTAACAACAATGGTAATTGAAATAATAAGAACAAAATATTAAAGGCCTTCAAAAATTAAAACTGGAAGTTAAAGCAACATAAATTAAATGGAACTTGAAATAAAAATTGAAATGAAAATGAATCTGAAATTGAAACTGCAAAACGATTCTGACAAGATTGCTGAAATGTTGATCCAAGTACACAACAAATTCCTAATACTAAAGTGCAGTCATTCCTCAATGTGAGAAACTACTGATTTTATAATACTAAAATTTCTACCTAAAATAAATTCTATAAAATTTGGATGCCTTGAAAGTGTGAGTCCAAGGTATATTTATACGAGGATTTTCGAGTACTAATTTCCCTATATCATGTATAAGTAATGGAGAAAGTGAGAGAAACCTTCAAAGTAGTGATGTTAGTGGGTGTTTTTTTTTGGGGTTTTGAGGTCCATGGCGAACGTCATAGCTAATGGCGAATGCCATGAGTACAAAAGTGGAGAACATGGGTTTTCAGGTCCATGGAAGACGCCATGAGAGTAAAAAAATTTCCCTTTGTTTTTTCTTGTCTTTTGGTGGCACCCATGACTGGAACATCATGGTAAGAGCTATGGCAAACGCCATGGTGAATGCCGTGGGTGAAAATTCTTAGTTTTTTCTCCATTTTTTGCTGTTTTTGTCTCGTTTTCGTGCAGGATGCTCTTACCTAGTAAATACCTAAAACCAACATAATATACCAGCATAACACAATAAACACATGTAATTGGCACTAAAATGCATGTGAATCAAGTCAAAATACACTATGTATTTTCGTGTTATCAAACTCCCCTACACTTGAACAATTGTTTGTTCTCAAGTAAGTTAGCTAGCATATAATCAATGAAATGTAGCGGCATGATTATAAAGACATAAGGAATAGCAAAGTATCGAAACTACTCATACGTGGCTAATAAGAATTAGTTTGGATAAGATCGACTCAATAGGTACTAATGCAACACTAAAGGTATTGTAACAACACAAACCACTCTCGTGGGCACAAGTATCCCTCCTACGCACACTAGTTCCAATCTTACCATTGAGTAAAAGTCTAATTTCCCTATTTATTTTAATCATATTTCATTCATGACAGTCACATTAAGGCCCTTTATCTCTCGTACAACATGGTAGGCGGTCTATTAGTGATTATTATCAAAATATCTTCTTCATATTTTAACAATTTTCTTTCTTTTCCAAAGATTCATTTTTCTTTCTTTTAAAGGATTCAACCGCACTTTTTTGAATTAAATGATCGGGTGAGAGTCACATAACTTAGTAAAATGCAACTTTTCCTTTTTATTCATTTTTTTCTACACAAAAGATCATTCGCTTATTATTCATCGATTGACCTACTTAGTGACTATAGATGGTGCCTGACTGGATAAAGAAACTACTTTGATGTTGTTTTCAACAAATAGAACTTAAGACTAAAATTCAATGGAGATTTAAACTAATATGAATAATTGGGAGTCTTGAGGTGTTAGGGCAATACTGACCTTGTCGGATTTTCCCAAGTCTCCTCGTCCTAGGCTATCCTTTCTTGACAACCTATATTCTTTTGAATCAAACTGAGCTTCCTAAGTCTTTTCAAAAATTTTGGTATGGCTCAACAAATTAGGAAGTTCAATAGTGAGCAGAAAACCATGCGTAAATGACTCTACAACACATGCAATGACTCAAAATATACATTACGCTATCAAAAACAATCAATGACATAAAACTAACATAATAGAAAAATACATAAAAACATAAAGTAAACAAAAGCGGTAAGCGTCTCCCTTACACTTAAATCCTACACTATCATAAATGTAAAAATTTAAGTTTAAGAGAGTTAGGAAGAACCTGATGAGAAGATCTAGTCAAGTGATCCATCTCTTTATTTTCTTCAAATTCAAACAAACAAAAATAGAAACTTAAAATAAAACCTCGTGGGTTGCCTCCCATGCAACGCTTTTTTTTAACTTCGGTAGCTTGAAGGCTTATGAGTGCAAGCACTCTTGGCGGGTGTTAAACCCCAAAATTTGCCCAACCTTTTCTTGGACATGGCTTATGTTTTCATTGCATCTTCTAGCATCTGCATTTGCATATCATTGGTCATTTACAGGGTGTCAAGAGAGATATGTATAACAGGTGAAGGTTACCAAGGGTTCTAAGCCTAAGCAAGAGGTTTTATTCAAGTGGTCAAGTGCTAATCATCATTAGGAGAAGGTCAAAGCTCTTTGAGGGAGTGGATGGATAGTTGTGGTTTATCTCCTATCTTGGAGGCCAATTGAAGATTATCAGAGGATTGTGAGTCCATGGTTATGGATGGAGAATGTTGTGGGAGCTTATGGAGTGCTTTGATATCCATTGTGGAGCTTATCCAAGTTGTTACATCATGTGCAAGAGGTTGCAGTCAGAGGAATGTACACCTAGGGTTTCATCTGTCTAGTGCAAGATCAACTGTGAATTTGAAGGAGATTAAGACTTGGTTTTAAGTTATTGTGATCTTTGAAAGTTGGGTTAATGCATCTAAGATATGATTTCAAGATCAATACAAGAAGAATCAAGATTGTGAGAAGTTGCTAAATTAGGGTTTCTAAGCTTGTCAGTGTAAAATCCCCTATTTAGTACCTCACTTCAAGACCACATATCTCAAGGTACAAGTTTCATCTCACTTTGACATAAACATGAGACTTGTAGAGCATGTTATTATCTTTCTTTTGAGTACTAGAAATCATCCATTGGGTTTCTAGAACTCAAGTTATGATGCTGACAAGTTATGGGTCCTCAAATGAATGTGTTTTCAGTCAACAAAGGTCAACCAACTTCCAAGGACCTTTTGACCTAGAATCATGCTTCACCTCAACTTTTGATGAACATGAAAGTTGTTTCTCATGATCTTAGCTTTCCAAAACGTCCTAGAAGTCATTCATCTGATTTGTAGAACTCATGTTATGAGGCTTGCAAGGCATGGGTATTTTGGGAAAGTAGGATTACAGATCATTTTCATTATAGGTCCATTTCATGATTTTGCACACTTCAAATGAAACTTTTTCCAACATGAGACTTGCTTCAAATGATCCCAATTCCATCATTGAACATCAATTTGTCATGGATTATGGTTGGATGAAGAGATTGGTGAAGGAATTCCATGGAAATTTGAACTTAAAGTCATGAATTGAATTGAAATGATTTTAATTCCTTTTTATACCATATTTGTGCATTTTTTGGTTCACTTCATCAAACTAAACACAATGCACCAAGGATTTTTGAGTTATGCAAGCTAGAATTCATGGAATTTCAAGTTACTTCATGGTGAAGCTCCACATTAAATTCTAACCATTGGATCAATTCTCATCCAAAAGATCAAAGCACAATCTCAGTAATTGATTTGAATCAAAAATAAGGAAATTGGAGCCAATTTTGCCCATGAACATGAAGCTTGAACTTCAAACTTTGGATTTTTCCAATTCAGCATAACAGGCCAAATTGGGCCCCCAAATCATCATGGATCCAACATACATAAGCTCCAGATGAAGAATTCACACTCATTCATCCATTTTCGTGCAAGAGAGGCTTGGGAGCAGTTGCAAAATTCAAGAGAAAAGTGAAATCGTGATTTTGGAATTCAAGCCAAATCAAGATCAACATTCTCTTCCTTGATCTTCATTGATCGTTTCTGCATCTTTTTGCGCAAGCTCAAGCCAGTTAGAAGCCCCAACGGAGAGGCTCCGTTAGGTAAATTTCTTTTCAAGAATTCACTCTTAATACGCATCTATTACACGCCATTTTTGTTGCATATTGAAGTCCTACATGTGTAGGAAAATTATGGATCACTAATTGATGTGTTTGTGATGATTTCATTTATGTGCTCGTTTCTTTAATCGTTCGTATCTCTTTGTTCTTGTGTGAAAAATGAAATTTAATGATGGATTTGAACTCTACATTGCGTGAGGATCAATTTGGTATAAGATTTTGCCCGTTTTGGTTGAGTTGATCACCTGCAACTCTGGTGAGACGATCGGAGAAGATGACCGAAACAGTTGTTCCGACGTCTGGTTTGTTCTCCGTTGGAATGACGTGTGTGTGCCACTTGGATTGTTTGAACCTTTGACTGGCAATGATCAATGGTTGTGATCACTTTGACTCGCTCGTGTTTAATCTTTGACTGCCACATCATAAGTGGAACGCTGCGTTCCATGGTTGCTAAAAGATCTTGGGATTACATTGCTATTGGCACACCCCTCTCCTAGAAGCCCACTGATTTGAACTAATATGATTGATATTTCCCACGCCCTCTTTTTTTATTTTATTTTCTTTTTCTTTTTTCAATCTGTTTTACTTTTAATTCATTTAAAATATTTCCAAATGAGAAAAACTTCTATAAAAATACTTTTAGGATATTTCAAGATGATAACTAATTTTAGGACATTTTTATTTTATATTTTTTGGAATATTTTTTAATTAAAAAAGGATTAATTGTTTGGAAGTGTTTTTAATTGAATTTTTCTTGTTCATGTTTGTTCTTGATTTTTTTCTTGATCATTCTTTCTCTTCCATGATTGAAATTTTTTTCTCATATCCATGATGAGTTGAAGAATTTTATAGGACAATTTTTCCTCTGGTATGATGCATTTTGGTTGGACTTTTATGGCATTTTTGTTGACCCTCGATTCTTCCATCTCAAAGTGGTACACCTTAGGGATTTATTTCTTTTGGTGGTGCTTTGATGGAACATTTCCCTTGTGCCTATGGCCTCTGGTTGCCAACTAATATTTGATCATTTGGGATTTTATTTGGTTATTTTTTGAGCCTTTTTCCTATTTTGAGGTGACTTACAAGTTAGGTTACTTCTAAGAGAAGCTCACACAAGTGTTTGACCTAGTTTGATTTGGAAATGACCTTGGTGGATCCATTGAGCTCTCAACCCTTCTTGATTCATATTGTCAATACATTGAGGTTGTTGTATACTCATTTATAGGTCATAAATTTGTTCGTTGCTTGTTGAAGTTTGCATTATTTTTAGGCTTTCCATTTGAGCTTCAAATGTTGAATGTGTTCAATGACTTAGGTCTTCTTCCATGCCTTTGCTTGCATTCTCTTTTAATGTATGTGATTTTTGTTTTGTGCATCTTCTCTTCTCATCCCCACTTTTGTCCAATGACTTTGGAATCCCATTTGAGATGGCTTGGTCCCTCCTTAGGAGGTACTTGAAGCATGTCATGAGTGGTGCTTCCTTGAGGACTTCTTTTGCTTGTTTCTTCCATGATTTTGGGCTTGCCTTTGGTTGAGTGCCCTTATGAGTTCCTTTGGTTCTCATATTGCCTCCCATTCTCCCATTCAATTATATCCTCATTTCTTTTCATTTGGTTTGCCTTTGGGCATTGTGGTTGTTGTGTGAATGGTTGTAGAATTCATTCTCCCATTTTCATCCCACTTTTGTATGCAATTGTGTGCTTTCTTTTAGATTGCTTTCTTCTTTGCTTTTGCATTTATTCTTACATTAATAAAGGTTGATATGTTCTTGTGGAGGTGTTTACCCCACACTTTTTTCTCCCTTTTCTTGTGTTTTGCATTGCATATGCATACTTGCATCTTTCTTATTTCATGCTTCCTTATTCTTCTTTCTTCTTTGCCATGTTCCCTTAGGATCTCTAATATCTTTTGTTTAAGAGAGGTTATGATAGACCTTAGGCTTGAACCCATGTA
Organism: Lathyrus sativus; assembly: GCA_963859935.3. Lineage (NCBI taxonomy): Eukaryota > Viridiplantae > Streptophyta > Magnoliopsida > Fabales > Fabaceae > Lathyrus > Lathyrus sativus. The sequence goes on from OZ012738.1 coordinate 628,490,461, forward strand.
TGATATCATTAGGTAGCATTCCCTTTTACCTCAATCATAGGTACACTTTGCATGACAACTCTTAGGTTTGAGTTAGTCTCCCTTTAGTGTGTCCTTTCTCTCCTCATCTTCAAACATCTTCAAAACACTTAATAAAGGTTAAGGATTGTTGTACGGTATGAGCCTTAAGTACTTGGAAAGTGGTGATTGAGGGCTTCCTCTCAATTTCTTAGAGTGTCTAGTATACGTCCTTAGGACGATATGCGACGCATTCGCTCCTAAGTCATAGTCTTTAGTGCAACATGAATTACAAAAAATAATCAATGCATTTCTTCTCTAAAAAACACAAACAAACTTCAAATCATTCTATCCTTCAGGATCTTAATTTGGAAAACCTTTTTCATAAGGAGAGTTTTGTTAACTCTTGGTTCTACTGCAAACAGGTAACGCCTAAGTCTCCAATGGTCGAGCTGCATACACCTAACTGCTGGAACTAAGTTTTAACCCTACTCGGGTAAAACATTTTGAACCAACCGGTGTTCTTGTTAGCCCAAACTACGTTTGCTCTAATTTCTCATACCAGACGAGAATACGTAGGCACAAGACGACGATGTCTTGGCGAGCAACCTTTCCCCACCTTCACCCGTAGTTAGCCGAACTACGTTGACTCTGACTTTCCCATTGCACGAGGGAGTACGTAGGCACAGAGCGGCGATGCTCTGCCGAGTCTCTTCTCTTTTCTCTTGTCCCTGAGACCTTTAGTTATATAGTAAACACCCTTTTAGATAGAAAACAAAGCGTGGATCCAGTCGAGTACGACGGACGTGAGGGATGCTAATACCTCCCCCTTGCGTAACCGACTCCCGAACCCGAGATATGGTTGTGATGACCTGTCTTATCCCATTTTCGTCAGGTTTTGTCTGATCGTTTCTTTCCCTCCTTTGGGATAAATAACGAATGGTGGCGAGTCTTCTGTCATTTCTGGCACCTTTTTCGCAGTAGCGACAGCTGGCGACTCTGTTGGGAACATGCATATCCCCTATGTGAGTCAATCCTAGCGCTTGGTTGTTTATCTCTTTGGGTGTTTATTATGTGTTGTACTTTATTTTCCCGCATTTACTTTCAGCATTGTATATATCATTTTTGTTGTGTTGTTGGGGGGGATGTTCCACTGAGAGATAAGCCGGACCCGGGCTTGAGTACGAACCTAGCATTAGTAGTGGAGAGTAGTGGTGGACCTGTATGCTTAGTATGCACAAGTTCCCATAAAATTTGCGCTCATACGAGATTCTCTTTGATGATTTCCTTTCTGGTCCTTAGGACTTGAGGGGATCTTGGATCTGAGGATTGTCGACTCTGGGGACCGATCATTTGTGATTCAGCTAAGTGAGGCCTCTTCGTGAGATTATGATACCAAACCAGAAACGGTGAACGTATCATCGTTTCTCGAAAGTCTGTGATGCTGATGAACGCATAGGATGTCGAACCTTATCAATGGATAGGTCCATACCTGTGAGAGGGATTGGGTTATGCAGGAAACTTTGACTTCCAGACTACCTGGTTTTCTTTACAGTGTGAATCTGCGTTCTTGATACAAGGGGTTCCTATCTGTGACAGTTCTATGTTTTTATTAAAGCGGAGCGCTGGTCCTTCTCAATCAACAGCACATCAATCTTGATCCCCTGTTTGCATTTGCATGTGCATTTTCATCTGCATTTTCATTAACATGTATCTATGTTGCAGGTGCATACTTCCCCCTCGATTCTAGTGATCTTGCTCCCTTACTGCTGACATGGAGCCCTTGAAGAAGACAGTGGCATACAGGTTTCCAACTCCGGACATTGGTTCTTTACTGAGTTTGATTGCCATGGCTGACAAGAGGGTGATGGAAGACTTCAAGAAATCTTATGGGAAATTGTTGAGATGTGTCTACAAGCCTTCAGTATATGAGATAGGTGGTCTTTATACTCTTCTACAGTTCTATGATGCACCACTGAGGTGTTTTTTTTCCGGATTATGTTCTGGCGCCTACCTTAGAGGAGTATTATGAGCTGTTGGAAGTGCCTATTCTTAATCAGATGCCATTCTATCACACCGAAGCTGAGCCTGATTTGGCTAAGCTTGATGCTGCTCTGCATTTGGATGTTTCAGAGTTGGAGGGAAAGTTGATCAAGAGGGCTGGGATGCCTGGTTTTCCTTTACCTTTTCTAATTGATAAGGCTCAGCAGTTTGCCAAAGATGGTTGTTGGATTGTGTTTAGCGCCACCTTAGCTCTTTGTGTCTATGGTATCACATTGTTTCCTAACCTTCCGGATTTTGTAGACATAGATGCTTTCTACATTTTTGCTTTAGGGAATCCGGTACCTATGCTTTTGGGCGACGTCTATCATTCTGTTCACCACAGGAATGAGAATCAGAGGGGGAAGAATGTATCTTGCTGTGTTCCTTTGTTGTACAGGTGGTTTGCTAGTCATCTTCCCAAGACAGGTCCATTTGTTGCTACTGCTGGTACTTTAGAATGGTCAGAAAGGTTGATGGGATTATCTGCTGAGAGCATTATCTGGTTTGACAAAGACCTGCTTGGTACAGAGATTATTTATAGTTATGGTGTATTTCCTAACATCCGTTGGTCGGAAGGAAAGGGTTCATCAATTATAATCCATCTTTGTTGGTCAGATAGTTTGGATACGCGCTGAGAGATCCTCCTAAGGAAGAAGAGATACATGAATCTTTGTATCTCACCGGATTGTTGGAGGGTGATACTTTGGCTAGAGTGGAGAGAGCTTGGAGTAGTGCTCACAGGAAAGGGAAAGCTTTTTTGGGGAAGATTAACAGTCGAGCCTACGACCCTTATCTGACTTGGATCCAGGATAGATCGAAGAGGTTTTTGATGCCTTTCCCGTCTGTAGAGCCTCTGTATCCTCTCATGATTGAGGAACCTACCACTATGGATATCCAGAAGTACAACTGGTTGTGGTCTGAGAAAGAGGAGCTTCAGAAGGCTAATGAAAAGTTAGAAAAAGAGATCATTCAGCTTCAGAGTGAGAAGATTGAAGTTGTGCAATCTTTCAGAAGGCAGAATGAGCTTGTGAACAGGTTGGGTACAGATTTGACCAAGCAAACTAGTGCTCGGGAATTTCTGGGTTTGGATTTGAAAGTTGTCGGTGATGTTCTCGCTTCTAAGAAGAAGGACTTGGATAAGGCTTATCGGGAGATTTTCAAGTTCAATGATCAGTGGAATGCTACTCTTTCCAACAACAAGGAGCGTGAGGATAAGTTGAAGCAGTAGATTACTAGACTAAAGACTCAGCTCAGGACGAAGGATGAAAGGATTGTTGATGAAGCTTCACTCAGACGTGACAGTAACTGCAGATTGAACGAAGCTTTGGCAACCTTGGAGGATTACAAGCTGAGGGCTGATTCAAAGAGGTGCAAGCTAGAGGAAGTCTTCGGTGAGGGAGCCTGGGAAGACTATGCTGAGGATTTACTAACTACTATCAGATAGAGAGAGGCGCTCATTCAGGGGTTACTCGTCAGACCAGACCATCCTGAGACACAGGAGTTGTTGGAGGAGTTTCGTGCTCGTTGCCATACTTGATGTCTTTCATTTCCATTGTAGCTTGTTGCTTATGCTTGTATTGACGATCACCAGACCTGTTGGCTGAGGTCTTTCTATTGATTCTTGTACTCAGTTGTATGATTGTACATTGCCTGTTGGCCTTTTCTTGTATGAATGAGGTGTTTGGCTCTATGCTTGTCTATGGGTTCTCCATTGTTGTGCTGTTATTCTCGGAACTAGAATCGGGGGGAAATTTCCCGTTGCATACATACATGTCTGCATTTTGCATAACATTTCTTGCATAGCAGGTACAGCAGAACCGTTTATCTTACCCCTGTCTGTCCGTTAGATTGTTTCAGGATAGACAAGCGGACTATTCACCGCTACGCCACAAGGGGGAATCAACTCAGAGCAATGGAGCAAATTCAGGCTGAGATGCAAGAGTTCCGTGAAAGGATGAGTCAATTTATGGACCTTATGCAGGGAGTGGCTAACGGACAGGAACAACTTCGTACTTTGGTGCAGCCCTTGATTGCACGGGTTGACAATAATGGTGTTCTTCATGGAGGACAAACTGCTAATCCTCCTCCCAATGAAATTGGGACTCCTCATGCTCACTTTATGCCTACTTTTGTTATCCCTACTGCTGGAGGGAATGGTAATGGTAATGGCAATGCTGATGGTTTTGGTAATGCTGCTGGTTTTGATAACAATGGTTTTGGGAATGCTGGAAATGGGAACACTGGAAATGGTAATGTTGCTAATGGGAATGTTTAGGGTTCTGATGTCACCTGTGCTGCACATGGTAATATGGATAGGTTATGGAATGAAGACCAATAGGATGATGTGTTCTCACCAAGGGTTGTTGTTGCTGAGTTGCCCTCTGAAACTGATAGGAGGTTCAAGCTGTTAGAGGACAAGATGAAGAGCTATGAGAACCAAAATTCCATGGGCCTTGACATGGCTAATCTAGGACTGATCCCAGATCAGAAAGTGCCGCTGAAGTTCAAAGTCCCTGACTTTGACAAGTATAAGGGTACTACCTGCCCAAGAGTTCATCTGAGATCCTACTACCGTAAAATGTATTCCTACTCGGATGACGAGAAATTGCTTATGCATGTCTTTCAGGACAGTTTATCCGGTCCTTCATTGGAGTGATACATGAGTCTGGAACCTGTGAATATCCGTAGTTAGAGGGACCTAGCTGAGGCCTTCGTGAAACATTATCAGTATAACAGCGACCTTGCTCCTAACAGGGTCCAAATCCAGAATTTGTCTCAAAAGACTGGTGAATGCTTCAAGGAATACGCCCAGAGGTGGCGGGAGCTTGCAGCCAGGGTGCAGTCGCCCATGGTTGAGCGTGAGCTGATTGATATGTTTGTCGCCACTTTGCCTAGTGTTTATTATGAGAAGCTTATCAGTAACATGTCGACAAGCTTCTCTGATTTGATCATCATCGGAGAGAGGGTAGAAAACGACATCAAGTTGGGAAAGATCCAATCTAGTGAGAGTTCCTCGGCAGGAGGAGGAGGTAAGAAGGTATTTTGTAATAAGAAGCGGGAAGGAGATACCAATTCAGTGTCCAGTTCCCGAGGGAATAGACGATCAGGGCGAAATCGTCAGCAGCGGCAGGTTGCTAGTGTTAGAATTCACATAGTTCCACAACAACAACAATCATAGCCGCAACAACAGAATCAATAGGGTTATAGAAGATTTCAGGATCGAGGCCGGAATGTAAATAGACAATTTGATGCACCTCTGATGTCGTATGCTTAATTGCTTCAACATCTGCTGCAACTACAGTTAGTCCAGAAGAGGACTATGGCTCCCCTGACAGGACCACCTCCACCCGGTTATGATGCAAACGCGCGATGCGAGTTTCACTCTGGGGCATCGGGGCACAACATTGATAACTGCAAAGCCTTCAAACATAAAATTCAAGATTTGGTGGATAGCAAGGCAATAAACTTTTCTCACGAAGCTCCTAACATCGTACAGAACCCCATGCCCAGCCATGAGGCTTCCAGAGTCAGTGCAATCATTGAAGACAAGAGTTTAGATCTGATACCTGACGTCAATGATTTGAAGACGCTGTTGAGCTTTGTGAAGGAAAAGTTATTGAAGGGAGGGATATTCCTGGGCTGTAGTGAATCATGTGCTGAGTGTTTGAGTCATCCCAAGGGATGTGTAGAGCTGAAGAGTTGTGTTCAGGATATGATGAATGAGGGGATGTTGCAATTTGACCAGGTTGTAGAGAAAGAGTATGAAGAGGTAATAGTTGAGGAAAGGAATGAGGTTGCAACGATCTCGATTTCGTACAAAACTATAACTATTTCAGCGCCTCCTAGGCCACCAACCATAATCATTACAAAAGATGGCCCTGTGTCGTATGAGAGTACAAGAGCCATTCCGTGGAACTACAGAGCGAAAGTGTATTGCAACGGGCAGAAACAGGAATTGAAGAGCTTGCCGGTTGACTCAGTGGATAATATGGTTGGAGCAGGTGGTATTACTCGAAGCGGTAGAGTATTTTCGTCGCCTGAAGTGGTCGTTAACAGAGCTGACAAAGGCAAGAAAGTTGTGGTGGAAGAAACTTCTCAAGCTGGATAGAAGGATTCTTTGGTAAAGGACGCGGAGGAGTTTATGAGGCTGATTAGAAAAAGTGATTACAAGATAGTTGATCATCTACAGCAAACTCCTTCCAAAATATCAATCTTGTCGTTGTTGTTATATTCAGAAGCGCATCGGAATGCACTGTTGAGAATACTGAATACTGCTTACGTGCCATAAGACATATCGGTTAACCAACTCGAAGGGGTTGTAGCACACGTAAACGCAGGGAATGGGCTAGGTTTCACGGACCTGGATTTGACGCCAAAGGGCGGGAACCATAATTGTGTGTTGCACATATCAATAGAATGCCGAGGGGCTGTTATGTCTCATGTACTCGTTGATACAGGATCGTCTTTGAATTTACTTCCAAAGAAGGCCCTGATGAAGTTGGACATGAAAGGGTTAATATGTACACCAAGTGACTTGGTGGTGCGTGCTTTTGACGGTACCAGAAGGTCTGTGTTCGGAGAGGTGACATTGACAATCCAAGTGGGCCCCGAGGTGTTTGATGCGGTATTCTATATCATGGACATTCAGCCAACCTATAGTTGTTTGTTGGGCCGTCCATGGATTCACTCAGCAGGAGCAGTTACATCCACGCTGCACCAGAAGTTCAAGTATATGGTTGGTGGCAGCATTGTCACAGTATGTGGGGAAGAGGATATAATGGTCAGTCACTTGTCATCTTTCAAGTACGTCGAGGTGGATGGAGAAATCCATGAGACCTTATGTCAAGCCTTTGAGACGGTTCAGATCAAGGACAAAGTGTCTGCTGTGAGCAAAGCGCCTGAAGTGGCCATATCCTCCTTTAAGGAAGCCCAGACAGTGGTACAGGCCGGGACAGCACCAGGTTAGGGACAAGGGCTTGACATCCCCCACAAACAGGACAAGTTTGGTTTGGGATACCGCCCATATGCTTTGCCATCCTCGCAGAGTGCGCCACGCTATAAGGGGCATGTCCGGTTTACCCCAAGGGGTGTTATCTTTGAGCAGATCAATACCATTTTAGATGATGAAGATGGTGACATCGATTGTGATATGGACGCTTGGATCAAGCCGTGTATTCCAAGACAGAGCCTCAATAATTGGTCTATCGAGGAATTCATTCAAGTGACAATGGAAGAGTAATACTTTGTTTTTCTGATTATTGTACAACCCTATGTTCTACCCGAAGCATAGTGGTTTTGTCTTCAGGGCTTGCTTGTTTATGCTTGAACATCTTTTATCAATAAATCAAAGGGCATTTTGTCTGCATTCAAATATTGTGATCCTTGTTTTTCATGTTTTACGTTTAACAATAAAATGGCAATGTGGATTTGAGCTCGTTTTGCATATCATTTTAAGCATTTAACCATTATCATTGCAGGATTCACATTGCAGACGACACCGAGCCAGAGACATCTATGACTCGCTTCGACTTCGATAATCCGATATTTCAAGCTGAAGAAGAGATTAATGAAGATGAAGACTTACCAGAAGAGCTAGCTAGACTCTTGAAATAGGAAGAAAGGGTTATTCTGCCTCATCAGGAGACAATCGAGGTTATTAACTTGGGTCCTGAAGAAGTTGTGAGGAATGTTCGGATAGGGGTTGCGCTGCAGAATGACATCAAGCAAAGGTTGGTTGAAATGCTCCGTGATTATAGTGATATCTTTGCTTGGTCGTACGAATACATGTCCGAGCTTGACACAGACATCGTGGTTCATCGCTTGCCGTTGCGTGAAGAGTGACCGCCGGTCAAGCAGAAGCTTAGGCGTACTAGACTAGATATGGCTGTAAAAATCAAAGAAGAAGTCCAAAAGCAGTTGGATGCAGGATTTTTAGCCGTTACAACTTACCCTCTGTGGGTTGCCAACATCGTACTTGTGCCTAAGAAGGATGGCAAGGTACGGATGTATGTTGATTACAGAGATCTGAATAAGGCGAGCCCGAAGGACAATTTCACACTCCCTCACATTGACGTATTGGTTGATAATACTGCTCAATATTCCGTGTTTTCCTTCATGGACAGTTTTTCCGGTTATAACCAGATCAAGATGGCACCGGAGGATATGGAGAAAATGACGTTTATCATGCTGTGGGAGACGTTCTGTTATAAGGTAATGCCTTTTGGGTTGAAAAATGCAGGGGCAACCTATCAGCGGGCTATGGTCACTTTGTTTCATGATATGATTCATCATGAGATTGAAGTCTATGTTGATGACATGATAGCAAAGTCGCAAATGAAGGCATAACATCTGGTCAACTTGTCGAAGCTGTTTGAGAGGCTCAGGAAGTTCAAGTTAAGGTTGAATCCTAACAAGTGCACCTTCAGGGTAAGGTCAGGAAAGCTCTTGGGTTTCATTGTCAGTGAAAAAGGAATCGAGGTCGATCCTGCAAAAATAAAAGCTATTCAAAATATGCCAGCACTGAAAACGGAAAAAGAGGTTTATGGTTTCTTGGGGAGATTGAACTACATTGCTCGGTTCATATCTCATCTCATAGCCACGTGTGAACCTATGTTCAAATTGCTAAAGAAAGATCAGGCGGTCGTCTAGAATGAAAATCGCCAAAGGGCATTTGACAAAATAAAAGAATATTTGCAGGAACCTCCGATACTGATACCCCCAGTCGTTAGAGGACCTTTGATCATGTACTTAACGATTCTTGAGAACAATATGGGTTGTTTCTCGGTCAACAAGACGAGACTGGAAGAAAAGAGCACACGATATACTATCTGAGTAAAAAGTTCACAGACTGTGAATCTAGGTACTCGATGTTGGAGAAAACGTGTTGTGCACTCGCGTGGGCTGCCAAACATTTGAGACAGTATATGCTTAATCATACAACCATGCTGATTTCGAAGATGGATCCGATTAAATATTTCTTTGAAAAACAAGCCCTTTCCAGGAGGATTGCCAGGGGGCAGATGGTACTGACAGAGTACGACATCCATTATGTTTCCTATAAGGCTATCAAGGGAAGTGTTTTGTCAGAGTACCTTGCTGAACAGCCAATCGAAGACTATCAACCGATGAAATTTGATTTCCCTGACGAAGACATCATGTTCCTAAAGATGAAGGACTGCGATGAGCCATTACCCGACGAAGGTCCAGAGAAGGGTTCTCAATGGAAGATGATATTTGACGGTGCTGTCAACTCTTATGGTAGTGGAATTGGGGCAATTATCATGACTCCTCATGGCACTCACATCCCCTTCACTGTCAGGTTGACATTCCCTTGCACCAATAATGAAGCCGAGTACGAAGCGTGCATCATGGGGCTAGAAGAAGCCATTGATCTGAGGATCAAGAACTTGGATGTATATGGCGATTCAGCGCTAGTTGTTAATCAAATCATAGGAGAATAGGAAACCCGACAGCCTAATTTGATTCCTTACAAGGACTATGCAAGGAGGTTGTTACCTTTCTTTGATCGGGTAAAGTTCCATCACGTGCCGAGAGCGGAGAATCAGATGGCAGACGCTCTGGCGACGTTATCCTCCATGTATAAGGTGAACTATTGGAATTATGCTCCAAGAATAGTCATCTCGCGCCTTGATAGATTGGCGTTTGTATTTGCCATTGAGGAAGCTTCTGATGGCAGGCCGTGGTTTTACGACATCCAGAACTTTCTCAAGAACCAAGAGTATCTGCCAGGGGCGTCGACCCAGGATAAGAAGACTCTGAGGAGGTTGTCTGGAAACTTTTATTTGAACCAAGATGGTGTGCTCTACCGGAGAAATTATGACTTGGTGTTATTGAGATGCATAGACGAAAAAGAAGCAAAGCTACTTATGGAAGAAGTCCACGAGGGTTCCTTTGGTACACATGTCGGCAGGCATGCCATGTCTCGGAAGCTATTACGAGCAGGGTATTATTGGCTGACGATGGAATTTGATTGTTTCAAATTTGCAAAGAAATGCCATAAATGCTAGATTTATGCAGACAAGATTCATGTGCCGCCGAGTCCATTAAACGTCATGGCATTTCCTTGGCCCTTTTCCATGTGGGGCATTTACATGATTGGCAAGATCAAGCCAACCGCATCCAATGGACATTGTTTCATCCTGGTTGCTATTGACTACTTCACCAAGTGGGTGGAAGCAGCTTCGTATGCCAACGTCACGAAGCAAGTGGTAGCCCGGTTCATAAAGAGGGACATCATCTGTAGATACGGAGTGCCCGAACGAATCATTACTGACAATGGTTCGAACTTGAACAATAAGATTATGAAGGAATTGTGCCAGAATTTCAAAATCGAGCATCACAACTCATCTCCCTATCGTCCGAAGATGAACGGCGCTGTTGAAGCGGCCAACAAGAACATTAAGAAGCTATTGCAGAAGATGGTTGTAACTTACAAGGATTGGCATGAGATGCTGCCCTTTGCTTTACACGGTTATCGTACTACGGTACGTACCGCAACTGGTGCAACTCCTTTCTCGCTGGTGTATGGTATGGAAACTGTCCTACCATTAGAAGTCGAGATTCCTTCTCTGAGAGTTCTGGTCGACGTCAAGCTTGATGAGGTAGAATGGTAAAGAAAAGATTGAATCAGCTTAGCCTGATGGATGAGAAAAGGCTAGCGTCTATTGCATATGGTCGGTTGTATCAGATCCAGATGAAGAAAGTTTTCGATAAGAAAGTGCGCCCTCGAAGCTTCCAGACGAGCGATCTTGTGATGAAGAAGATCCTCCCTCCACAAACAGATCACAGGGGCAAATGGACTCCCAACTATTGAGGTCCATACATCGTGCGAAAGGTCTTCTCCGGAGGAGCCTTGCTGTTATCCACCATGGATGGTGAGGATTTTACATCCCCTGTGAATGCAGGGGCATTTAAAAAAATACTTTGCTTAAAAGAGACCTGTTGGACGGAAAAAAAATATCCATGCAAAAATGGGGCATCCCGGCGAACCCTAAAAAGAATGGGTTCGGGAAAAAGTTAGGGATATAAAGAAAAAGATGTAAACCCGCAAAGTTGAAAACCTGAAAAGGCGTCTTTGGCAAGAATGGATATCCCGGTGAATTGAAAACCCGAAAAGGCGATTCACGCAAAAGCTAGGGATTTGAAAACGAATGACTGTGGTCCATGTGTGATCTTCAGAGCTTAGTGGATTGAGGGCGAACCTGAGGGCCGTTTATCTGAATCAATCTCTTTTGAGGACGAGGTGTTGGTGAAGCATTGGAGTCATGTGGGTCATAGATGGATCAACTTATGGTGTTCATCTGTGCCACATTGCCGACATTCTGTATATTTTTGTACATCTCTGTATATTTTTGTGCAGCTTCCTCTTTTCAGGGGTTGCATCTGTTGTAAAAACTTGCTTATTTACAGGCCCATCTGTCAATAAAACATATGCTATTCAATAATTGTTTATGTTGCTTTAGCCTTACTGTGTTGTTTGCCAAAAAACGCCCGATGTTTTTGATAAACTGTACATACGTAAACTTGCAGGCTTTGCCAATAATCGTTAAAACTTTGAGTTATTTGAACAACGTCACGAATGATGACTGAGATAGTTCCTTGTTAGGATATCTTGCCTGTTTGTTCATTTTTGCAGGGTCGTTACCCTCGGGGCAATTCGTTAGAGGTGTATCTCTGGTATGATCACCATTTTCCCCGGCTCTTGAAGTTTGAACATCTCTATCCCCGGTAGAGTTGTATAAAGGTGGAGCAAACAGTTAAGTATATACGCTTATCCCCAACAGTTGGTTGGTACACATCTAGCTCTTCGCAGTTCGAGACCGAAGTCTCTAGCAGAGTAGGGTTATTCCCCAGTGAAGTCGCCAAGATTGATATTCCCGAAAGATTAAGTGCGTACGCTTATTCCCCGCAGTTGGTCAGTACACATTTAATCCCCGCAGGTTGCAGGTATGCATTTACTCTTCCGCGAGTCGAGACTAGATTTCTTTCCACTATGCAGGTGTGAAACTTTTCCCAACAGCGGGGCAACGTCAGAGTTGTCTCCCCATAGAGTTTGAGCGTATAACTTTGTATCCCCTTAGAGTTCGAGTTGTTAACTCATCCCCAAGCAGAGGTCGATGTTGTTTCCATCGTTGGTCGATGTTGTTTCCCTCGTATGGTGTCCAGAACATGGTACAATATTTGAGGGATGTGTTCATCTTATCAGGTGTTTTTTCAACAAAGTTACTTGGTTAAGTTCCTTTTCTTTCCCTAGTGGGATCGCCAACAGAGTTATTTGGTTAAATTTCTCAGCAAAGTTACTTGGCTAAGTTTCTTCACGCTCTCAAAGCAGAGTTATTTGGTTAAATTTCTCTCTTCCTCCCTGCCAGAGCTGCTTGGTTAAGTTTCTCTCTTCCCTAGCAGAGTATTCTCAAGATGGATTTATTAGCTTCGGTTGATTCGGCCTTAGGATTCAAGGCTCGCTTTTATTTAGCGAAGGTCTGGCGGCGCTATCAGATGTTATTACCTTCGGGTTCGTTCCTCGCTTTTATTTAGCGAATGTCTGGCGGCGATGTCAGAAGTCCTTATCTTTGGGTTTGATTCTCGCTTTTATTTAGCGAAGGTCTAGCGACGATGTCAGATGTTATTACCTTCGAGTTCGTTCCTCGCTTTTATTTAGCGAAGGTCTGGCGGCGATGTCAGAAGTGCCTATCTTCGGATTTGGTGTTTGTATTTTATCAAGCAAGATACCTGACGGCGATGTCAGATATGTGTGGATACCTGACGGCGAGGTCAGATGCGTTCCCCGACATGATGCAGATTTTTGACGGTGATGTCAGATATGTGTGGATTTCTGGCGGCGATGTCAGATGTTTTATTCCTCATAGATTTCTGGCGGCAATGTCAGATGTTTATCAACTTTGTGGTTTTCAGGCGGCGATGTCAGATTTTTATCAACTGTGTGGTTGTCTGGCGGTGATGTAGGATGTTTACCAACTTTGTGGTTGTCTGGCGGCGATGTCAGATGCGTGTGGATATTTGGCGGTGATGTCAGAAATTTTTATCCCCTACAGATGTCTGACGGTAATGTCAGTTGTTTATCAGTTTCTTGTTAATCTGGTCTTAGAGTTCGATGCTCGCTTTTATTTAGTGAAGGTCTGGCGGTGATGTTAGAGGCTTTACCGATTGGATATTGATGGCTGGCGGCGATGTCAGATATTTCTCAACTGCATGAATGTGTCGCTTGCGCGAAAATAAGGTGTCGGCACAACAGAAGAGTCGCCACCTTTCGTTATTTATCCCTCAGAGCGGGAAAGGAAACGATCGGAAAAACCTGACGAAAGAGGGTAAGACAAGGTCATCGCAACCATTGTCTGGATTCGGGAGTCGGTTACGCAAGGGGAAGGTATTAGCACCCCTCACGTCCGTCGTACTCGACGGGATCCTCGCTTGTTGTGTTTACTTGGACGGGTTGGTTTTATTCTATCTACCTATCAAGGCTGGCTGAAAAAGAAAAGAAAAATGACTCGGCAAAGCGTCGCACTTTATGCCTACGTATTCTCATCAGAGAATGAGAAATCAGAGTCAACGTAGTTCGGCCTACGAAGGGTTATGGGGGAAGGTAGCTCGCTAAGACATCGCCATCTTGTGCCTACGTACTCTCAACAGGCATGAGAGATCAGAGCTCACGTAGTTCGGGAAACTACGGTTTATTTCCTGTCTTTTACGAAAGAAGTGTTTTTTATTGTGTTTGCGATTTCAACTGCACTAGAGACTATGACCTGAGAGTGAATGCGTCGCATGTCACCCAAAGGGTACCATACTAAACATCCAGACTGTGGAAAAGAAACTCTCCCACAATCCTTTCTCAGATAGCTTAAGGCTCGTAACGTACGAAAGAAATCATTCATGATTACTGTATCTTAAACTGTTTTGAGATGAGAAGAGAACAGGCCCGACTAGGAGGGAGACTATCAAGTCCTACTGTTATCATGCCATGGATTCATCCTATGGTTGAGGTTTGAACAGGGAACTCCTAGAAGTTGTCATGCATAGGTTTCAACCTAAAATTCTATCATCAAATCCTTATCAAATGAAATGAGAGTCCTAAGGGATCATGTCAATGATACACCAAAACAGACAAAGCATCAGCTTAACAGTAAAATGCATGCAATGCAAGTGAGGGAGGAAATGTGTGTGGGGCTTCAGCCTCCACAAGCTCATCTCAACCTCAAGCCAAAATGAAATAACAGTAATCATACTGAAATATAAACAACATGCTATCAAGCAATAAACAATAAACTGCAATCATACAGAGAAAAGAAATGCCATGAAATGCCATCAGGCAAACAAACCACATGGGCAAGGGAGCTGGGCTCTACCGAATACCCGCAAGCAAAGCCACACAGTAACAATACAAGCAGAGGGAGCAACTCAACCTCTAGTGCAATCATGCTCCTAGATTCTACCTATTCTAGATATGGACTTATTCTAATGCATCAAACAAGTCAAACAAAACACAGCAATACAGAAAAGAAAAAGAAAGCAGATCAACTTCTCTCTCAACTCCAAGCTTCAGCTTCTCCAACAGCAACTCAGTCTTCAGACTTCAATCACTCTTGACAAATTTCAATTGCTTTTCCAGGTTTCAACCCTACAACATGAGTTTCAACTCATCTTCTCCCTTAAGCTTCAGCTTCTTGATCAGCTCCACCTTCAGGCTTCACCTAATCTTCAGGGGTCTTCAAGTATCAACTTGCTCTTGCTGCTCTGCAAGCTTCAGCTGAAATGGAACTATTCAAGGATTCATCCTCTTCTATACTCTTCAATGAATTCTTCATCTTCAAGCTCAAGCTCAACCTCTCTCAAGAATAATCAAAACCAGAGAAAATCACTTACTGGATAAGCTGGGGGATATTGAACTGCTTATTTGATCACCAAAGGTGACCTATAAGGGTTCAACATCAAAGGAATAGTTCCCTCAAAAGTTCTACTTCCTAGGTATATCACTTATCCCTCCAAAGGAGAGAGGTGTATACCATGGAAGGACTTTGAATCATAGGGAGGAATGGAGGTGACAGATACCATCCATTTTTGAGAAAGAAGTTATATATCTACATCTAAACTCTTCCTAATCCCTAACCCTAAAACAACAAAAAAGGAAAATAAAACCAAGCTCTCAAGCTCCTCAATGCACCTTCAAGTCTTCTACTATGCTCCACAATGCTCCTTAGGACAAGATCAAGCTCTCCAAGCCCACAAAGCAAAGCAACTAAAGCAAACATGCCCTAAAGGCAACACAAACAATCAACCAATACAAAAATCAACTAAAAATAGTATACTACTATATTAAATCCTAATATAATTTCTAAGGGATCCTACATACCTACCCTTAATACCCATATATGTCCCATAGTCTAAATTGTCCTAAAAACCCAAAACCTAAAGTTATTGTGGACCTATGTTGAAGTTTTAACCTAATTCTACACAACCTAATAGCATCTAATCAAAACTATCCTAAAAATCATCAAAAAAATATGGAATAAATCCAGGGGGAACCTAAAACATATGTCTAACTACCCTAAAAAGATTGACCTAAAAATACTAAGGGAGCTACCTAAACTAAAATCTACAAAATCATGTACCAATATAAAAGCATTAAAAAGCTATTAAAGAAGAAAATATGCAAAAAATATTAAAATGCATGATATGAAAAATGTTTTTATTTTATATTTTTCTAGACAAAAATATGAAAAGGGAGAAAAAACTCCCATTAAAAAATATTGATTTTTCTATTTAATATGATTTTCTAAAGTTGGAAAAAAATGGAGAAAAATAAAAGTGAAAACATGAAAAGGGGTGCAGGAAGAAATAATATGCAGTTCATTTTATGCTTGGGCCCAGACTGGGGGTGGCAATAACAAAGCGCTAGGCCCATTTAAAATCAGAAAACAATTAAAAAATCAAACAGAAAATAAAAAGGTCACGGTGCCAAAAGCAATGCATTATAGTGTAAATCAGGATTGGGCCTCATAGGGGGGTGGGTATAGCATGATCACTCAAAGCCCAGAATGCCTCTTTTAAATGAAACGCGGCGTTTCATTCTTGTTGGCTCCCTCCAAAATTCAAATTAAATCTGGACCGTGGGATCTATTCTCAAGTCAAGTGGTCAAACGCGCATCCAACGGACGTGAGGTCTTCTTCAACCTTGGACCTAGGGTTTTCAGAAACCCCATTAAAACACAGCTCCATGCACCTAACTTCTACCAATTCGTGTTCCTTCGTTTCTCCATCAATTTCCAAAATATAAAACACAAAGTTGCTCAGAATTTCACCCTGAACACGCTTATGGTCTTAGTTTTCATTGAAAGATCCTCCATACTCAAACCCGAAGGTGCAACCAACCTAAACTCAAAATGTCACCAATCTTCGACCTCGACCAAACTCAACTTTCTTTACATAAAAATGATCCTTACATTACACTAATCAAAATCAGCTATTAATTTGGCATTAACACTAATTAAATCACTCATTCTTGCTCCCTCAAGAAATGACATCCATGAATGAAACTTCACCAATCACTCCTAAACTCATCAGAAATGATCACCTAATTGTCTCTAACAATTCTAAACTAATAAATTAACCTAACCATGCCTAGATTAGGAGGTGGAAGAGATTTTGCAAACCTGGCTTCTTGAAATGGTATATGATGAAACCCTTGCTTCCAAGGCTTGAAACTCTTCAAGGATGCTCCTTGGATGATGAAAACTCTTCTGTTTGCAAAAGATTTGGATGAGAGAGCTTGTACTTCAAGATCCAATGACAATTGCTTCTTTGCAAATCCAATGTGAACACCTTCAATTCTCCATCAATGGAGCTTCAACTCAGTATGAACACACTCAGAAAGATCTATGGAGAAGGTTTGTGAAGAAAAATGGGATGGCAATGAAGAAGAATGTGAAGTTTGAATGTGACTTGCAATGGAAGAATTTTGATCTCACTCTCTCTTCTCTACACCAATTAACACCAACCTTGCATCTGAGCAAGTTGGAAACATCTTATAGAGAGGTTTAGAACAGTCTAGAACCCCCTAGAACAATCCAATGAGAAATTCATCTTTTCATGTCATGGTATTTTGAATTTTCATTTTCCTTACATGGTATCTCATGCCTTGCTTCTCATATCCTTGGTAACTGACTTGAAATTCTCCTTACATGAGATTTAGGACAAGTTACAATGCATATCTTCCTTGTTTATTGAATTTTGCCTTGTTTTGGTTTGGTACCTTATTATGCAAGCAATCAAATTCCAAAGCAACCCTATGATGCAAGCCTCAAATAAAAATTGTGGCTGAACCATTGTTCTTAGAATGTCATTTTGAGTCAAAATGACCTATTACATGACATGGTTTGGACTTATAACTTGGGATTTCCATGTTTCAAATTCACTTGAATTAACTTATGCCTCATTTTTAGGCCATTTTTATCACTTTTTGATATGAGCCTTTTCAACATCTCATGACCTCCCTACTAGCCTTAAAACATAATTCTAAGCAAGTTTGATATTGAAGATTTTTCCATTTGAAGCTTGGAAGTAGGAGATATGGCCTTATGCTTGAAATGACCTATAACCTCCAAATGACCAAAATGCCCATTGGCTTGTCAAAGCCATAAGTTGAGTTCTACAAATCCTATCAAGGACTTCTAGTACTCTCTAGAAAGCTAAGAAGATTCTATTCAATATTCATGTTTACCAAGAATCCATAGGAATCATCCTACTAGGGCAAAAGTTGTCTTCAAGTTGGGTGACTTTCAAGGACCCAGATTCACATACCTCAGATGACCTGTAATTTGTCAGAACCATAACTTGAGCTCCACAAATCCTATCAAGGACTTCTACTACTAAAATTAAAGCTAAGAACAAGCTCTACAACATTCATGTTGTGGGGAAGATGATATGACAATCACATCTTGAGCTAAACTGCCTTGAAGATAAGGATCAAACTAGGGGATTTTACACTGTCAATCCTTAGAAACCCTAGCTTGAAACTTCTCAAACTCCTCAATCATGATGATTTGGTCTAGGAATCATCCTTATAACATCTCAATACATCATTCCATGATCACATGGCCCTTGGATTAGGTTTCAACCTTCTCCAAGTCATCAGTTGACCTAGGGTTGACCCAGTCAAACCCTAATTCCACCATTCATGGTTGAATCTTCTGAATTCTTGTACAATGACCTCTCTAGGCTTCATGATGGCTTTCAAGACATCTCATAAGCTTTCTCAAAGCTTTAAGTTCATCCTCATAGTCTCAGAATCATCTGAGGAGCACCCACAACTCTCAAGTTATGAGGCACACAACCTTGGTTTCAGCCAATTCCTCTGAGGATCTCTTAAGCTTTCTGATAAAGGAATCAACCTTTGAACACTTGAACAAACTTCTTGATGGGTAAATAAATGTTGGTCAAATTTTGGGGTGCAACAGCTGCCCCTATTCAAACGGCTTGAACCTGACTGGGTGAGGAGCGAACGGCTCTCAGCCAATCAAGGTGCGAGACGGTTGAATACCGATAAACCCGGAAATTTGCCAACTGCCCAAGCACACGGTACTCTGAGGGAAAAAATCTTCGAACACTGAAATAGTAGCTGCACGGCAACTAGCTAGAGAAATACTGATCTGACATCGCCGTCAGTTATCCACATCAAATTCCTCTGATATCGTCATCAGACAACCAAAACACCCAACATCGCCGCTGGACAACCAAAATACCTGACATCGCCGCCAAAAAAAAACATACCTGTAGCGGTAAAATCGTGAGCGTAAGTTATTAATTAACTTAACTCAAAAAAAAACAAGAGTCGCCACTGCACTTTTATTTTATCCAAATAAAGGAAAGGAAAAAGAGCGAACAAAACCAAAGAGTTCTAAAATAAGAACACGAGACAGAGATCGGGGTAAGGGGGTTGGTTACGCAATGGGAAGGTGTTAGCACCCAAAACGTCTATAGTACTCTATAGGAGCCCTTTGAAATATTTACGTTTTTTGGTTTGAAAATGGTTTGTTTGAAAAGAGATTGGGGAGATGAGAAGAGAATTATTTTTTTATATTTTTGTGTTTGGAGAGACTTATCGTCTCATGCCTACGTACCCATAAAGTGCAATATGGAATCAAAACCCCGTAGTTCGTGGTACAAATGACAAAAATTTGTTGGTTTTGATTGATTTTAGATGTAAAGACAAGTCGTCATTTCAAGGAGAAAACTGCGACTATCCACCCACGAGTATTAAGACAACATTTGCGTCACATAAAGATGGAGGATTTGCTTGGATTATCAACAAGACTATCACTCAACATCAACGTGGAAAATGTCAAAGTCTTAATAATATGGGGAATAGGAGATTTACATCTCAACTATAGAAATGAATCATGTCTAAACTTTATGAAAAGTTTTAAAGTGAAAAAAAAGTGCATAAAGGCACAAAAAGAGTTGATGAGTTTTTGTATTTTTTACGTCTTTTGAAATTGGTCAAAACATGATTAACATTGATTGACTTTTATTAAGAAAAACAAAGTTTAAAAATCACTTGACGAAAGTCAAGGTTTTATTGCGAAAGCAGTTTTGAAGTTTGAAACCAAGAAGGTTTTGAAAGAGGGAGAAAGTTTTGAAAATTTAAGAAGGGGAGGAGATGAAGTGACTATCCTAAAAACCAAAATAAGAGCTAGAGGTAAGAAAGATCTAACTGACTTGTAGCACACTCCAAAGCAAGCAAAAAGAATTCCATCCGATTTAAAGCATAAGCCAATGATCGAGCCAAATAAAGGCTAAGATTCACAATACTCCAAGCATAGGGAAGAAAGTCCTAATCCTAAGTCCAAAATGTCCATGAAGTCCAAGGTCTAAGAATGGTCCAAGAGTATAACCACAAAGTTAATAGCACCAAAATTTTTTAGATGTTTCATCCTTTATTAGTGTTTTGAACAAAGTATGGTCCAAGTGGACAAAAGAGAAATGACATAAACATAAACAAAGATATGATATGAAATGATAAAATGGAAGCATAAAAATAAGAAATAAGGAGTAAGAAGAGAATATAAACAAAATTAAACAAGGATATTGTTAGTGAATTAGTAGTTAGTGGTTAGAACATATGATCAATGATGATTAATTCTTGCACTTAGACCAAGATTAATGAAAATTCATTAGAGGATTGATAGAATCAAAGCCTCCTAACAATGATTTTCATAGGTATTGGAGTTAAGACAAGTAACTAAACATACTTGGACTTTTAAACGTAAGTTTGAGCCACGAATGATCATTTTCCGATTAAGGGACACTTTAGCGCTATGTTAAGCAATCGTAATCGGGTTTATGTAGAAACCACGACTATCTGAGGCCGGTCAATAAAATGTTAGTGTTAATACATGTTAGAGAAATGATATATAAATCACTCTCCTAAAACATGCCACACAAAAAGAAAAGAGGTGGTGATCTCATCATAATCAAGATTTTTCATCAATTAATCAAAGGTAATCTATCACTATTCCAAAGTAAGGAGAATTATCTCAATGATTATTCGTCCATAGTTTTGAAATAATGAAGATTAATCAACCTTGATAATCAACAAATCTATGATCCATAGATTTCATCGATCAAAAATAAAAAGAAGAAGAAAGAAAATGAAATCACAATTTGAATCTCGAATCGATTAAATTATCGTCAATATCAATCACCTCTCTTGGTGGATAAAATCAACACCCAAAGTCCATTGATATTGATGAAATCTTATCAAATTCAAGATCCAAAACAATCAACACTTAATCAAAATATTTTCAAATAATTTTTTTAAAAGCTTTTTCAAAAATGAAATTAAAATACAAATTTAATAATAAAAGAAAAATGTGGAAAAATCCACACGGTTAAGTTCTGAAAGAAATAAAAAGGAAAATAAAAAAATAAAAGAAAAATATAATTGAAAAGTAGAAAGAGAAAACAAAACAGAGTTATCTTCTTCTTCTAGCTCTCACACGCGAAAACATTCACGGCCATGGATGCTTGCTTAAATCACAACGGTGGGACGCGAAAAATACGCGGTTGCAATCGAAATCAAGAGCTCTTCACAATGGTACCAACAATTCAAAGAATCACAACAAAAGGTAACGGATCGAAAATGACGGTGAAGCTCAATCTACCTTCAAACTCAGGTAAGAAATCAATCCAAACTTCTTCTTGCTTCTCTTCTTCTTCTGAACGAATTCTGGTTCGAAATTGATCTGTGTTTGAGGTTGATTTGAAGTTAATTTGGTGGAAGGAAGTATGAGAAGAGAATGTGAGCAAAAGGTTTTGTATTGAGGAATTGAGGAAGAAAATCAGCAGAGATTTTTTGGCTTGAAAAGCTTGAGAAAATGAGTGAGAGATGAATTGTATTTATAGATGAGAGTGAGTGAAAAATGATTTGCCGTTTGTGAGATTTTTTCTGCGTTCTGTGATGCAAATTGTGCGTGACTTTTTGCTGATATTTTTTCATGTCGTTTTGGACTTTTTCTTCTTTTAGCTCACTTAAGTGACGTGGAAGGCTTGTGGGGTCAGCTTGGAGTGTAATCTCACAGCTTGAATTATATTCACATGGCTTGGGATTATGGCTCAGATACGTGAAAATAGTCTGGATAAAAAATAAAGCTCTGCTACCACAGAATTCTATTTTCTGCCGCTTCTCGATGTCGCCATTTCCCATTGATAATATTGAAACTTCCACGCCGCAATTGATGTGCAATCATTAAAACCAAGATGCGGCATTCCTACGTCTTTCACAAACAAGCCGAGCTGAGCCAGGAACAGACTTCATTTGATGCAGGATTATCATAATGCAGAATTTGAATCCTCCCAACCTCGGAAACTCTTGGCGAAGCTGTCGACTTTGATAACCGTTAGTATTAAGTTTTGGTGGCTGTGCTGAATTGAATCCATTCGCCTTGACAGATCCGGTGCTGCCCTCAATTGCGTTTACAACACTTGTTGGCTCAGAGCTCTTATCGGCAGAAACAAGTGGTTCTAACAACTCCAGGCGTTTCAAAGATGGAACATCTCCCTCACAATATCTGCGCCATATGCTCCTATACGCTGAAGTTCCACCTCTTTGTAATAGAGAAAGCGCTAGTTCATGTTCGTTCCATCTGCTTAGTCCACGTGCCAATTTCCTCAAAGTATCTACCTTCACTTCTTGAAGCCATGCAGGTGCAAGACTAACCATCAATCTTATTACACAACAGACATAAGTTTTCCATGTAATAGGATTGCGACTCAAGGAAATTTCCCTCTCCATGACTTCTGCCATGAAATCCAAATGGACTCCAATTATGTGATTCCTTCTAGAAAGTTTGACAATGATAAATTGGTCCCGACAGTATCAACAGATATGCTATACCATAACCCTCGAGTATATACGACACAACGTGATCATTTTTGAGCTTCACATCCCTTGATGTCAACAGCCAGGTAGGAATAGCCTCCTTGTACAATTCCTGGACCACTTGTATACCACCTGCCGCACATAAGAGACTTGCACCAAGTGTTGCCATTTCTTTTACACTTTGAGTAGCTAGAGATATTGACGCTCCATTGGATTTTAAGCGGCTAGAGCCAGAACTCGCCATTCTTCCAGCTAATTCATTGGAATACTCTGTCACTAGACCCACAATCACATCATTTAGAAACTGCACATTGTTTATATTTCGACAGGATCCAGAACTCAAATTTGACAAAAGCGGAACAGTAGCCTGAGAACAAGTTTCCCTAAATTCAGATCTGACCACTTCCCCACCTTTCTCTGCTATGTTGACAAACTGTTGAAGTAAACGTACAAACTTATTAAGTAACATTCCATTGAATGAATCATCCTCTGCTTGTGGCTGTTGGGGAAAAGCTCCAGATATAATTCTTTGAAGCCCAGCTCCAAGCCCGAAACCTGTAGGTGCAGTACTGGATTGAAATCCACCAATGCTGTTATACAATCTCCTCATACCGGCAATTTCTCCAGCGTGGTTGCACTTAATTGTTGCTGCAGCTTGATTGCACTTACCAGAACTGATAATCTCCAAATTAAAAGATTCTGACACTTTTAAGTTTGTTCCTGACGAAGCAACTGAACATATGCAGGAACCAATTCCATCTCGGTGGAATCAGGACCAACAACTTCATTAGGGGGTAACAAGTTACAACATGTTTTGTTAAAACATCTTGGAGACTCAGCCAAATGGTGAAGATACAGGTCCTGCAATAGCATCAGACCTTTTGATGCTTCCCATTCCACACACGATGCATCCAGGTACAGTCACAGCCGAAAATTTGGCCCCACAGGTATCACTCACATCATATCCAATGGAACATCACCATGTCCTCCACGTAGTGCCATTGATCTACAGAGAGCTAATCCATACAACATTAGGAACTTTAAAGATTCGGGATATATCATTCTGTTGGCCAAGCGATGTTGCAAAGCATAAAGATTTCGATACTCCTTGAGGGCTTTCACAATTCTTAGTTGCACAGCACTCCGTGCATCGTCCAGTTTTTGGGACAATGTTTTCTCATTAGCTAGCCTAGAAAATAGAGAGACAAGTGCACCAGTATCAGCCAGGCGATACATATCCGCCAAGTCTGTAACTACGGGCACTGCCATTGTGTACTCTGATACGCCTTTCTCCACAGGATGCAGTGTAAAGCAATGCAACTTGAAAATAAATAGTCTGAGTTGTCAATAATGTCTCTTCGAGTGATAACTGCATGACAAAGGCTTTATCACAATCTACAGCTGGAAGTGCCAACAAATCTGTGGATCTTAGCATGAAGTTCCCATGATAAGTTGTGAAGCGAACACCTTTTGCACATCTAATACGCATTACAACTTCCCGTGCAGTCTCTCTAGATTATGAAGAGGACCAGAATTGTAAATTGTAACAAATGGAAAGCAATCAAATGGAATGCATGCAGAATCAGCAGAACCAACTTCAAAATAATTCGAGAAACCAAACTTTTGCAACCCAAAGCTTGAGAAAGATTTTGAAATATCCACAGTATTACTCGTGGAGGATTCCTCAGAACCAGTAGTACATGCAGACAATCTACGAAAGAACCCAACAAGCAGTCCAACAATATGCGGGTAGCAGTGGATATCAGCATTACTTAGATAGATAAAACACTTATGGCATGTTAAATCAGTTCTGGGAGATTCATAATGCATTGAAAAACATGCATCGACTAACATAGCTTCATCGGAATATTGATCAAATTCAATACTTTGTCGTGGAACAGAATGTGCTGGGACATCAGCATTAGGAGATGATAAATTCCCTGCTAAAAGCACAAAACAGACGTCTTTTTCTTCTTCAACTCCATTAGTTCGGATCCCTAAAGACTTCATGCTGATAAACAACTCCTCTGTTCTATCACACTAGCTTCTTGATCTTCTCCATTGCTAAGATGCATATCGGTGAGCTGTGACTGCAGACCACCTTGTGCCAAAGTGTGTAGAAACTCATAAATCTGTAACCTGAAAGGTTCACCAGATCTAATTGCCATTGTCGTAAGAGCCTGAGCAGCAATGATTCGAATCTCCCAGCTTCCACTGAATGCACACCTCTGAAGCCTGGTCAAAGCATCGGCTAGAGTAGGATTACGAGAACTGGCAGCAGCTACCATTTTATCAGCATCTAACATCATCAATGCAGTACCAGGAGGGGTAGATCAAGAACAATTGCGACTGCTTCTAAGGCCTTATGTTTCCCATCAGGACCAGCTCCAACAAGACAAGTTTTCCAAAGTAATTGTAGCACATCAGCATCAACCTTTCCTGGAACTTTAGTAGCAAATATTCTAGCAATTTCAAGGAGAGTAACAGCCATATCGGGAGAAGCCTTAAAACGAGCATGTAGAGTAAGCAATACATCATTCAATAGACCTGCTGACCAAGCTGGATCAGAGAGTTCTGATGCAATAATGGATTCTAGTTCATCAAATGAGTCGAATGGGCCTTGCATCCAGATCAATGCCTTGATCACCATCGCTCGAACATAAACACATTCACAGGCAACTGTTGTCCGTACCACTTCCATTAATGAAGCCAACATACCTGCAGACAAGGTTATCTTTTCTTCATCACTAACACAGCCTTCACCACCGTCTCGTGGATCAGAAGGCTCATTCATGAGTTTCAATCTGCAACCATCATGATCATCAGCAATTTCTTTCTTGGTAACAATAGAAGAATATTTCAAGCCATGATTAGTCAATTCTGTAGCAGTACCAACCATAGGAAAAGCAACTGTTACCAGAGGAACGTGCTCAGGATTTGAAGAAACTTCCTCACATACTTTCTCAACATTAACTCCTTCCGCGCGACTAGATGTTTCCGGTTGACCTATTATATTACTGGTAGTTAATACTGGTGTACAGACAGCTTTCACAGCAGGATGACTTCCCTTTGTAGAAACTTGTGTAGAATTCAATACAACTGACCCAGTCATGGAAGTAGAAGAACTTAACGATATTTGTGGCAACACTTTACTCAACTGACCTGTAGCAGTACTCTCTGCTGTTTCTGATAATATTTGGCTCTCTCACATAGGTCTAGCAAAAATGGCACATCCCAATCGGACTAGGGAACTACTTCCAGAAGTGCAAGCACCTGCTTCTCTCTATTTTTTCGAGTTGAACTATGAGAAGAAACATTAGCTAAAAAGTGATTATCCAATGCACTAATATATCTGGCAATAGAAACATAACTGCCACTTTTACTACTGGCAGTGAACTCAACTAAACCTTTCACGGTTAAGTCTGCATCTAAACGGTTGTCATCTGGAATGCCTTTCCATCCTTTTAGATCAGTTAACATAACAAGAATACGCATTGCTAGAGATGTAACAATAGTAATATCTTGAGCCCCTGAATTGCATTCACTAAACTCTGAAAGAATCGCAAAACCAAGAGAAGTAAGTCGATGTGCATGGTAACGCCAAATTATTCTCTCTTCAGTAGTACCAATTGCCAAAAAGCAACAGTTCAGCTTTGAATCAGAAGAATTCAGGATTCTCAATAAGATTGTAAAGCACATCCTCATAGAGTCTATTTTCTTGCTATGAACCTTTTGATGCCGATTTGAGAAGCGAGTCACAAAGGACAGAAATGGCCTCAACAAATTGTTTGAAATCCAATTTGTACTCATCACCCCAGTATAACTATTCACCGATGTCTCCCACTCCTGCTGAAGCTGCAGAGTAACCACCTTTGTAACCTTGGAGTGCCTTATCATAACAGTTTGCTTTAGTAACACATTCAACTCCTCCAAGCGAATGCCCTTTGAATAATCCGCAAAACAGCAGGGCAAACAACAAGTATAGCTCCTTCATCCATAAAACATCTTGTGGTGATACTGCTCCAGCCGCAGCTCTATCGATTTGACCAATTTCACTTTCATGACAATGACCACTGATAACATTCTCGTCAAGAAACACCGGAATGCATCGCATTTCAGCTAAAGCTTTAATCAAAGCTTTCTGTCCAACTTCATCAGGCACATTCACACCCTCCCTTACAGCAAAAACAGGCACCCTGTTAATTACAACCAAAAAACGTTGTTTGCGAGGCCTGTCATCCGCAACCACTATTTCCGCGACCTCTTCAGTTTCATTCTCACTTAGAAATGAATTACTAAGTTCCGACTCTTTGATAAAATAACACATATGCAGCCGAAGATTTAATTTCAGCTTCACTAACAGGACTGACATGACTGTCATCAAAATGGTACCACTTATTATCATCAATCAACTTATCATATGCAGTGTAATGCCCACCCCCTAGACCACCATAATGGTTGCTGATTGCATAAAGGTAGATGTACCAGAGTCATTCCCTTGACTATCAAGCCCACTACTAGAGCAAACAACCAAAGAATTATTGTGATTCAAGTTTCTATCATCAGATGATATTCCAACTTCAGGCTTATGAACAGCTGAGCGACAGGAGCTGCTGTGCAAGTGTAACGCTATACTTGATCTTCCACTCAGCAGCAAAGCATATTTAACACTTTATTTACAGGACCTATGCAAATATAACGAGTGTTCTCATCTTTATAATGTATATGCTCAATTGCATTCTTGATAGCCTTTTCTCTCAACTTTTTGCCAAGCCAATTCATGAAAACAGGCTCAACAAACTTGTGTAGAGTCGCCCAAAGAAAATCTTGCACGAGCGGATGAGAATAATACAAGTCTTCCTTTGCACACAAATTGTGAGCGTGATTCCAGTATATATCATGGTATGGAACGGTAAAAAGCTCTTTCCTCAAAGATAATACTATCGGTGTGATTGGACCAATCAAACCTCTTGCCATACAAGTAGGACATTGGCAAATAGACCATCCGGCAGTGACACCACATCCTTCCTGGATGAACTGGAAACGCGTATGGAAGGAGCCATATTTCAGGAGGCAGGGGATTATTTCCAGACCACTCAAACACTCCAAGTACTGATAGCCACATTTTCTCCCACGATGTTATATGAGTAACACCACCATGCTCAAGAATCCAGTCACGTCCATGTTTTTGAGCTATTAGTTTCCCTTGCTGCGTAAACAACACCTTGGAATTGTTGTAACTTGACCGGTGTAATAGCCATCTTGGCCCAGTTAGATATAAAGGCATAAATGATTTTTGCAGTCTCGTATAATACTTCATCATACAACCGGTCCCCAACACTTTGCAAATTAGCAACATTTCGCATCAAAATGAACTCTTAAATGTCACTAAGCCTATCAATCTTTGCATATGCATACATGAGCTCGCCATCAACCTTTGGTTCTTTTTCCATAATTCCCCGAATCTCCTCAATCATGCTTTAGAATCACTTGGAAATGACACACTTGAATGAACACTTTGTACTTGCATCCCAAAACAAACATCTTGATTGAACATCCACCAAACTTGACTTGTACAGATAAAACTTTAAATCTTTGATTAAAACTGGGACAAATTTCTCATAGAACACTGCTTGAAAGCTTGATGAATCGTGACACAGGATAACTTGTCCTTGAACAAACACAATTCTTGAGAAAATAACCCGCCACCACGGGTAACTTATAGTTGAAGCAAACTCTTGATAGTTTGACCAAGATGAGGTCAAACGTCCATCTGATTTAAACTTGAATGAATGTCTTTGCCATTAATCTCCTTGCAAAACCCTAAACACACAGAGAAGAAGAAGAAACAAACAAATTGAAAAATATTTTTGGTAATTTTGGTTAGATGTTAGTAAACAGAAACAAACATAAAGTAAATAAGAAACACAAAGTAAGATCTTGTTTGTGGAATGATATGCAAATGAAATGTGGGATCTTAGGGGTAAAAATTTGGGTATTACAGCTGCCCCTATTTAAGATTCTTCTATAGGGAGACGTGAAGATTGACATCTTTGTCTCGACCAGATAGAAGAGACTTAAATATAACAATAAACCCAATTTTTAACCCTAAGAGACCACAAAATGATATGATTATGCTAATGATATGCGAACATAAGACTTCTGTGGGGAAATAATGCCACAAGAGATAAACAAAAGCTCGGGAGAAAAAAGAGAGACTCCACATGAGAAAACAAAAGAGCAAGATCCTATTCCGATAAGGGAAAGGAAACGACTCAATGGGGAAAGAGATACCAACTGCCAGTTACTGGGCGAAGATATTCGAACCGAAGATAATAGGTAAAATACTTTCTACCGGTTACTGAGTAGAAAATAAGTGCAAAAACACAAGAGAATTGTTATCTACTAGTTACTGGGTAGAAAACAAAGAAATGTATTACTTATTACCAGTTACTGGGTAAAAAGTAATCCACTCGTTGAAATATAATCAACTACCTGTTACTGGGTAGGAAAAGAAGCAACGCCAACTACTGGTTACTGAGTAGTTTAGCGAGAATAATAAACTTGAATGAAAGGGGTTACCAACTATCGGTTACTGGATAGGGTAAACAACATGTCAACTACCTGTTACTGGGTAGGACAGACTCGACTACCTGTCACTGGGTAGGAGAAGAAAATAAAGGTCAACTACCTGACACTGGGTAGGACAAACATGCTCGACTACCTGTTACTGGGTAGGGGAAAGAGATATATCATCAACTACTTGTTACTGAGCAGCTCCAAACACACAACAAACTTCTCAAATAAAGAGACAACCATTTGTTGGAAAAAGATATTAACAACTCTGTCGGGGATCTTTAAAAGAGATACGAGCAGGTTGAACCATGCAATAGAATTCTCATAGGGAGTTATTCCACAGAAATTCCAATTGACAGAAAAGTTGGTCGGATAAAGATCCATCATTTCACAATAAACTTCTCTGTTGAGGATGAACCAGATAAATGTTATTTATTGAGAAGGTAAATTTCTGGAGATTACACAAGCTGCTCAAATAAAGAGGCTTCCACATGAAGTTGCATAAGTAATTACCAAGAGAGTGTTATCAAAACACTACTGGGAAAATCAAATCTTCATCTTCTGATGGGGATCAATAACAGATTCCTGCTGAGGAACATAAATCCTCAAAACTACCTTCTCGTCATCCCGGTTTCACAGCCTAGGGAAAACCAAAGTAACTGCTACAAGAGACCAAAGTTCAATCCAGGAACAAACTAGAAAGAAACGGTCAAACAAGACTCGACCCAATGAGGAAATAACTCAACTGGGGAACAATTCCATCCAGATAAAAGCTAGGGATGAAAGCTAAACAAAACATCTTCCACGAGGCATAAACTCAGTGGGGAATTAAAAATGATAGGTATTTTCTGCTTAGGGATCGACATTCTAATGAATAGAGGACATACGCATTCTGCGAGATAACAACATCGGGAAAAGGGAAATACCAACAAAAAATGCAGGATGCACAATGCAACAAAGACATGCTATGCTCAACCAAAATGAATGCGCATGCAATGAGTATGAATATGCTGATAAATCAGACAAAAATGGCAAACAGAGGGTGAACAAAACACCACAACACCACTGAAATACTCGGTTAATCTCTGCAAGTTAGAGATATCATTGGAGATCGTGCTGGGGATCAGCAACAGAAAATCTTCAACCATCAATAATTCAACAAAAGGGAACAACAATATGAACTCCGCTTTGAGAAAAAAAAAACTGTTGGAGAAAAACATAGCAACACAAATCTCCCAACCCTGCCAGGGGAATAAGAAGTTAACATCATAGCAAAAAGTCAAACTGTGGGGGATTTTAAATCAACACCCAATCACAAGGTGAGAGAAAACCCGACAGGTGACTGCTATGTCAACACTTCTCAACATTATTCTCTACTTGGGGAATAATCCAAAGTAAATATGCATAACCTCCGCTAGGAATCATCAAAGACAAATCTCCGCCTGGGCAAAAACATCAAGGAGAAGTGGTCTTCAAATTTCTCAACTATCCGATCATTTGAATCAAGACTTTGTTGTGGAAAACCGTTCTACACTCGTCTGGTTTATCCAAAGAAACAAAACTCTGCTAAGGGAATATCAAAACTCTACTGAAGAGACTTCAATATAGCTCAAATGGGGAAACATCAACACAACTCTACTGGGGAGCTGCCAATAAATTCTACCAGAGAGGCAAGAAATAACCCTGCTGAAGAGAACACTTACGCTTTTCGCTTCAAGATTCTACCATTCTTGGGATTACTGTTGACATTCTTTCTTTTATTTTCACAAATCAAAGAAAAATGGTTTTATAATTTTCAAAATTTAAATTAATTATTCACATTTGTTTCAAAAATCATCATCAAAAATAAAATGAAATTCTGTAAACAGAAACAAAATAAGAATTGTAAACAAAGGGACAAAGGCCCAAATTCTATTGATAGAATGGTAGTCCGCAAATGGCGTAACTCCATGGATCATTACAAAGTTTGAAAAATGGTAAGTACAATGGAAAGTTCTACATTGAAATACAATGACCATTATTCTCCCTAACAACTTTGAATTCCAACTGTGCTTGAGACTTCAGCGGAGAATATCTGAAGTAAAACCTTTGATAGGAAATGTTGCTTCAAACGATCAAGACTGGCCAGATGCAGTTACTTGCCATGATCCCTAACTTTTGCCTAGATTGCCCTTTCGGGTTTTCAATCTACCAGGATGATTATTTTTGTTTTGTCTCTAATTTTTGCCTGGACCGCCCTTTCGGGTTTTCAATCCACCGAGACGCTCATTTTTGCCTAAGCCGCCCTTTCAGGTTTTCAACTTAGCGAGCTGTTCTTTTATTTTTTAGGCGAAGTATTTCTTGACTGCATCGGCATTCACAGGACGAGTGAACTCTTCTCCATCCATAGTTGTAAGAATTAATGCACCGCCAGAGAAGGCTCTCTTAACAACATATGGGCCTTCATAATTAGGAGTCCACTTGCCCCTAGAATCAGTAGTAAAAGTCGAGATCTTTTTGAGCACGAGGTCACCTTCTCTGAACACACGGGGTCGAACCTTCTTATCAAATGCTTTCTTCATTCTTTGTTGATATAATTGGCCATGACACAAAGCCGTCATTCTTTTCTCTTCAATCAGATTCAACTGGTCGTATCTACTTTGACACCATTCAGCCTCAGCCAATTCAGTTTCCATCAAAACTCTCATAGAAGGGATTTCAACCTCTATCGGGAGCACTGCTTCCATGCCATAAACAAGAGAAAAAGGGGTTGCCCCTGTTGAAGTGCGAACGGATGTACGATACCCATGCAGAGCGAAAGGAAGCAAATCATGCCAATCCTTGTATGTAACAACCATCTTTTGAATAATCTTCTTAATGTTCTTATTAGCAGCTTCAACAGCCCCATTCATCTTGGGTCTATAAGGAGAAGAATTATGATGCTCAATCTTAAACTCATCACATAATTCCTTCATCATCTTGTTATTTAAATTCGACCCATTATCAGTGATGATCTTGCTCGGAACACCATACCGACAGATGATTTGATTCATGATAAACCGGACCACTACTTGCTTAGTCACATTTGCATATGATGCCGCTTCAACCCATTTGGTAAAATAGTCAATAGCCACCAATATGAAACGGTGTCCGTTCGACGCTTTAGGCTCAATCATTCCAATCATATCAATGCCCCACATTGAAAAAGGCCATGGAGAAGAGATAACATTGAGAGGAGTTGGAGGCACATGAATCTTGTCAGCATAAATCTGGCATTTATGGCACTTTTTCACATATTTACAACAGTCAGATTCCATTGTCAACCAATAGTAACCTGCCCTTAACATCTTCTTAGCCATCGCGTGTCCATTGGCGTGGGTGCCAAAGGATCCTTCATGGATTTCTTTCATCAACATATCTGCTTCGTGTCTATCCACGCATCTGAGCAAGATCATATCATAATTTCTCTTATACATCACATCATCATTCAAGAAGAAACTACCAACCAATCTTCTCAAAGTTTTCCTATCCTTCTTGGATGCCCCAAGTGGGTACTCTTGATTCTGAAGAAAGCATTTAATATCATAATACCATGGTTTATCATCAACAACCTCTTCAACTACAAACACATGAGCTGGTCTATCAAGACGCATCACACTAATCTTTGGCACATCATTCTAATGATTTACCACAATCATGGAGGATAAAGTCGCTAAAGCATCTGCCATTTGATTCTCTGCTCTTGGTATATGGTGAAACTCAACTTTATTGAAGAAAGTTGACAACCTTCTTGCATAATCACGATAAGGAATCAAATCAGGTTGACGTGTCTCCCACTTCCCTTTAATCTGATTAATCACTAAAGCTGAATCTCCATATACATCCAGAATCTTGATTCTTAAATCGATAGCTTCTTCCAAGCCCATAATACACGCTTCATACTCAGCCGCATTATTTGTGCAATTGAAAACCAACCTTGCAGTGAAAGGAATATGAGAACCATGAGGAGTAACAATAATTGCACCAATACCTCTGCCATATTCATTAACCGCCCCATCAAAAATCAAACCCCAACGGGATCCAGGCTCAGGTCCTTCTTCATGTAATGGTTCCTCACAATCTTTAACCTTTAGATACATCACATCCTCATCAGGAAAATCAAACTGAATAGGTTGATAATCATCAATTGGCTGGTGTGCCAAATGATCAGCCAAAACACTGCCTTTTATCGCCTTTTGAGTTCGGTACTCGATATCATATTCTGATAACAACATTTGCCAACGAGCAATCCTCCCAGTTAAAGCAGGCTTTTCAAAGATATACTTGATTGGATCCATTTTAGATATCAACCAAGTTGTACAATTCAACATATACTGACGGAGGCGCTTGGCAGCCCAAGCTAGAGCACAACATGTCTTTTCAAGCATCGTGTACCGAGACTCACAATCAGTGAACTTCTTACTCAGATAATAAATGGCAAATTCTTTTCTCCCGGATTCATCTTGTTGACCCAGAACACAACCCATAGACTTTTCTAGCACGGTCAAATACATGATCAAAGGTCTTCCTTCTACGGGAGGAGACAAAATAGGAGGTTCAAGCAGATACTCTTTAATTCTTTCGAAAGCTTTCTGACAATCTTCTGTCCAGACACAACCCTGATCTTTGCGGAAAAGTTTGAAAATCGGTGCACATGTGGCAGTCATATTGGATATAAATCGAGAGATATAGTTCAAACGTCCCAAGAATCCTCTTACTTGTTTTTCTGTTCTGGGTGCAGGCATCTCCTGGATAGCTTTAACTTTACCAGGATCAACTTCAATGCCTTTCTGACTGACAATAAAGCCTAACAATTTTCCAGAACGAACACCAAAAGTGCATTTATTAGGATTCAGACGAAGCTTAAACTTTCTCAAACGTTGAAACAACTTCAATAAATTTTTAATATGATCTTCTTCAGTCTTCGACTTACAAATCATATCATCCACATAGACCTCAATTTCTTTATGCATCATATCATGGAACAGAGTGGTCATAGCTCTCTGGTACGTTGCACCAGTATTTTTTAAACCGAAGGGCATCACTCTGTAACAGAATGTTCCCCAGGGTGTAATGAATGTTGTTTTTTCCATATCCTCAGGTGCCATCTTTATTTGATTATAACCGGAAAATCCATCCATAAATGAAAAGATATTGAACTTAGCAGTATTATCTACCAACAAATCAATGTGTGGTAGTGGAAAATCATCTTTTGGACTTGCTTTATTCAAATCTCTATAGTCAACACACATTCGGACTTTTCCGTCTTTCTTTGGAACAGGCACGATATTGGCCACCCATTGAGGATATTCGACGGTCACAAGAAAACCAGCATCAATCTGCTTTTGAACCTCTTCTTTAATCTTCACTGCCATGTCAGGATGAGTTCTTCTCAATTTCTGCTTCACGGGCAAACATTCAGGCTTTAATGGCAAATGGTGCTCCACAATACCAGTATCAAGACCAGGCATGTCTTGATAGGACCAAGCAAACACGTCAACATATTCTCTAAGAAGCTCTACCATCCTCTTCTTAACATCTGACTGAAGCAGTGCCCCAATCTTGACTTCTTTTTTATCATCATCGGAACCCAGATTAACCAATTCCACCGGCTCTTCATGAGGCTGAATGGCCTTCTCCTCATGCTCAAGCAATCGAGAAATCTCATCAGGAATTTCTTCAATATCCTCCTCTTCCGCTTCAAACACAGGGAACTCAAAGTTGGGAGAGGGCATATGGTCATTGTTTCCAATGGGTTTAACAATCAATCTGCACAATGATTTTATGTTTGATTTTAGAATATGAACAAAAAAAATGAAAATATTATGCAGATAAGAGTGATTATAACATTATTATACTTTTTTCGGTTTTTTATGTTACCATTTTTCAGAAATAAAGCAAAAAAGGAAAACAACATATGGATAAACAGAAAAACATTTTATTGATGATGATAAAAGTTGAAACAAAGCCCTCACAAATTCACTTTCACCTTGGGCAGAGTGAAAGGATTTTTGAAAGAAACAAAAACAAATTACTTTGAAACATGAACAACAGTAGGAACATCAACAGCGATCCAATTCTGGCATATCAATCCACGTGTCACAAAGTTGGGCATTTCTTCCTCTTGGTCATCTTCAAGAATTGCAGCTGTAGAATGATCTTTGCAATGGATGAACCCAGCACTTCGAAAGACTTCATGAATACTCTTCAGCTCTTTTTGGGTTGAACCAGATATAAAACCCAAACCAGCTCTATCTTTTTTCTCAGCAACTTCAATGATTCGGCCCCATCCATGAGCTTGGCCATTATCCACTACATGTCGTGCATCTTTTAAAGAAGACATGGACACCCCATCCTTCTTAACAGCTTTATCAACCACAGAAAGAGCCTGAAACGGAGTTCCAATATCCTCTTCCGCATCGATATAAGAAAAAGACGACAAACTGCTTACCAACATAGCCTGTTCTCCACCAACAACGACAAGTTTACCATTTTGCACGAATTTTAACTTTTGATGCAGTGTCGAAGTAACAGCTCCAGCTTCATGGATCCATGGGCGTCCTAGAAGACAACTATAAGCAGGACGAATATCCATGACTTGAAAAGTGATCTGGAAAAAACACGGACCAATCTTGATAGGGAGATCAACCTCTCCAATCACGGTTTTCCTCGATCCGTCAAAGGCTTTCACAATGACCCCACTGAACCTCATAGGAGTACCTTGATAAGATAATCTGGACAAAGTAGATTTTGGCATCACATTCAACGATGACCCAGTATCAACCAGCACATTGGATAGAGCGTCTTCCTGGCAATTCATGGAAATATGGAGAGCCAAATTATGATTTCTTCCATGATCGGTCAACTCTTCATCACAAAAACTCAGATTATTACACGCAGTGATATTGGCAACAATGCTATCAAACTGGTTAACAGTCACATCATGATCTACATAAGCTTGTTCCAATACTTTTTGCAACGATTCACGATGAGCCTCAGAGCTCATTAACAGAGATAAAACAGATATTTTTGACGGTGTATGTAACAATTGATCCACCACATTATATTCACTCTTCTTGATTAATTTCAATACCTCATCATTATCTGACTTCTGATTTACATCACTTGATTGACCAGACTCCACAGAAGTCTTCAATTGAATTTGCTTACTCCCAGTATCTTCACTTGTCTTTGAAGGCACATTATCAAATACTCGACCACTTCTGGTTACACGTCCGACATCAGCAATAGTCACAACTGAGGGAAGAGAAGGAATGGGAACCTCTTTTCCATCCTCCAACATAGTAGCATTGTATTTGTAGGGAACAGCTTTATCGGATTCATACGGCGTCGGGCCAGGCAAACGGATAACCAAAGGCGTCACAGCAGATTTCTGACTATTGTAAGAAATTACAACCCGCTCAGGAATATTGAAACGTGGGACTATGACATTCACCTCGTTCTCCACTTCATTTCTGTTTGCAGTAACCTGAATCAAATTCTCATCCATCATCTTTTGTAAGTCCCTTTTTACAATCACACACCCTCGAGGGTTCACAGAACAAATACAACAGGCGGCATAATCATGCTCAATATCATGGAACTCACTCAAAGTAGCATGCATTTCAACAAGCGATCTCCGAATCCAGCGAATGTCGAAAATACGGTATGTACCAGGACAACCATATACCATATTAACAGTTGCATTACCATGTTTAGGAAACGGATTTGATTGCACATTAGGGTTGGTATCTTCAAAAGACAGAATACCGCTTTTTACGAGCTTTGCAACTTCATGCTTCAGAGGATAGCAATTTTCGATATCGTGTCCAGGGGCACCTTTATGAAATGCGCAATGAGCATCTGGCTTATACCACCATGGAATTTCAGTTGGAACAGCCGGCGGATCACGAGGTTGAACCAAATTATTCTTTATTAAAGCCGGAAAGAGCTCAGTATACATCATTGGAATGGGATCAAATTGTGTTTTCCTCTGTGTACGACCTTGTTGAGTTGTCTTCTCTTGGAAACGTGGTTGATAACTTGCAGTAGCTTGAGCGGTAGGGGTGTTACTGATAACAGGCGTAACAGATGCTACTTGTTGCTGACGACGACTACCATTGTTGTTCACAACTCTGCGTCTTCTTGACCTTTCCTGAGATATAGCATTAGTTTCTCCCTCTTTTTTCTTAGGGAACCCAACACCAGGCTTTTTTGTACTTCCAGAATTTCCTTCTTTTATCAGACGTCCCTCACGGACAGCTTCCTCTAATCTCATCCCCATATTAACCATTTCCGTGAAATCACTAGGAGCGCTCGCAACCATCCTTTCATAGTAAAATGAACCCAGAGTCTTCAAAAAAATCTTGGTCATTTCTTTCTCTTCAAGCGGAGGGCTTATCTGAGCTGCAATCTCACGCCATCTTTGCGCATATTCTTTAAAAGTTTCTTTCTCTTTTTGAGACATTGCGCGAAGTTGATCACGGTCTGGCGCCATATCGAGATTATATTTATACTGACGAACAAAAGCTTCACAAAGATCGTTGAATGTCTTGATTTGTGTACTATCGAGTCCCATATACCATTTCAGCGCAGCACCAGTAAGACTATCTTGAAAATAGTGGATCAACAACTGATGGTTGTCAGTATAGGTAGACATCTTTCTAGCATACATAATCAAATGACTTTGCGGACAAGTGTTCCCTTTGTATTTTTCAAAATCCGGAACTTTAAACTTGGCGGGAATCTTCACATTTGGAACAAGGCAAAGCTCATGAGCATTCTTTCCAAATAACTCCTTTCCCCTTAAAGCCCTGATTTCTCTTTGCATTTCAGCAAACTGATCTTGAAAGTCATCTATTCGATCCATAACATCCAAACTCTCGCTCGGAGCAGTATGGAAAATTTGTTCTTCAGTATAAGGCATAGCGTGAGTTACAGGCGGTGGCACAGGTATGACAGTAGGAACAACCGGAACTTCAGCATTAGGAACAACATTAACCACAGGAGGTGGTACAGCCATGACAACAGGGAGTCTAGAACCTTCGGGAACAGGAGGTCGATATCCCTCTGGCACATAATTGTTAGGCATGCCCCAAGGGAAACCAACAGGCATTTGATATTGAGAAGTATTAATCGGGGCCACAAAAATGGGCGTTGATCCGATTTCAGAAATCACAGTTCCTTGGACAGGAGAAGGAGGAGGTAGTGGTGGCTGATTCTGAGCAGCCACCAGAGCTTCCATTGCGGCAGTCAGTCTCTCCAAACCATCCTTCAGAGTTGATATCTCTTCACGGAGCTCGCGGTTCTCTTGTTGCAACTGATCCATCTTTTTCTTAGAGTTAGCCCGGGTGTTGTAGTGATGCGACAGCTTGACTGAAGGAAGGCCAAAAGAAACAAATAAGACATCTGGAAAAGGCAACACACAATGCACGATGATGCGAATGCAAATGCAAAATGTAGGTGTTTCAACCAGTTTTCAAGGATCTTTAAGATATAAAGCAATTACAAACATCATAAAGAAAAATAACACTTCTTGAAATACTGATAAACATCTCATTTCATTGAATATTGGAAAGAGTTACACTTGGAAGTACAAAATACAATAATATCAAAATAAGAAAAAGCTAGGTCCTAAGGAACATCTGATGACGATCCAAGCTGATACTTCCTTCGGAGTCTCTTAATCTCTTTCTCATATTTGTGCTTCATGGTGATCTTCTCTAGCACAAGCTGATCCACAATACCCTTCCAAGCACCAGAAGTAGGAGGATGTGCTGATGGAGTAGTAGAGGAAAATAAATCCTCTGCATGCCTCTTCACAGCGCGCCGCTCAAGTAACTCTATCAAGTCATCTTTCTCCTTCATCTGTTTTTGCAATTCCATCTTCTCTTTGTCAGAAGCTTGAAACTTACTTTCCCACATCTCTTTCTCTTCCTTCATCTTAGCCAAAGCATCTTGAAGTGTCTTCACATCATCAGAAGAAACAGGGAGTGGCGTAGAGATCACAGTAGTCAGAGGTTTCTCAATAGGATAAGGCATCTTAAGCTCCATAGCCCTCTTCCTCACCCAAAGCGTGTAAGGTTCCAAAGCAATGCAAACTTGTCTTCCAAGCTCCCCTCTACCCAACCTGTGAATCTTAGTCCAGGCATGAGCCATTTTTCTTCTCAAACCAAGAGAATCATCCCCTCCTTGAAAGAATAAGCCCTCTAATAAAATATTCTTAGGCCTATCCTTCAGCATATAACCCAGCTGACGGCGAGCTAGACTCGGGTTGTAGTTAATTCCGCCTTGTATTCCAAGAAGAGGAACATTGGCGAATTCTCCACAACTATCAATAATCTGGACATTATCGTAAACCGAAGAAGACCAAGTGATATCAGTATGCGTAAGAGACATAATCCTTTGAGACCACCTTAAGCAATCCTTGTTTTTCCTAAAAGCAGATGTCTGAGGTAAGTGTGAAACAAACCAATTATACAGCAGAGGTAGACAGCAAACAATGGTACCGTTTCCCTTAGAAGTCCTACTATGGATGGAGAAATAAGTATCACCAAGCAAAGTTGGAACAGGGTTCCCAATCAAGAAAATCCTAATAGCATTAATGTCCACAAAATTATCAATATTAGGAAACAAGACTAGTCCATAGATGAGTAAAGCCAATATAGCCTCAAACGCCAATGTGCGACCAATGTCAGCAAATAAAGTAGCCTTCTCAATCAAGAACTTAGCAGTTAAACCCTTGAGGCCTCCCTTAGTCTTTAGATTTGCATCAATATCCGACTTCGTCAAATGGGTAGCTTCAGCAATATCTTGAGGTTTAAGAGCTTCCTCCAAACCAGTATACGGGACCTTATCAGAAACCGGTACACCCAACAAATAAGCATATTCTTCCAAGGTCGGCATGAGCTGATAATCGGGAAAAGTGAAGCATCGGTAAATAGGATCATAGAACTGCATAAGGGTATTCAGAACTCCGTCTTCAATATTGGTAGAAAGAACAAATAAAAGTCTCCCATAACGAGATAAGAAGCCTGAACGATCATCTACCAAGGACACTAGCTTTCTCAACTCTGTAAGATCAGGAGCCCGAAAACCGTACTTCTGAGTGTTTCTCCTTCCAATATCCATAATCAACAATATCTGCGATGTTTGCAAAAGAAAATCTCTGAGATCCTTAAAAACCAGCTGAAACACAATGCTCATGAATGCATGAGTGCAAGATGCAACACCCACAAACAAGACATACAAAGCACACAGGTTCAAAGGTTCGGCACGAGCATGGAGCCAAAGGTAAGAATCAACCATCCCACAATGGTATGTACTATGGTTATATCATCACCTGTAGAACAAGGTTCTAAAAAGTTCCCAGAATCATAATTCCATCTTTTGGATATTATCGGCTTAAACGACTACTCGTCGGCCAACAATATTCTCAAGAGAAACTCATCTGAGTGTGGTATCGCGTGACGACCAATTCAAGTCTACACCTGAACAGCCACCGCACCACGTCCTAATAAGGCCAAGATGGGTTAAAGGGTTCTAAGGTCCTCAGCTTCTCAGGCTCCCAGTCGGAAAAAGTAATATCAATTACGACTACTTGTAAGACATCAGTAATTTCCAAAGGGGCCTCCACCGAGCGGGGGATCTCAAGTCAGCTTAGTAAGGACTACTCCACGTAAGCCAACAAGACTATACCACCCTCCTATCATAAGTGCACTCAAGTCCGGGTTAGGACTTATCTCACCACACAAATTACCAGGCACCAAAACAGAACAATCAATAACAAACAAGCCAAACAGAAAGCGAGAAATAAATCAAAGTAGGCGAAACCCACTAGGAACCGTTGGAGCTCCCCAGCAGAGTCGCCACTTTTCTGTAGCGGTAAAATCGTGAGCGTAAGTTATTAATTAACTTAACTCAAAAAAAAACAAGAGTCGCCACCGCACTTTTATTTTATCCAAATAAAGGAAAGGAAAAAGAGCGAACAAAACCAAAGAGTTCTAAAATAAGAACACGAGACAGAGATCGGGGTAAGGGGGTTGGTTACGCAATGGGAAGGTGTTAGCACCCAAAACGTCTATAGTACTCTATAGGAGCCCTTTGAAATATTTACGTTTTTTGGTTTGAAAATGGTTTGTTTGAAAAGAGATTGGGGAGATGAGAAGAGAATTATTTTTTTATATTTTTGTGTTTGGAGAGACTTATCGTCTCATGCCTACGTACCCATAAAGTGCAATATGGAATCAAAACCCCGTAGTTCGTGGTACAAATGACAAAAATTTGTTGGTTTTGATTGATTTTAGATGTAAAGACAAGTCGTCATTTCAAGGAGAAAACTGCGACTATCCACCCACGAGTATTAAGACAACATTTGCGTCACATAAAGATGGAGGATTTGCTTGGATTATCAACAAGACTATCACTCAACATCAACGTGGAAAATGTCAAAGTCTTAATAATATGGGGAATAGGAGATTTACATCTCAACTATAGAAATGAATCATGTCTAAACTTTATGAAAAGTTTTAAAGTGAAAAAAAAGTGCATAAAGGCACAAAAAGAGTTGATGAGTTTTTGTATTTTTTACGTCTTTTGAAATTGGTCAAAACATGATTAACATTGATTGACTTTTATTAAGAAAAACAAAGTTTAAAAATCACTTGACGAAAGTCAAGGTTTTATTGCGAAAGCAGTTTTGAAGTTTGAAACCAAGAAGGTTTTGAAAGAGGGAGAAAGTTTTGAAAATTTAAGAAGGGGAGGAGATGAAGTGACTATCCTAAAAACCAAAATAAGAGCTAGAGGTAAGAAAGATCTAACCGACTTGTAGCACACTCCAAAGCAAGCAAAAAGAATTCCATCCGATTTAAAGCATAAGCCAATGATCGAGCCAAATAAAGGCTAAGATTCACAATACTCCAAGCATAGGGAAGAAAGTCCTAATCCTAAGTCCAAAATGTCCATGAAGTCCAAGGTCTAAGAATGGTCCAAGAGTATAACCACAAAGTTAATAGCACCAAAATTTTTTAGATGTTTCATCCTTTATTAGTGTTTTGAACAAAGTATGGTCCAAGTGGACAAAAGAGAAATGACATAAACATAAACAAAGATATGATATGAAATGATAAAATGGAAGCATAAAAATAAGAAATAAGGAGTAAGAAGAGAATATAAACAAAATTAAACAAGGATATTGTTAGTGAATTAGTAGTTAGTGGTTAGAACATATGATCAATGATGATTAATTCTTGCACTTAGACCAAGATTAATGAAAATTCATTAGAGGATTGATAGAATCAAAGCCTCCTAACAATGATTTTCATAGGTATTGGAGTTAAGACAAGTAACTAAACATACTTGGACTTTTAAACGTAAGTTTGAGCCACGAATGATCATTTTCCGATTAAGGGACACTTTAGCGCTATGTTAAGCAATCGTAATCGGGTTTATGTAGAAACCACGACTATCTGAGGCCGGTCAATAAAATGTTAGTGTTAATACATGTTAGAGAAATGATA
Organism: Lathyrus sativus; assembly: GCA_963859935.3. NCBI lineage: Eukaryota > Viridiplantae > Streptophyta > Magnoliopsida > Fabales > Fabaceae > Lathyrus > Lathyrus sativus. The sequence continues at coordinate 628,533,022 of OZ012738.1, forward strand.
TATAAATCACTCTCCTAAAACATGCCACACAAAAAGAAAAGAGGTGGTGATCTCATCATAATCAAGATTTTTCATCAATTAATCAAAGGTAATCTATCACTATTCCAAAGTAAGGAGAATTATCTCAATGATTATTCGTCCATAGTTTTGAAATAATGAAGATTAATCAACCTTGATAATCAACAAATCTATGATCCATAGATTTCATCGATCAAAAATAAAAAGAAGAAGAAAGAAAATGAAATCACAATTTGAATCTCGAATCGATTAAATTATCGTCAATATCAATCACCTCTCTTGGTGGATAAAATCAACACCCAAAGTCCATTGATATTGATGAAATCTTATCAAATTCAAGATCCAAAACAATCAACACTTAATCAAAATATTTTCAAATAATTTTTTTAAAAGCTTTTTCAAAAATGAAATTAAAATACAAATTTAATAATAAAAGAAAAATGTGGAAAAATCCACACGGTTAAGTTCTGAAAGAAATAAAAAGGAAAATAAAAAAATAAAAGAAAAATATAATTGAAAAGTAGAAAGAGAAAACAAAACAGAGTTATCTTCTTCTTCTAGCTCTCACACGCGAAAACATTCACGGCCATGGATGCTTGCTTAAATCACAACGGCGGGACGCGAAAAATACGCGGTTGCAATCGAAATCAAGAGCTCTTCACAATGGTACCAACAATTCAAAGAATCACAACAAAAGGTAACGGATCGAAAATGACGGTGAAGCTCAATCTACCTTCAAACTCAGGTAAGAAATCAATCCAAACTTCTTCTTGCTTCTCTTCTTCTTCTGAACGAATTCTGGTTCGAAATTGATCTGTGTTTGAGGTTGATTTGAAGTTAATTTGGTGGAAGGAAGTATGAGAAGAGAATGTGAGCAAAAGGTTTTGTATTGAGGAATTGAGGAAGAAAATCAGCAGAGATTTTTTGGCTTGAAAAGCTTGAGAAAATGAGTGAGAGATGAATTGTATTTATAGATGAGAGTGAGTGAAAAATGATTTGCCGTTTGTGAGATTTTTTCTGCGTTCTGTGATGCAAATTGTGCGTGACTTTTTGCTGATATTTTTTCATGTCGTTTTGGACTTTTTCTTCTTTTAGCTCACTTAAGTGACGTGGAAGGCTTGTGGGGTCAGCTTGGAGTGTAATCTCACAGCTTGAATTATATTCACATGGCTTGGGATTATGGCTCAGATACGTGAAAATAGTCTGGATAAAAAATAAAGCTCTGCTACCACAGAATTCTATTTTCTGCCGCTTCTCGATGTCGCCATTTCCCATTGATAATATTGAAACTTCCACGCCGCAATTGATGTGCAATCATTAAAACCAAGATGCGGCATTCCTACGTCTTTCACAAACAAGCCGAGCTGAGCCGGGAACAGACTTCATTTGATGCAGGATTATCATAATGCAGAATTTGAATCCTCCCAACCTCGGAAACTCTTGGCGAAGCTGTCGACTTTGATAACCGTTAGTATTAAGTTTTGGTGGCTGTGCTGAATTGAATCCATTCGCCTTGACAGATCCGGTGCTGCCCTCAATTGCGTTTACAACACTTGTTGGCTCAGAGCTCTTATCGGCAGAAACAAGTGGTTCTAACAACTCCAGGCGTTTCAAAGATGGAACATCTCCCTCACAATATCTGCGCCATATGCTCCTATACGCTGAAGTTCCACCTCTTTGTAATAGAGAAAGCGCTAGTTCATGTTCGTTCCATCTGCTTAGTCCACGTGCCAATTTCCTCAAAGTATCTACCTTCACTTCTTGAAGCCATGCAGGTGCAAGACTAACCATCAATCTTATTACACAACAGACATAAGTTTTCCATGTAATAGGATTGCGACTCAAGGAAATTTCCCTCTCCATGACTTCTGCCATGAAATCCAAATGGACTCCAATTATGTGATTCCTTCTAGAAAGTTTGACAATGATAAATTGGTCCCGACAGTATCAACAGATATGCTATACCATAACCCTCGAGTATATACGACACAACGTGATCATTTTTGAGCTTCACATCCCTTGATGTCAACAGCCAGGTAGGAATAGCCTCCTTGTACAATTCCTGGACCACTTGTATACCACCTGCCGCACATAAGAGACTTGCACCAAGTGTTGCCATTTCTTTTACACTTTGAGTAGCTAGAGATATTGACGCTCCATTGGATTTTAAGCGGCTAGAGCCAGAACTCGCCATTCTTCCAGCTAATTCATTGGAATACTCTGTCACTAGACCCACAATCACATCATTTAGAAACTGCACATTGTTTATATTTCGACAGGATCCAGAACTCAAATTTGACAAAAGCGGAACAGTAGCCTGAGAACAAGTTTCCCTAAATTCAGATCTGACCACTTCCCCACCTTTCTCTGCTATGTTGACAAACTGTTGAAGTAAACGTACAAACTTATTAAGTAACATTCCATTGAATGAATCATCCTCTGCTTGTGGCTGTTGGGGAAAAGCTCCAGATATAATTCTTTGAAGCCCAGCTCCAAGCCCGAAACCTGTAGGTGCAGTACTGGATTGAAATCCACCAATGCTGTTATACAATCTCCTCATACCGGCAATTTCTCCAGCGTGGTTGCACTTAATTGTTGCTGCAGCTTGATTGCACTTACCAGAACTGATAATCTCCAAATTAAAAGATTCTGACACTTTTAAGTTTGTTCCTGACGAAGCAGCTGAACATATGCAGGAACCAATTCCATCTCGGTGGAATCAGGACCAACAACTTCATTAGGGGGTAACAAGTTACAACATGTTTTGTTAAAACATCTTGGAGACTCAGCCAAATGGTGAAGATACAGGTCCTGCAATAGCATCAGACCTTTTGATGCTTCCCATTCCACACACGATGCATCCAGGTACAGTCACAGCCGAAAATTTGGCCCCACAGATATCACTCACATCATATCCAATGGAACATCACCATGTCCTCCACGTAGTGCCATTGATCTACAGAGAGCTAATCCATACAACATTAGGAACTTTAAAGATTCGGGATATATCATTCTGTTGGCCAAGCGATGTTGCAAAGCATAAAGATTTCGATACTCCTTGAGGGCTTTCACAATTCTTAGTTGCATAGCACTCCGTGCATCGTCCAGTTTTTGGGACAATGTTTTCTCATTAGCTAGCCTAGAAAATAGAGAGACAAGTGCACCAGTATCAGCCAGGCGATACATATCCGCCAAGTCTGTAACTACGGGCACTGCCATTGTATACTCTGATACGCCTTTCTCCACAGGATGCAATGTAAAGCAATGCAACTTGAAAATAAATAGTCTGAGTTGTCAATAATGTCTCTTCGAGTGATAACTGCATGACAAAGGCTTTATCACAATCTACAGCTGGAAGTGCCAACAAATCTGTGGATCTTAGCATGAAGTTCCCATGATAAGTTGTGAATCGAACACCTTTTGCACATCTAATACGCATTACAACTTCCCGTGCAGTCTCTCTAGATTATGAAGAGGACCAGAATTGTAAATTGTAACAAATGGAAAGCAATCAAATGGAATGCATGCAGAATCAGCAGAACCAACTTCAAAATAATTCGAGAAACCAAACTTTTGCAACCCAAAGCTTGAGAAAGATTTTGAAATATCCACAGTATTACTCGTGGAGGATTCCTCAGAACCAGTAGTACATGCAGACAATCTACGAAAGAACCCAACAAGCAGTCCAACAATATGCGGGTAGCAGTGGATATCAGCATTACTTAGATAGATAAAACACTTATGGCATGTTAAATCAGTTCTGGGAGATTCATAATGCATTGAAAAACATGCATCGGCTAACATAGCTTCATCGGAATATTGATCAAATTCAATACTTTGTCGTGGAACAGAATGTGCTGGGACATCAGCATTAGGAGATGATAAATTCCCTGCTAAAAGCACAAAACAGACGTCTTTTTCTTCTTCAACTCCATTAGTTCGGATCCCTAAAGACTTCATGCTGATAAACAACTCCTCTGTTCTATCACACTAGCTTCTTGATCTTCTCCATTGCTAAGATGCATATCGGTGAGCTGTGACTGCAGACCACCTTGTGCCAAAGTGTGTAGAAACTCATAAATCTGTAACCTGAAAGGTTCACCAGATCTAATTGCCATTGTCGTAAGAGCCTGAGCAGCAATGATTCGAATCTCCCAGCTTCCACTGAATGCACACCTCTGAAGCCTGGTCAAAGCATCGGCTAGAGTAGGATTACGAGAACTGGCAGCAGCTACCATTTTATCAGCATCTAACATCATCAATGCAGTACCAGGAGGGGTAGATCAAGAACAATTGCGACTGCTTCTAAGGCCTTATGTTTCCCATCAGGACCAGCTCCAACAAGACAAGTTTTCCAAAGTAATTGTAGCACATCAGCATCAACCTTTCCTGGAACTTTAGTAGCAAATATTCTAGCAATTTTAAGGAGAGTAACAGCCATATCGGGAGAAGCCTTAAAACGAGCATGTAGAGTAAGCAATACATCATTCAATAGACCTGCTGACCAAGCTGGATCAGAGAGTTCTGATGCAATAATGGATTCTAGTTCATCAAATGAGTCGAATGGGCCTTGCATCCAGATCAATGCCTTGATCACCATCGCTTGAACATAAACACATTCACAGGCAACTGTTGTTCGTACCACTTCCATTAATGAAGCCAACATACCTGCAGACAAGGTTATCTTTTCTTCATCACTAACACAGCCTTCACCACCGTCTCGTGGATCAGAAGGCTCATTCATGAGTTTCAATCTGCAACCATCATGATCATCAGCAATTTCTTTCTTGGTAACAATAGAAGAATATTTCAAGCCATGATTAGTCAATTCTGTAGCAGTACCAACCATAGGAAAAGCAACTGTTACCAGAGGAACGTGCTCAGGATTTGAAGAAACTTCCTCACATACTTTCTCAACATTAACTCCTTCCGCGCGACTAGATGTTTCCGGTTGACCTATTATATTACTGGTAGTTAATACTGGTGTACAGACAGCTTTCACAGCAGGATGACTTCCCTTTGTAGAAACTTGTGTAGAATTCAATACAACTGACCCAGTCATGGAAGTAGAAGAACTTAACGATATTTGTGGCAACACTTTACTCAACTGACCTGTAGCAGTACTCTCTGCTGTTTCTGATAATATTTGGCTCTCTCACATAGGTCTAGCAAAAATGGCACATCCCAATCGGACTAGGGAACTACTTCCAGAAGTGCAAGCACCTGCTTCTCTCTATTTTTTCGAGTTGAACTATGAGAAGAAACATTAGCTAAAAAGTGATTATCCAATGCACTAATATATCTGGCAATAGAAACATAACTGCCACTTTTACTACTGGCTGTGAACTCAACTAAACCTTTCACGGTTAAGTCTGCATCTAAACGGTTGTCATCTGGAATGCCTTTCCATCCTTTTAGATCAGTTAACATAACAAGAATACGCATTGCTAGAGATGTAACAATAGTAATATCTTGAGCCCCTGAATTGCATTCACTAAACTCTGAAAGAATCGCAAAACCAAGAGAAGTAAGTCGATGTGCATGGTAACGCCAAATTATTCTCTCTTCAGTAGTACCAATTGCCAAAAAGCAACAGTTCAGCTTTGAATCAGAAGAATTCAGGATTCTCAATAAGATTGTAAAGCACATCCTCATAGAGTCTATTTTCTTGCTATGAACCTTTTGATGCCGATTTGAGAAGCGAGTCACAAAGGACAGAAATGGCCTCAACAAATTGTTTGAAATCCAATTTGTACTCATCACCCCAGTATAACTATTCACCGATGTCTCCCACTCCTGCTGAAGCTGCAGAGTAACCACCTTTGTAACCTTGGAGTGCCTTATCATAACAGTTTGCTTTAGTAACACATTCAACTCCTCCAAGCGAATGCCCTTTGAATAATCCGCAAAACAGCAGGGCAAACAACAAGTATAGCTCCTTCATCCATAAAACATCTTGTGGTGATACTGCTCCAGCCGCAGCTCTATCGATTTGACCAATTTCACTTTCATGACAATGACCACCGATAACATTCTTGTCAAGAAACACCGGAATGCATCGCATTTCAGCTAAAGCTTTAATCAAAGCTTTCTGTCCAACTTCATCAGGCACATTCACACCCTCCCTTACAGCAAAAACAGGCACCCTGTTAATTACAACCAAAAAACGTTGTTTGCGAGGCCTGTCATCCGCAACCACTATTTCCGCGACCTCTTCAGTTTCATTCTCACTTAGAAATGAATTACTAAGTTCCGACTCTTTGATAAAATAACACATATGCAGCCGAAGATTTAATTTCAGCTTCACTAACAGGACTGACATGACTGTCATCAAAATGGTACCAATTATTATCATCAATCAACTTATCATATGCAGTGTAATGCCCACCCCCTAGACCACCATAATGGTTGCTGATTGCATAAAGGTAGATGTACCAGAGTCATTCCCTTGACTATCAAGCCCACTACTAGAGCAAACAACCAAAGAATTATTGTGATTCAAGTTTCTATCATCAGATGATATTCCAACTTCAGGCTTATGAACAGCTGAGCGACAGGAGCTGCTGTGCAAGTGTAACGCTATACTTGATCTTCCACTCAGCAGCAAAGCATATTTAACACTTTATTTACAGGACCTATGCAAATATAACGAGTGTTCTCATCTTTATAATGTATATGCTCAATTGCATTCTTGATAGCCTTTTCTCTCAACTTTTTGCCAGGCCAATTCATGAAAACAGGCTCAACAAACTTGTGTAGAGTCGCCCAAAGAAAATCTTGCACGAGCGGATGAGAATAATACAAGTCTTCCTTTGCACACAAATTGTGAGCGTGATTCCAGTATATATCATGGTATGGAACGGTAAAAAGCTCTTTCCTCAAAGATAATACTATCGGTGTGATTGGACCAATCATACCTCTTGCCATACAAGTAGGACATTGGCAAATAGACCATCCGGCAGTGACACCACATCCTTCCTGGATGAACTGGAAACGCGTATGGAAGGAGCCATATTTCAGGAGGCAGGGGATTATTTCCAGACCACTCAAACACTCCAAGTACTGATAGCCACATTTTCTCCCACGATGTTATATGAGTAACACCACCATGCTCAAGAATCCAGTCACGTCCATGTTTTTGAGCTATTAGTTTCCCTTGCTGCGTAAACAACACCTTGGAATTGTTGTAACTTGACCGGTGTAATAGCCATCTTGGCCCAGTTAGATATAAAGGCATAAATGATTTTTGCAGTCTCGTATAATACTTCATCATACAACCGGTCCCCAACACTTTGCAAATTAGCAACATTTCGCATCAAAATGAACTCTTCAATGTCACTAAGCCTATCAATCTTTGCATATGCATACATGAGCTCGCCATCAACCTTTGGTTCTTTTGCCATAATTCCCCGAATCTCCTCAATCATGCTTTAGAATCACTTGGAAATGACACACTTGAATGAACACTTTGTACTTGCATCCCAAAACAAACATCTTGATTGAACATCCACCAAACTTGACTTGTACAGATAAAACTTTAAATCTTTGATTAAAACTGGGACAAGTTTCTCATAGAACACTGCTTGAAAGCTTGATGAATCGTGACACAGGACAACTTGTCCTTGAACAAACACAATTCTTGAGAAAATAACCCGCCACCACGGGTAACTTATAGTTGAAGCAAACTCTTGATAGTTTGACCAAGATGAGGTCAAACGTCCATCTGATTTAAACTTGAATGAATGTCTTTGCCATTAATCTCCTTGCAAAACCCTAAACACACAGAGAAGAAGAAGAAACAAACAAATTGAAAAATATTTTTGGTAATTTTGGTTAGATGTTAGTAAACAGAAACAAACATAAAGTAAATAAGAAACACAAAGTAAGATCTTGTTTGTGGAATGATATGCAAATGAAATGTGGGATCTTAGGGGTAAAAATTTGGGTATTACAATACCCAACATCACCGCTGGAAACAAACAGCCAACATCGCCGTCGGAGAACTAAAGAATCTGAGAAACGCCCAACATCGCCGCTGGGAAACTAAACTATCTGACATCGCCGTCAGAACAGACATCCAACGTCGCCGCTGGGAAACTAGATCATCTGACATCGCCGCCAACAAACATCCAACATCGCCGCTGGAAAACTAGATCACTTGACATCGCCGTCAGATACAAACAAATATCCAACATCGCCGCTGGACAACTGAACCACCTGACATCGCCGCCAGGAACAACCATCCAACATCACCGCTGGGACAACAAAGAAACTGACATCACCGTCGAACAACCAAAGGACCCAACATCGCTGCTGGAGAACTAAAACTACCTGACATCGCCGCCAGAAACAAACAAAATACCCAACATCACCGTCGGAAAACTGAATCACCTGACATCGCCGCCAGAAACAAACATACCCAACATCGCCGCTGGAAAACTGAAGAATCTGACATCGCCGCCAGAAACAAACATACCCAACATCGCCGCTGGGAAACTGAAGAATCTGACATCGCCGCCAGAAACAAACATACCCAACATCGCCGCTGGAGGACAACGAAGAATCTGACATCGCCGCCAGAAGCAAACAAAACTCTGGGAAACAAACAAAATCTGACCTTGCCGTCAAGACAAACATCCCAACATCGCCGTTGGAAAACACACATAATCTGACCTCGCCGTCAAAAACAAACATCCAACATCGCCGCTGGAAACAAACATAATCTGACCTCGCCGTCAAGACAAACATCCAACATCGCCGCTGGAAACAAACATAATCTGACCTCACCGTCAAGGTGAAGAAACTTCATTGGGGAATTGGTCACACGGTAACCGGTAATACTTAGTCGATCATGCCATCAGGCATTCAAAGAACACTGTCGGGCATCATCCGGACTTCAACCATCAGGTTAATCATGCCATCAGGCATTCAAAGAAATTGTCGAGCATCAGCCGGACTTCAACCATCAGGTTGATCATGCCATCAGGCATTCCGCATTAGCTGAGATAACTTCTTCATTAACACGGTCAGACTTCAATCATGGAGTCTTCAAGGGAGGTTTCAACTTCGCCGTTAGAAAACCTGCTGGGGAGGACGCTTCGCCGCTGAGGAATCTGGAGAACTATCGAGCAACTCCGCTCCGAGGGTCCAGAAATCATTCTGGAGGAATCAACTCTGCTGAGGACTTCAAGAATCATATTGAACAAATAACTCCGTCGGGGACCTTCAAGAATCATCTTGAACTGATAACCATTCTGGAGATTTCAGGAATCATCCTGAGCGAACACTCTGTTGGAGATTCCAGGAATCATCTTGGGCAACTCTTGCCGGGGACAAACCAATCATGGCTTGGGCAGTTTCCAAGGATTCGGCTCTCTTGGGGCAGTTTCCAAGGATTCGGCTCTCTACTGGGGAGCTTAGGAATCATCTTAAGCAAACGGCCCTGCTGAGGAATTCAAGAATCATCTTGAACTGAAGACTTCGCTGGGGATCTCAAGAATCATCTTGAGCCAGCGACTTCGTTGGGGAGAATGTCAGGAATCATCCTGAGCAACTGATCCTTCGGTGGAACATCTGCAAAACAAGAACGGTAGCAACCTAGATCATATTTATTATGCATATGCTTCATCGCCATGCTCCACACGGTGGACATGCTATGCGTTTATGCTAAATGCTATGCAATCATGCACAATGATGCAATCCCGCCAGCAAAATAAATGTCGTGGGGGGAATCCTCCTGTCAAGGAGAAAGAACTACTCAGATAGAGGAATCATCCTGCTGAGGAGAACATGGTCACGCCAATATCAATTGGACTCCGCAGGGGACACAACTTCAGTTGACTGCTGCGGGGGACGAAGCTCTACGAGAACCTGGACCTGCTGAAGGAAAACGATGTCAATCGCGAGAGTAAACTGCGTGGCCGTCTCGGCTACTCTTCTGGGGATGATAACTCTGTGGGGAAACAACTTCAGCTGCTCAACACTCCACTGGGGAAAACCAATCATGGTCTGATCAACTTCCAAGGATTCGGCTCTCTTGGGGTATCTACAAACTCGGCTGAGGAAGGAGAAATCATTCTGCTTCGCTAGAGAGAGTACGACCCTAGGGGAAATACAGCATCTGCTGTTCAACGCTCTGCTGGGGAAAACCAATCATGGTCCCAACTGCTTCACCGGAGAGAGTACGACTCTGATGAGGAATTTCAATTCCGCTGGGGAAGAAGGAATCGTCCGACTTCGGAGGAGAGAATACAACTCTGGTGGGGAATCTCAATTCCGCTAGAGACTTCAGTCTGACACCATCAGTTGCTGCATACTTCGGCGTACGAATAGCTTCCTACGAAACCTGCACTTGTGACCCGGTGCGGGGGGATATGAATCCATGCTTCGGCGCGTGAACACTTCTATGAAACTTGCACTTGTGACCCGGTGCTGGGGGATGAATTCATGCTTCGGCGCTTGAACACTTCTATGAAACCTGCACTTGTGACCCGGTGCGGGGGGAATGAACATGCGCTTCAGCGCCTGAACATTTCTATGAAACCTGCACTTGTGACCCGGTGCGGGGGGAGTTGAACACGCGCTTCAGCGCCTGAACATTTCTATGAAACCTGCACTTGTGACCCGGTGCTGGAGGAGAGAAATCATGCTTCGGCGCTTGAACACTTCTATGAAACCTGCACTTGTGACCCGGTGCGGGGGGAAAGAAATCATGCTTCGGCGCGTGACTCAGCTGAGGAGGTGACGTTCCTTCAGGATGCGTCTGCTTGGGGAAAGAGAATCATCTCTGCCTGGGGAGACATATCAATGCTCACTATCTGGTGTTCGGACTCTGCGGGGAGAGGCTACTGAACTCTGTTGGAGAAGGAGGAATCATCCTGCTTCGGGGATGCGCACGACGCAATGTCTGGAACATGCTACACCTGTAACAACACAAACAAACAGACAAGATACCCTTCTCAAAGGGACCTATCAAGGTTATTATCTCGTGACAATATTCAAGTAACTAATTGTTTCAACAATCAGTGGCCTAGGCCAGTAAGTTTATGTATGCGCATTTTATCAAAAACATCGGCGTTCTCATTCGCAAACAAAACGGATAAATGCTAAACAGACAAACAGAATTGCTGAATAGTATGCATTTTATTGATAATGAACCCCTGAATGGGTAAAAATGTTTTTACAACAGAGGCAAGCTCCTGGAATGAGGAAGCCGCGCAAAAATAAAACATAAATATACATCAGTATATACAAATGTCGGCAACGAGGTGTAGACGAACACCATGAGTTGATCCCTCTAAGACCCACTCGACTTCGATACTTCTCTGACGCTTCAGCTTCGGAAGAGATTGATTCAGATAAACGGCCCTCAGGTCCTCCAAACCACTAAACAATGAAAGTCCACACGCGGAACGCAGTCATTTGCTTACTCAAATCCCTAACTTTTGCGTGAACCGCCCTTTGCGGGTTTTCAGTTCACCGGGATACCCTTTTTTGCCGAAGCCGCCCAGTGTAGGTTTTCGACTTCGCGGGTGTACTTTTTTTCAATATATCCCTAATTTTTGCCCGAACCTTTTATTCTGTTTTTGGTTCGTCGGGATGCCTCTTTTTTGCCTGGACTCTTTTTTTTTTTCCAGCGGGTCGCTTTCAAGCAAAGTATTTTTTAACTGCGTCCGCGTTCACCGGGGATGCAAAATCTTCACCATCCATCGTGGATAACAACAAAGCTCCTCCCGAGAAGACCTTGCTGACGACGTACGGACCTTCGTAATTCGGAGTCCACTTGCCCCGGTGATCGGAGTGTGGCGGAAGAATCTTCTTCAGGACGAGATCACCCGTCTGAAAGCTTCTAGGACGCACCTTCTTATCATAAGCTTTCTTCATTCGGCTTTGGTACAGACGACCAAATGCAATCGATGCTAACCTTTTCTCGTCCATCAGGCTGAGTTGGTTCAGACGATTCGTAATCCATTCTGCCTCGTCGAGTTTCACATCAACCAAAACTCGCAAAGAAGGGATCTCCACTTCTAACGGTAGGACAGTTTCCATACCGTACACCAAGGAGAAAGGAGTTGCCCCGGTCGACGTACGTACCGTCGTACGATAACCGTGCAGTGCAAACGGCAGCATCTCGTGCCAATCTTTGTAGGTCACAACCATCTTCTAAACAATCTTCTTTATGTTCTTGTTGGCGGCTTCGACGGCGCCATTCATCTTCGGTCGGTAAGGAGATGAGTTATGGTGTTCAATCTTGAAGCTCTGGCACAGCTCCTTCATCATCTTGTTATTCAGATTCGAACCATTATCAGTAATGATCCGCTCGGGAATTCCGTAACGACAGATGATGTCCCTCTTTATGAATTTAGCCACTACCTGCTTGGTCGCATTAGCGTACGCGGCTGCCTCCACCCACTTGGTGAAGTAGTCGATAGCTACCAGAATGAAGCGATGATCGTTGGATGCAGTGGGCTCGATCTTTCCTATCATGTCGATGCCCCACATGGAGAACGGCCACGGGGAGGACATGACATTCAACGGGCACGGCGGCACATGAACTTTATCAGCATAAATCTGGAATTTATGACATCTCTTCGCGAATCTGAAGCAATCCGACTCCATCGTCAGCCAGTAGTATTCTGCTCTCAGGATCTTTCTCGTCATAGCATGCCCGCCGGCGTGCGTACCAAATGTGCCTTCATGGACTTCTTCCATGAGCATACTCGCCTCTTTCTCATCTACACATCTGAGTAGCACGAGATCGTGGTTTCTCTTATACAACACTCCATCAGGATTGAGATAAAAGTTTCCAGACAGCCTCCTCAGAGTCTTCTTATCCTGGGTTGACACACCCGCAGGATACTCCTTAGTCATAAGGAAAGTCTGGATGTCATGGAACCATGGCTTGCCGTCGGCGGCATCCTCGATTGCAAAGACAAATGTCGGTCTATCAAGACGCGAAAGAACAATTCTTGGAGCCCCATTCCAAAAATTGACTTTATACATTGAAGCCAACGTGGCTAAGGCATCAGCCATCTGATTTTCAGCCCTGGGCACATGATGGAGTTCCACTCGATCGAAGAACGGAAGTAGCCTTCTGGCATAATTCATGTACGGCACCAAATTCGATTGACGGGTCTCCCACTCCCCTTTGATTTGGTTGATCACAAGCGCCGAGTCACCATATACGTCTAGATTCTTGATTCTCAAATCAATTGCCTCTTCTAGACCCATGATGCATGCTTCGTACTCCGCCTTATTGTTGGTAACTGGAAACGTCAGTCTCGCAGTAAACGGGATATGGGATCCGTGGGGAGTCGTGATGATCGCCCCGATGCCACTTCCATAGGAATTAACCGCTCCATCGAATATCAACTTCCACTGGGATTTCCTATCTGGCCCCTCGTCGGGCAACGGCTCATCGCAATCCTTCGCTTTGAGAAACATAATATCCTCGTCAAGGAATTCGAACTTCATCGGCTGGTAATCCTCGATCGGCTGTTCAGCAAGGTAATCAGACAATACGCTTCCCTTGATGGCCTTCTGGGAGACGTACTGAATATCATATTCCGTTAACACCATTTGCCATCTGGCAATCCTACCCGAAAGAGCCTGCTTCTCGAAGACGTACTTGATCGGATCCATCTTCGAAATTAGCATAGTGGTGTGATTGAGCATGTACTGTCGTAGACGTTTGGCAGCCCAAGCTAGTGCACAACACGTCTTCTCCAGCATCGAGTATCGAGATTCACACTCAGTGAACTTTTTACTCAAATAGTAAATGGCATGCTCTTTTCTGCCCGTCTCGTCGTTCTGACCGAGAACACACCCCATACTATTCTCCAGAACTGTCAAGTACATGATTAATGGCCGTCCGGCCACTGGGGGTATCAAGATTGGAGGTTCTTGAAGATACTGCTTTATCTTGTCGAATGCCTTCTGGCAATCTTCATTCCAAGTAATCGCCTGATCTTTCTTTAAAAGCTTGAACATCGGTTCACAAGTGGCCGTGAGCTGAGAGATAAACCTTGCAATGTAGTTTATTCTGCCCAAGAAACCACGAACTTCTTTTTCTGTTTTTGGCGCTGGCATTTCTTGAATGGCTTTTATTTCCGCAGGATCAACCTCGATACCTCGTTCGCTAACGATAAACCCCAATAACTTTCCGGACCGCACTCCAAAAGTGCACTTGTTAGGATTCAGCCTCAACCTGAATTTCCTAAGCCTCTCAAAAAGCTTCAATAAGTTGACCAGATGCTCTTCCTCTGTTTGGGACTTCACAATCATGTCATCAACATAGACCTCGATCTCATGATGAATCATATCATGAAACAAAGTTACCATTGCTCGCTGGTAAGTGGCCCCGACGTTCTTCAGACTGAAGGGCATTACCTTATAGCAAAATGTTCCCCAGGGGGTGATAAACGTCGTTTTCTCCATGTCCTCCGGCGCCATCTTGATCTGATTGTAACCGGAGAAGCCATCCATGAACAAAAACACAGAGAACTGGGCTGTGTTGTCGACCAACACATCAATATGAGGCAACGGGAAATCATCTTTAGGGCTCGCCCTATTCAAATCCCGATAATCGACGCACATTCGTACCTTACCGTCCTTCTTCGGTACAGGCACTATGTTGGCGACCCACGGAGAGTAAGTGGTGACCGCTAAGAAGCAAGCATCGAGCTGTTTCTACACTTCTTCTTTGATCTTAACGGCCATATCTGGTCTCATCCTCCTAAGCTTCTGCTTAACGGGAAGGCAATCTTCTCGCAGCGGCAAGTGGTGGACCACGATGTCCGTGTCAAGTCCGGGCATATCTTCGTATGACCAAGCAAAGACGTCACTATACTCTCGAAGCATCTCGAATAATCTCTGCTTGACATCACTCTGCAACACAGCCCCTATTCTGACATTTCTGACGAGCTCTTCAGAACCCAGGTTTACGATCTCAATTTCCTCCTCGTGAGGCAGAATAACCTTTTCCTCTTGTTTCAACAAGCGGGCCAACTCTTCAGGAAGGTCTTCGTCTTCATCAATCTCTTCCTCGGCTTGATAGATCGGGCAATCGAAGTCGAAGTGAGCCGTAGAAGGTCCAGAGTCGATGTCATCTGTTGTGTGGATCCTGCAATAACAAGGGTTAAGTTTAAAATAAGAATATGCAGGTTAGCACAAACCCCGTTGCCATTTTACTGTTTTTCAAAACAAATATAAAATAGGAATAACAGAGATCACAATATTTGAATACGAAGAAAACGCCTTTGATTTATTAACAAAATGCATGTACATAATCCAACAAGGCCCTGACAATAAAACCGCTATGCCCCGGGTAGGACATAGGGTTGTACAATGATTGTAAAAAGTAAATCATTACTCTTCACTTGTCAGTTGGATGATATCCTTGATGGTCCAATTGTTGAGGCGCTCGCCCGGCTTGCTTGGCTGAATCCAAGAGTCGAGATCACAATCGCTATCCCCGCTGTCTTCAGACGCCGTGTTGATGCTTTCGAAAATCACTCTGCCACTGGTAAATAGGATCAGCCCCTTACCCCGTGACGTGCTGCTAGACGAAGAAGAAGAAGCTTCAGCTTCAGGAGAATACCCCAATCCAAACCTATCCTGCTTGATCGGTATCTCCAAAATATGCCCCCAGCCTGGGGTAGATCCAGCTTGGACGACGGCCCGAGCTTCTTTGAATGAGGAGAGATTCATCTCTGGCTTCTCTGTGACGACAGGGGCTACCTCTTTCACTTTGACGGCTTCAAATGCTTGGCAGAGAGTTTCATGGATTTCGCCATCCATTTCAACATACTTAAAGGATGACAAATGGCTCACCATTATGTCCTCCTCACCACACACGGTTACTATGCTTCCTCCGACAGCATATTTGAGCTTTTGGTGCAACGTGGAGGTCACGGCACCAGCAGCATGGATCCATGGCCGGCCTAAGAGGCAACTGTAGGCAGGCATGATGTCCATGATATAAAAGACCGTGTCAAACGTTTCTGGACCAACTTGAATCGGCAGGGTCAACTCTCCGAAAATGTGGCGCTTAGTTCCGTCGAATGCTTTCACCACCAGATCACTGGGCGTGCAAAGCAGTCCGCGAGTGTCCAACTTCATTAATGCCTTCTTCGGAAGCACATTAAGTGACGAACCCGTGTCCACCAGGACATGCGACATGATTGTGCCCCTGCACTCTATCGAGATATGCAAGGCGCTGTTGTGATCTCTACCTTTTGGCGCCAGCTCTAAATCTGTGAAACCTAGCCCATTGCCAGCATTAACATGGGCTACCACCTCTTCTAGCTGATTCACCGATATCTCTTGCGGTACGTAGGCAGCGTTCAATACCTTCAGTAGCGCGTTGCGGTGTGCTTCAGAACACAGCAACAAGTTGAGAATAGAAATCTTCGAAGGCGTCTGATGGAGATGGTCTACAATCTTGTAGTCACTCTTCTTGATTAACCGCATAAACTCCTCGGCATCTTTGACTAGAAAATCTTTCTCTACCCCACACAGGACTTCTTCAACAACTTTTCTTTTGCCTTTATCAGCCGCATCAGCTCTGACCACTTTCTCTGCCACGACCTCTGGCGGTGCAAACACTCTTCCGCTACGAGTAATACCACTGACTCCTGCGAGATTCTCTACAGTCGACCCATACGGCTCTAGCTCCAACCTTTGACCGTTGCAATAGACTTCAGCCCTATAATGCCACGGCACGGTGTTAGTGCTCTCGAATGGTATCGGCCTAGCTTTGGTAATAGTGATTGTAGGCGGTCGGGGCGCAGAAATGGTTATTGGTTGGCGAGGGATGGTGATGGTGGCGACTTCATCGGCCTGCTGCAACACTACCTCTCCTGATACACTTTCAGCCCTCCGGCTAAACTGCAAAATCCCCTCAGTCATCAGACTTTGGATTCCTTCTACCAGCTGCTCACACCCATCAGAATGTGTAGCACAGTCCATGCATAACTCTCCGCATCCTGGAAAGAACCCCTTCTTCAAAAACTTAGCCTTGACGAAGCTAAGCGGCATCTTGAGGTCTTTGACATCAGTCAACAGATCTGCACTCTCTTCTTCGATAATGGCGTTCACTCCGCCTCCCCTATGATTCGGCATAGGGTTTTTCGTGACATTGGGCACATTATCGGAGAAATTAATGATCTTGGCATCTACTAGGTCCTGCACCTTATGCTTAAAGGCTTTGCAGTTCTCGATTGTATGGCCAGGTGCCCCTGTATGGAAGTCGCAAGTGGCATTTGCGTCGTACCCTGGTGGAGGTGCCCCTGTCAAGGGAGCCATCGTCCTCTTCTGAACCAACTGAAGCTGAAGCAACGTCTGCAAGAGTTGCGCATACGACATGGGCGGTGCTTCGAAGTGACGGTTTGTCAAGGGTGCCCAATTTTGGTACTTTCTATATCCCTGTTGATTCGGTTGTTGCTGCTGCTGCGGAGCTGCTGGGATATTTATACTGGCTATCTGCTGCTGAGGGCCTTTGCCCTTTCTTCGAGCATTGGTCACTGCGCTCGCTTCTCCTTCTCGTCGTTTACCAGCATAAGGTTTCTTTCCACCTCCTCCAGCTGAGGATGATTCACCTTGAATTTTCCCGATCTTGATACCATTCTCGACGTGCTCGCCTATGGTAATGAGAGCTGAGAACGTCCCAGACATACCGCTGACTAACTTTTCATAGTAGACCCCTGGGAGGGTAGCAACAAACATCTGCACGAGCTCGCGCTCAACCATCGGCGGTTGAACCCGAGCATCCAACTCACGCCACCGCTGGGCGTACTCCTTAAATCCTTCATTATTCCTCTGCGAAAGGTTCTGGAGCTGGACTCGGTTCGGGGCCAAGTCGCTATTGTACTGATAGTGGTGGACAAACGCTTCAGCGAGATCCTTCCATGTGCGCACGCTAGTGGGCTCCAAACCCATATACCACTCGAGGGATGGCCCAGAAAGACTATCTTGGAAGAAGTGCATCAGCAACTTCTCATCTTCGGAATAGGCAGACATCTTTCTATAGTACGATCTGAGGTGGACATGAGGGCAAGTAGTGCCCTTATATTTCTCAAAGACAGACACCTTGAACTTAGGAGGTACCTTGAAATCAGCAATTAACCCCAGCTTGGACATATCAACGCCCAAAGTATTCTGATTCTCAATATCTCTCATTTTATCTTCTAGTGCTTTGAACCTGAGTCGCGCTTCAGCATTCAGCTCCCCTTCTACACCTCTTTGAGAGAAGACATCATCCTGATGATCCTCAAGCCATGGTTGAGGCACCAATAGATTCCCGACGCCAGCATTGCCGTTGACCGGCCCGATGTTGACATTAGCTCCCAGACTTCCATTGCCGACGCCTGTCATATTGAGTTCGATATTGGCCATCACATTGCCATTAGCACTGTCGTTGCCCCCGGCCATGGGGACACCATTCTGCGGAGTATCAACTGGTGGAGGAGTAGGCACGGCCCCGCCGTGGAGTATGCCGTTGCTATCAACCCTGGAGATCAAGGGCTGAACCAAAGTTCGGAGCTGGTCCTGGCCATTGGCGACCACCTGCATAAGTTCCATAAAGCGATCCATCCGCTCACGGAGCTCCTGGACATCTGTCTGCACTTGATCCATGATCCTGGTCTGATTAGCTCTAGTTGGATAACGGTGAATTAGCCTCTGATCAATCCTGGAGTCACCGGAAACAGTTTGGAACCTGTAAACCTGAAAAAACCTGCAAACACTAAAGGTTAGGAAAAACAACAAAATGTGCGCCACGCAAATGCTTCATGCAGATGCATGCGTGTGTCTGTGCGTTTGGGAGATTTCCCCCGATCCTAGTGCCTGCGTGCCAGTGCTGATAATAATAAGAAGAAGAAGTCCGAGCCCAATCATGGAAACATCAATCTCATATATATAAAGGAAAGCCTATCAAGGCAGTACATAGCATCAGCGAGTACAAGACAAATCAACAGCGTGACCTCAGCCAACAAGCCTGGTGATGGTCAGCATACAACAAAGATCAAAATAAAAGGAATACAACTAGTCAAGTACGGCCACGGGCGCGATACTCTGCTAATAACTCCTTCGTCTCTGGATGATCTGGCAAAGTGAGCAACCCCTCGACGAGTAGTTCCCTTTGCACAATGGTATACTGAAGTCCCTGAACTGAACTTTCCCATGCTCCTTCGCCAAAGCAATCTTCTAGTTTCCGCTTTTTAGACTCAACCGTCAGCTTGTGCTCCTTCAGGTTAGCAAGAGCTTTGTTGAGTTGGCCTTCGGCGACGTACCTGGGGGCGGTTTCTTCATCAAACCTTCACTCACTGTCCTTCACCTCGGCTTCCAACTTGGAGATCTGCAGCATCAGCTTGTCCTCCCGCTCTTTCCTGGTGGCCAGGGAAGCCTTCCAGTGCTGGTTGAACTTGGATATCCTCCGATATGCCTAGTCCAAATGTTGCTTCTTTGTAGCCAGTACATCATTGACGGCCCTGAAGTCTTGACCCATGCGTTCACGCTCGGCCATCTGCTTCGTCAGGTCTGTACCCAGTTGGTTCACCAACTCTGTCTGCCTTTTGAAAGAATGAACGACCTCGTTCCTCTCGCTTCGGAGCTGAGCTAATTCCTTCTCCAGTTCTGCGTTCGCCCGCTTCAATTCATCCCGCTCAGCTAATACCTGGTTATGCTGATGAATGGGCACAGTAGTAGGCTCTTCGATCGTTGGAGGACTTTCTGGCTTGGCATGAGGAAACGGCATCCCTATAGCATTGGCTCTGGCTCTGATCCATGTCAAGTACGGAGGGTAGGCTTGACTGTTGCTTTTTCCCAACAAAGGCTTTCCTCTCTTGCTGATACTATTCCACGCACGCTGAAGCTTGGACAGCAGATCCCCTTCTAGAGTACCAGTGAGGTACAGAGATTCTTGTACCTCTTCATCCTTCGGCGGATTCCTCAAAGCATACGCGAACTGTCGAACCAGCAACGACGGATTGTAGTTTATGCAACCCTTCCTACCTATCAGAGGCACATTAGGAAACCCGCTGCAACTGAAGATCACCTCAGTACCCAACCTGTCTCTATCGAACCAATCAATATCCTCTGCAGATAAACTCATCAGACGCTCAGGCCACTCAGCTGTGGCTGCAGACAAGACAAAAGGACCCCTCTTGGGCAGATGGCTATCAAGCCATTTGTACAGCAAGGGTACGCAGCATGAGACATTCTTCCCCCTCCTGTTCTCATTCTTGTAGTGAACTGAGTGATAGACATCTCCTATCAAAGTAGGGACTGGATTCCCTGAAGCAAAGATGTGAAACACATCAAAGTCTACAAAATCGGGCATGTTGGGGAACAGGATAATGCCATATATGCATAAAGCGAGGATGGCATTGAACGCGTCCCAACATCCGTCCTTGGCACACTGCTGAGCCTTACCCACCAGAAACTGCAAGGAGAACCCAGGAACCTTGTTCCAACTAGTCAACACTAACTCGGAGGCGTCCAAATAAAGGGAAGGAGCTAAACCAGCCAGATCAGGCTCAGCATCCATGTGAACAAAAGGCATCTTCCTCTTGATAGGCACACCTAGAAAATCAGCATACTCTTCCAGCGTCAGTGCGAGAACAAAATCCTGAAAAGTGAAACATCTCAGCGGAGGGTCGTAGAACTGCAACAGAGCGTGCAACCCGTTCAGCTCGAACACAGAAGGCTTGCAAACCAAACTGAGCAACCTGCCATAAGATTTTCTGAACTCATCTTTCACCGAATCACCTGCTAGAGCTATCAAACCAGTCAACTTCACCACATTAGGGGCAGGGAACTTGTAAGCCACGGTCTTCCTCAAAGAGCCCATAACAATACAATAGGAGGCAAGAAGTCCTGGATCGGGGAAAACGGTACCTGCAACATAGACACACGTTAATGAAATGCAAATGAACATGCAAACTAATTCAAAATGCAATCATGCAATAATATATCCAGGCAACTGGTGCTGTGGAGATTCTGTATCAACAACCACTGATGAGGAGAAAACCCCGGTGTAAGACCACAAATCTGATCCGCCAAGAACAATCATCTGATAGGACCATATACACAAGATCATAATTCTGCTCTGTCAAGAACAAATGTCTGATAATAAGGACCTCGAATGTATGATCAAGAAATATCTGCTGATGAGGCCTTCAGACCCCAAATCAAAAATCTGCCCTATCAAGAACAAACATACAGCTGCGGATGAGATCTTCAGACCCCACTCAAAATCTGCTCTATCAAGAACAAACAACATCTGCTGATGAGATCTTCAGACCCCAAAACTGCTCTATCAAGAACAAACAACATCTGCTGATGAGATCTTCGGACCCCAAAAATCTGCTCTATCAAGAACAAACCACTGATGGCAATACTCTGATCAAAACCTGCTCTATCAAGAACAGACATACACCTGATGATAAGATCCTCTGATCAAAACCTGCTCTATCAAGAACAACCATACACCTGATGATAAGATCCTCTGATCAAAACCTGCTCTATCAAGAACAGACAAATCTGCAACTGAGAAACCCTGGTACCAACAAAACTGATTCACTGTCAAGAAAACCAGGTAGTCTGGAGGTCAAAGTTTCCTACAATAAACCCAATCCCACTCACAGGTATGGACCTAAACTGACTCAAGGTACGGCATCCTATGCGTTCATCAGCGTCACAGACTTTCAAGAGGGGTGATACGATACCCAAAAGGTGTGGCATCACCAGCTCATGAAGCGGCCTCACTTAGCTGAATCACAAATGATCGGTCCCCAGAGTCGACAATCCACCAAACCAGCAACCGTCTCAACCCAAAGGGTTGAAAGTGAAGCCAACCGGATGAACCTCGTCTGAGCGTGGATTTCATGAGACACTAGTGCCTGCAAAGCAAGCACGCGCCCACTAATTTCCACTCTAAGTCTATAGTGCACTCAAGCCTGGGTCTGGCTTCTCACTCATCAGAACTCCCATCCCACAACAGCACAAATAATCATATTATACTGAAAATAAAATGCGGGAAATAAAGTGCGAGAAGTAAAATGCGATAAATAAACGCAACCCAGCAAGCAAACATACAAGCGCTAGGATTGACTCGCATAGGGAACTGGAGAACCAGAGATTCTGGGAGAAGTCCCCAGCAGAGTCGCCAGCTGTCTCTTGCGCGAAAATAAGGTGCCGACACAATAGAAGAGTCGCCACCTTTCGTTATTTATCCCTCAGAGCGGGAAAGGAAACGATCGAAAAAACCTGACGAAAGAGGGTAAGACAAGGTCATCGCAACCATTGTCTGGATTCGGGAGTCGGTTACGCAAGGGGAAGGTATTAGCACCCCTCACGTCCGTCGTACTCGACGGGATCCTCGCTTGTTGTGTTTACTTGGACGGGTTGGTTTTATTCTATCTACCTATCAAGGCTGGCTAAAAAAGAAAAGAAAAATGACTCGGCAAAGCGTCGCACTTTATGCCTACGTATTCTCATCAGAGAATGAGAAATCAGAGTCAACGTAGTTCGGCCTACGAAGGGTTATGGGGGAAGGTAGCTCGCCAAGACATCGCCATCTTGTGCCTACGTACTCTCAACAGGCATGAGAGATCAGAGCTCACGTAGTTCGGGAAACTACGGTTTATTTCCTGTCTTTTACGAAAGAAGTGTTTTTTTATTGTGTTTGCAATTTCAACCGCACTAGAGACTATGACCTGAGAGTGAATGCGTCGCATGTCACCCAAAGGGTACCATACTAAACATCCAGACTGTGGAAAAGAAACTCTCCCACAATCCTTTCTCAGATAGCTTAAGGCTCGTAACGTACAAAAGAAATCATTCATGATTACTGTATCTTAAACTGTTTTGAGATGAGAAGAGAACAGGCCCGACTAGGAGGGAGACTATCAAGTCCTACTGTTATCATGCCATGGATTCATCCTATGGTTGAGGTTTGAACAGGGAACTCCTAGAAGTTGTCATGCATAGGTTTCAACCTAAAATTTTATCATCAAATCCTTATCAAAGGAAATGAGAGTCCTAAGGGATCATGTCAATGATACACCAAAACAGACAAAGCATCAGCTTAACAGTAAAATGCATGCAATGCAAGTGAGGGAGGAAATGTGTGTGGGGCTTCAGCCTCCACAAGCTCATCTCAACCTCAAGCCAGAATGAAATAACAGTAATCATACTGAAATATAAACAACATGCTATCAAGCAATAAACAGTAAACTGCAATCATACAGAGAAAAGAAATGCCATGAAATGCCATCAGGCAAACAAACCACATGGGCAAGGGAGCTGGGCTCTACCGAATACCCGCAAGCAAAGCCACACAGTAACAATACAAGCAAAGGGAGCAACTCAACCTCTAGTGCAATCATGCTCCTAGATTCTACCTATTCTAGATATGGACTTATTCTAATGCATCAAACAAGTCAAACAAAACACAGCAATACAGAAAAGAAAAAGAAAGCAGATCAACTCCTCTCTCAACTCCAAGCTTCAGCTTCTCCAACAACAACTCAGTCTTCAGACTTCAATCACTCTTGACAAATATCAATTGCTTTTCCAGGTTTCAACCCTACAACATGAGTTTCAACTCATCTTCTCCCTTAAGCTTCAGCTTCTTGATCAGCTCCACCTTCAGGCTTTACCTAATCTTCAGGGGTCTTCAAGTATCAACTTGCTCTTGCTGCTCTGCAAGCTTCAGCTGGAATGGCACTATTCAAGGATTCATCCTCTTCTATACTCTTCAATGAAGTCTTCATCTTCAAGCTCAAGCTCAACCTCTCTCAATAATAATCAAAACCAGAGAAAATCCCTTACCGGATAAGCTGGGGGATATTGAACTGCTTATTTGATCACCAAAGGTGACCTATAAGGGTTCAACATCAAAGGAATAGTTCCCTCAAAAGTTCTACTTCCTAGTTATATCACATATCCCTCCAAAGGAGAGAGGTGTATACCATGGAAGGACTTTGAATCATAGGGAGGAATGGAGGTGACAGATACCATCCATGTTTGAGAAAGAAGTTATCTACATCTAAACTCTTTCTACTCCCTAACCCTAAAACAACAAAAAAGGAAAATAAAACCAAGCTCTCAAGCTCCTCAATGCACCTTCAAGTCTTCTACTATTCTCCACAATGCTCCTTAGGACAAGATCAAGCTCTCCAAGCCCACAAAGCAAAGCAACTAAAGCAAACATGCCCTAAAGGCAACACAAACAATCAACCAATACAAAAATCAACTAAAAATAGTATACTACTATATTAAATCCTAATATAATTTCTAAGGGATCCTACATACCTACCCTTAATACCCATATATGTCCCATAGTCTAAATTGTCCTAAAAACCCAAAACCTAAAGTTATTGTGGACCAATGTTGAAGTTTTAACCTAATTCTACACAACCTAATAGCATCTAATCAAAACTATCCTAAAAATCATCACAAAAATATGGAATAAATCCAGGGGGAACCTAAAACATATGTCTAACTACCCTAAAAAGATTGACCTAAAAATACTAAGGGAGCTACCTAAACTAAAATCTACAAAATCATGTACCAATATAAAAGCATTAAAAAGCTATTAAAGAAGAAAATATGCAAAAAATATTAAAATGCATGATATGAAAAATGTTTTATTTTATATTTTTCTAGGCAAAAATATGAAAAGGGAGAAAAAACTCCCATTAAAAAATATTGATTTTTCTATTTAATATGATTTTCTAAAGTTAGAAAAAAATGGAGAAAAATAAAAGTGAAAACATGAAAAGGGGTGCAGGAAGAAATAATATGCAATTCATTTTATGCTTGGGCCCAGACTGGGGGTGGCAATAACAAAGCTCTAGGCCCATTTAAAATCAGAAAACAATTAAAAAATCAAACAAAAAATAAAAAGGTCACGGTGCCAAAAGCAATGCATTATAGTGTAAATCAGGATTGGGCCTCATAGGGGGGTGGGTATAGCATGATCACTCAAAGCCCAGAATGCATCTTTTAAATGAAACGCGGCGTTTCATTCTTGCTGGCTCCCTCCAAAATTCAAATTAAATCTGGACCGTGGGATCTATTCTCAAGTCAAGTGGTCAAACGCGCATCCAACGGACGTGAGGTCTTCTTCAACCTTGGACCTAGGGTTTTCAGAAACCCCATTAAAACACAGCTCCATGCACCAAACTTCTACCAATTCGTGTTCCTTCATTTCTCCATCAATTTCCAAAATATAAAACACAAAGTTGCTCAGAATTTCACCCTGAACACGCCTATGGTCTTAGTTTTCATTGAAAGATCCTCCATACTCAAACCCGAAGGTGCAACCAACCTAAACTCAAAATGTCACCAATCTTCGACCTCGACCAAACTCAACTTTCTTTACATAAAAATGATCCTTGCATTACACTAATCAAAATCAGCTATTAATTTGGCATTAACACTCATTAAATCACTCATTCTTGCTCCCTCAAGAAATGACATCCATGAATGAAACTTCACCAATCACTCCTAAACTCATCAGAAATGATCACCTAATTGTCTCTAACAATTCTAAACTAATAAATTAACCTAACCATGCCTAGATTAGGAGGTGGAAGAGATTTTGCAAACCTGGCTTCTTGAAATGGTAGATGATGAAACCCTTGCTTCCAAGGCTTGAAACTCTTCAAGAATGCTCCTTGGATGATGAAAACTCTTTTGTTTGCAAAAGATTTGGATGAGAGAGCTTGTACTTCAAGATCCAATGACAATTGCTTCTTTGCAAATCCAATGTGAACACCTTCAGTTCTCCATCAATGGAGCTTCAACTCAGTATGAACACACTCAGAAAGATCTATGGATAAGGTTTGTGAAGAAAAATGGGATGGCAATGAAGAATAATGTGACTTGCAATGGAAGAATTTTGATCTCACTCTCTCTTCTCTACACCAATTAACACCAACCTTGCATCTGAGCAAGTTGGAAACATCTTATAGAGAGGTTTAGAACAGTCTAGAACCCCCTAGAACAATCCAATGAGAAATTCATCTTTTCATGTCATGGTATTTTGAATTTTCATTTTCCTTACATGGTATCTCATGCCTTGCTTCTCATATCCTTGGTAACTGACTTGAAATTCTCCTTACATGAGATTTAGGACAAGTTACAATGCATATCTTCCTTGTTTATTGAGTTTTGCCTTGTTTTGGTTTAGTACCTTATTATGCAAGCAATCAAATTCCAAAGCAACCCTATGATGCAAGCCTCAAATCAAAATTGTGGCTGAACCATTATTCTTAGAATATCATTTGGAGTCAAAATAACCTATTACATGACATGGTTTGGACTTATAACTTGGGATATCCATTTTTCAAATTCACTTGAATTAACTTATGCCTCATTTTTAGGCCATTTTTATCACTTTTTGATATGAGCCTTTTCAACATCTCATGACCTCCCTACTAGCCTTAAAACATCATTCTAAGCAAGTTTCATGTTGAAGATTTTTCCATTTGAAGCTTGGAAGTAGGAGATATGGCCTTATGCTTGAAATAACCTATAACCTCCAAATGACCAAAATGCCCATTGGCTTGTCAAAGTCATAAGTTGAGTTATACAAATCCTATCAAGGACTTATAGTACTCTCTAGAAATATAAGAAGATGCTCTTTAACATTCATGTTGACCAAGAATCCATAGGAATCATCCTACTAGGGCAAAAGTTGTCTGCAAGTTGGGTGACTTTCAAGGACCCAGATTCACATACCTCAGATGACCTGTAATTTGTCAGAACCATAACTTGAGCTCCACAAATCCTATAAAGGACTTCTACTACTCAAATTAAATCTAAGAACAAGCTCTACAACATTCATGTTGTGGGGAAGATGATATGACAATCACATCTTGAGCTAAACTTCCTTGAAGATAAGGATCAAACTAGGGGATTTTACACTGTCAATCCTTAGAAACCCTAGCTTGAAACTTCTCAAACTCCTCAATCATGATGATTTGGTCTAGGAATAATCCTTATAACATCTCAATACATCATTCCATGATCACATGGCCCTTGGATTAGGTTTCAACCTTCTCCAAGTCATCAGTTGACCTAGGGTTGACCCAGTCAAACCCTAATTCCACCATTCATGGTTGAATCTTCTGAATTCTTGTACAATGACCTCTCTAGGCTTCATGATGGCTTTAAATACATCTCATAAGCTTTCTCAAAGCTTTAAGTTCATCCTCATAGTCTCAGAATCATCTGAGGAGCACCCACAACTCTCAAGTTATGAGGCACACAACCTTGGTTTCAGCCAATTCCTCTGAGGATCTCTTAAGCTTTCTGATAAAGGTATCAACCTTTGAACACTTGAACAAACTTCTTGATGGGTAAATAAATGTTGGTCAAATTTTGGGGTGCAACAGAATGCCTGACGGCGAGGTCAGATTGTTTTATCCCTTGCAGATTCCTGGCGGTGATGTCAGATGTGTGTGGATTCCTGACGGTGATGTCCGATGTTTCTCAACTGCATGGATACTTGACGGCGAGCTCAGATGTTTATCTCCTGCAGATGTGTATCAGCTTCGTGAATTCCTGGCGGCGATGTCAGATGTCTTCATCGACTCAATGGATGCCTGGAGGTGATGTCAGATGCTCTGTGTTGATCCGATTTTCAGATTTGTTAGTCGCTTTTATTTAGCGAAAGCCTGGCTGCGATGTCAGGAGTCCTTATCTCAGGATCCAACACCTGTTTTGATCTAACGAATGTCTGGCGGCGATGTCAGATGTTTCTTCTCAGTTGTGTGTTGAGTCAATTGGTTTATTACTTATTGGGTTCAATGGTTCTGACAGCGATGTCAGATGTGTTTTCCGACTTGATGTCGAGGCCTGACGGTGATGTCAGATGTTTCTTCTGAATTGATACCTGATGACGATGTCAGATGTATTTTTTTTGACTTGGTGTCGAGGCCTGACGGTGATGCCAAATGTTTTACCTGCCTAGTGCCTATGCATGACGGCGAAGTCAGAGATATCTTCTTCCAGAATTGATGTTATTACCTGACGGCGAGATCAGATGTTTTCCTAAATTGATGCAGAGGGCTGACGGCGAAGTCGGAGGTGCATTATCAGTTGTATGATAACAGATGATCTTTCTGACTTAGTGTCGTTGTCTAGCGGCAATGTCAGATAATTCTTCCGACTGCGTGTCGACGTTGCAACCATTATTCAGTTATCTCCGGAGATTTTTTATCCCTAATCAGTGTGCAGTTCATTCCTGCAGTTGGTAAATTTCCGGGTTTGTTGGTATTCAACCGTCTTTTACCATGATTGGTTAAAAGTCGTTCGCTTTTCAATCATTCGGATCCAAGTCGTTTGAATAGGGGCAGTTGTTGTACCCCAAAACTTGCCCAACCTTTTCTTGGACTTGGCTTATGTTTTCATTGCATCTTCTAGCATCTGCATTTGCATATCATTGGTCATCTGCAGGGGGGTCAAGAGAGGTATGCATAACAAGAGAAGGTTACCAAGGGTTCTAAGCCTAAGCAAGAGGTTTTATTCAAGTGGTCAAGTGCTAATCATCATCAGGAGAAGGTCAAAGCTCTTTGAGGGAGTGGATGGATAGTTGTGGTTTATCTCCTATCTTGGAGGCCAATTGAAGATTATCATAGGATTGTGAGTCCATGGTTATGGATGGAGAATTTTTTGGGAGCTCATGGAGTGCTTTGAGAGCCATTGTGGAGCTTATCCAAGTTGTTACATCATGTGCAAGAGGTTGCAATCAGAGGATTGTACACCTAGGGTTTCATCTGCCTAGTGCAAGATCAACTGTGAATTTGAAGGAGATTAAGATTTGGTTTTAAGTTATTGTGATCTTGGAAAGTTGTGTTAATTCATCTAAGATGTGATTTCAAGATCAATACAAGAAGAATCAAGAGTGTGAGAAGTTGCTAAATTAGGGTTTCTAAGCTTGTCAGTGTAAAATCCCCTGTTTAGCGCCTAAATTCAAGACCACATATCTCAAGGTACAAGTTTTATCTCACTTTGACATAAACATAATACTTATAGAGCATGTTCTTAGATTTCTTTTGAGTACTAGTACTCATCAATTGGGTTTCTAGAACTCAAGTTATGGGTCCTCAGATGAATGTGCTTTCAGTCAACAAAAGTCAACCAACTACTAAGGCCCTTTTGACCTAGAATCATGTTTCACCTCAACTTTTGATGAACATAAAAGTTGTTCCTCATGATCTTAGCTTTCCAAAAATTCCTAGAAGTCCTTCATCTGATTTGTAGAACTCAAGTTATGAGGCTTGCAAGGCAGGGGTATTTTGGGAAAGTAGGATTACAGGTCATTTTCATTATAGGTCCATTTCATGATTTTGCACACTTCAAACGAAACTTTTCCCAACATGAAACTTGCTTCAAATGATCCCAATTCCATCATTGAACATCAATTTGTCATGGATTATGGTTGATGAAGAGATTGGTGAAGGAATTCCATGGAAATTTGAACTTAAAGTCATGAATTGAATTGAAATGATTTTAATTCCTTTTTGCACCATATTTGTGCATATTTTGATTCACTTCATCAAATTAAACACAATGCACCAAGGATTTTTGAGTTAAGCAAGCAAGAATTCATGTAATTTCAAGTTACTTCATGGTGAAGCTTCACATTCAATTCCAACCATTGGATCAATTCAGGGATATATTCTCATCCACAAGATCAAATCACAATCCCAACAATTGATTTGAATCAGAAACAAGGCAATTGGAGCCAATTTTGCGCATGAACATGAAGCTTGAACTTCAAACTTTGGATATTTCCAATTCACCATAACAGGCCAAATTAGGCCCCCAAATCATCATGGATCCATCATACATAAGCTCCAAATGAAGAATTCACTCTCATTCATCCATTTTCGTGCAAGAGAAGCTTGGGAGCAGTTGCAAAATTCAAGAGAAAAGTGAAATCATGATTTTGGAATTCAAGCCAATTCAAGCCAAATCAAGACCAGCATTCTCTTCCTTGATCTTCATTGAACGTTTCTGCATCTTTTTGCGCAAGCTCAAGCCAGTTAGAAGCCCCAACGGAGAGACTCCGTTAGGTAAATTTCTTTTCAAGAATTCACTCTTAGTACGCATCTATTGCACACCACTTTTATTGCATATTGAAGTCCTACATGTTTAGGAAAATTCTGGATCATTAATTGTTGCGTTTGTGATGATTTCATTTATGTGCTTGTTTCTTTAATCGTTCGTATCTCTTTGTTCTTGCGTGAAAAACGAAATTGAATGATGGATTTGAACTCTATGTTGCGTGAGGATCAATTTGGTATAAGATTTTGTCCGTTTTGGTTGAGTTGATCACCTGCAACTCCAGTGAGACGATCGGAGAAAACGACCAGAATAGTTGTTCCGGCGTCTGGTTTGTTCTCCGTTGGGATGACGTGTGTGTGCCACTTGGATCGTTTGAACCTTTGACTGGCAATGATCAACGGTTGCGATCACTTTGACTCGCTCGTGTTTAATCTTTGACTGCCACATCATAAGTGGAACACTGCGTTCCATGGTTGCTGAAAGATCTTGGGCTTACATTGCTATTAGCACACCCCTCTCCTAGAAGCCCACTGATTTGAACTAATATGATTGCTATTTGCCACGCCCTCTTTTTTTATTTTATTTTCTTTTTCTTTTTTCAATCTGTTATACTTTTAATTCATTTAAAATACTTCCAAATGAGAAAAAATTCTATAAAAATACTTTTAGGATATTTCAAGATGTTAACTAATTTTAGGAAATTTTTATTTTATTTTTTGGAATACTTTTCAATTAAAAAGGGATTAATTGTTTGGAAGTGTTTTTAATTGAATTTGTCTTGTTCATGTTTGTTCTTGATTTGTTTCTTGATCATTGTTTCTCTCCCATGATTGAAATTTTTTTCTCATATCCATGATGAGTTGAAGAATTTTATAGGACAAATTTTCCCCTGGTTTTATGCATTTTGGTTAGACTTTTATGGCATTTTTGTTGACCTTCGCTTCTTCAATCTCAAAGTGGTACACCTTAGGGATTTATTTCTTTTGGTGGTGCTTTGATGGAACATTACCCTTGTGCTTTTGGCCTCTGGTTGCCAACTCATTTGTGATCATTTGGGATTTTATTTGGTTATTTTTTGAGCAATTTTTCCTATTTTTGAGGTGAATTACAAGTTAGGTTACTTCTAAGGGAAGCTCACACAAGTGTTTGACCTAGTTTGATTTGGAAATGACCTTGGTGGATCCATTGAGCTCTCAACCCTTCTTGATTCATATTGTAAATACATTGAGGTTGTTGTATACTCATTTATAGGTCATAAATTTGTTCATTGCTTGTTGAAGTTTGCATTCTTTTTAGGCTTTCCATTTGAGCTTCAAATGTTGAATGTGTTGAATGACTTAGGTCTTCTTCCATGCCTTTGCTTGCATTCTCTTTTGATGTATGTGATTTTTGTTTTGTGCATCTTCTCTTATCATCCCCACTTCTGTCCAATGACTTTGGAATCCCATTTGAGATGGCTTGGTCCCTCCTTAGAAGGTACTTGAAGCATGTCATGAGTGTTGCTTCCTTGAGGACTTTTTTTGCTTGTTTCTTCCATGATTTTGGCTTGCCTTTGATTGAGTTCCCTTATGAGTTCCTTTGGTTCTCATATTGCCTCCCATTCTCGCGTTAAATTATATCCTCATTTCTTTTCATTTGGTTTGCCTTTGGGCATTGTGGTTGATGTGTGAATGGTTGTAGGATTCATTCTCCCATTTTCATCCCACTTTTGTATGCAATTGTATGCTTTCTTTTGGATTGATTTCTTCTTTGATTTTGCATTTCTTCTTACATTAATAAACTTTGAGATGTTCTTGTGGAGGTGTTTACCCCATACTTTTTCCTCCCTTTGCTTGTGTGTTGCATTGCATATGCATACTTACATCTTTCTTATTTCATGCTTCCTTCTTCTTCTTCTTCTTTCTTCTTTGCCATGTTCCCTTAGGATATCTAATCTCTTTTATTTAAGAGAGGTTATGATAGAACTTAGGCTTGAACCCATGTATGATAACATTAGGTAGCATTCTCTTTTACCTCAATCATAGGTACACTTTGCATGACAACTCTTAGGTTTGAGTTAGTCTCCCTTTAGTGTGTCATTTCTCTCCTCATCTTCAAACATCTTCAAAACACTTAATAAAGGTTAAGGATTGTTTTATGGTACGAGCCTTAAGTACTTGAGAAGTGGTGATTGGGGGGCTTCCTCTCAATTGCTTAAAGTGTCTAGTGTACGTCCTTAGAACGATATGCGACGCATTCGCTCCTAAGTCATGGTCTTTAGTTCAACATGAATTACAAATAGTAATCAATGCATTTCTTTTATAAAAAACACAAACAAACTTCAAATAATTGTATCCTTCGGGATCTTAATTTGGAAAACCTTTTCCATAAGGAGAGTTTTTTTAACTCTTGTTTCTACCACAAACAGGTAACGCCTAAGTCTCCAATGGTCGAGTTGCATACACCTAACTGCCGGAACTAAGTTTTAACCCTACTCGGGTAAAACATTTTGAACCAACTGGTGTTCTTGTTAGCCCGAACTATGTTTGCTTTGATTTCTCATACCAGACGAGAATACGTAGGCACAAGACGGCGATGTCTTGGCGAGCAACCTTTCCTCACCTTCACCCGTAGTTAGCCGAACTACGTTGACTCTGACTTTCCCATTGCACGAGGGAGTACGTAGGCACAGAGCGGCGATGCTCTGCCTAGTCTCTTCTCTTTTCTCTTGTCCCGGAGACCTTTAGTCAGATAGTAAACACCCTTTTAGATAGACAACAAAGCATGGATCCCGTTGAGTACGACGGACGTGAGGGGTGCTAATACCTTCCTCTTGCGTAACCGACTCCCGAACCCGAGATATGGTTGCGATGACCCGTCTTCTCCCATTTTCGTCAGGTTTTCTCTGATTGTTTCCTTTCCCTCCTTTGGGATAAATAACGAATGGTGGCGACTCTTCTGTCATTGCCGGCACCTTTTTCACAGTAGCGACATCGAGTCTCTTGAGAATGACTCCTCGATCAAAGTTTCAATAATCTTTGGTTTCCATGGCCATTTATCAAGCCATCTCCTTTTATTTTCTTCCTTATGTGGGGTGGTTCGTTCTTCTGAACTTGTAGTGGTAATTTTGGCTCTATCCTGAGTATCAACTTTTCAAGTTTTGGTTTAATTCTTTCATCCACCACCTAAAAGGCTAATATTTCCCTCTTAATGCTAATGATTTCCTTAGTTTCATGGTCCTCTAATTTTCTCTTTTTATCTAGGACCTCAGACAAAGGTGCATTGATATGAATATTTTCCAATACTTCCACATACCTTTTGGATTGGGAGTCAACCTTAAATTCCTCAAACCTTTACGGAAAAGGGATCAGTGGGTTATAAGGAGGAGGAACAACATAAGGCGCTTCCTTTTCTACCTCTTCGATAACCTCCCTTTCGGGTGGAATGGGTGGATTTTTCTCAATCTCTACTCTTTTCTCACCAGTTTCCTCAACCTCATTATCACTCTCCTTAGGATTTTCGATTTTTTTCACTACTGATTGTTACAACATCCACATGTCTCTCAGGGGAAGGTCTAAGAGGTGTCTGTGTAAGTAGGGACATTTGAGTTTCCAATGCCTCGTTGTGAGTCGTAAGGGACTCGACCACAATGTTTAACTTCCTAAGGATTTCATTAGTATGGAGACTTGGTTTTCTAAATTCTTTATTTTGTAGAGTTTGTGTCACCACAAAGTGCTCCATCGTAGATTCTAGCCTAGAGTGAGTTTGTGTTGCAATGAAATCCTCCATTAATATTTTGAGGTTGGATTTATGGGAATCTTGCGACTCCTCAAAATACTTGGAGTGGTAACTGTAAAGAAAATTTGGGTGATCCATCTACCTAGGATTATAGGAATTTAAACAAGAGTGCATTAGTCTATACAGTGCAACAAGGAATAACAATATTGACTGTTGGTCCCCGACAACACGCAAAAAACTTGATGCGTATCCGCAAGTGAACATAAATGTCAGTTATAGTATAAAAAGTGTCGAACCCAAAAAGACATATGTCAACCTATTGTAGTCTATTGTCACTTTGCAAATCTAAGGTTAATCGGGAATATTTTGGATTTTTATGAAGGAAACTAAAGGTGAGAATAAAAATTGGTTTAAGAAATATTAATAAAGCGAGACTTGACGCTACTCGAAAAATGCATCGCGCAACGACGGGGAGGCGAAAAAGATAGATAGAAGAGTCGCCACCGAACTTTATTTATCCCATGAGGGGAAAGGAAAATATCGAGAAAACCTTAAAAGAAGAATGGATAAGATGGTCTCGCAACCATGAACGGGTTCGGAAGCCGGTTATGCGAGGGGAAGGTATTAGCACCCCTCGCATCCATCGTACTCGATGGGAACCTTTTGTTTGTCGATGTGTGAATTTATCTGCTTAAATATTATGCTATAAGAAGTGTTCCAAAAGATAGAGAGAAGGGTTTAGAAACGGGGAAAGAGAGGTGACGAGGGAAAGAAAGGACTCGGTAGGACTTCGCGGTCCTAGGCCTACGTATTCTCAACAGATATGAGAAAGTCAGAGTCGACGTAGTTCGGGAAACTACGGGTAATAGGGGGGGATGTGCTCGGCAAGGATTGCGGCCCTTGTGCCTACGTATTCTCATCTGGTATGAGAAATCAGAGCAACCGTAGTTCGGCCTACGGTGTGTTGATGTTTTTTATGGATGATGCTATCGTGCGCATTCTAGCAGTTAGGTATTTTGCTGCTCGCTCGTTGGAGACTTAGGCATTACCTGTTTGCGGTAGAACGGACGTAACATATCCTTTTGAAAGATTGATTAGTTTTCGCCACGCGGGGCAAGGAGTCGCATTTGATTGATTGGGTTGTTTTTAGGGGGGCGAGACAGGTCCTCAGATAGTAACCCCTACGGGTAGTACCCAATTCATTGTCTCAAAGTTTTTGTTATAAAAAGGTGTGGCGAACGAGGCGTCTTCGTATTGAAAGACGAGCGTCGAAACCACCCTCACTACAGTGGGCATCCCTACGCTCGGAGAAGAAGAGGTCTACACCCAATCCCCTCTTTTAATTCGATACAAAGAGAAATCAAATTATTAAGGTTTGAAAAAGGACTCGGTACAGGGCCGAGGTTTTGAAGATGTACTTGATGCAGAGCCGAGGTTTTTTAGAAGGAAAGGGGTGGAAGCGTCTTTGTATTGAAAGACGAGTGTCTAAACCACTCACACTACAGTGAGCATCTCGACACTCGGAGAGGAAGAAAGTCTACACTTAATCCCCTCTTTTTAATCCAATACAAAGAGAATTTTATTTACAAGATGGTTTGATAGCGTCGGTGAATCAAATCGGGACAAGAAATGAGGAGAGAAAATAGGTGGTCTCAGATCCAACGATACTTATCAATATTGACTTAGTAATCGATTTATGGAAGCGTCGTCATCGACCCAAAACAAGATGAAATGAGATGAAAAGCCCAATAAAAAAATGAGAAATAAATCTATCTCTAAAATAAAATAAAATGAACTTCTAAGTAAAATATATATACAAAACTACAAAATATCATGTATAATGTATATTTAAATATAAAGTAAATAAATAATATATGTAAAAAAAAAACTCTAGAGAAAATAATTTTAAAAAAACAACATAATATATACATATTAATTTACTGTAAAAGAAAAATGTTTGAGAAGATATTTTCAAAAAGGTTTAAATAATATATAGTACATATGAAAAAAAGAAAATAAATAATAAATTTCATGATTTGTGGAAAGGAAAAGGAAAGGATTGGCGTTCTACCACCATCATCATCGCATTCGTAGCAGGACGACACCGGAGGGTCTATCACCGGCGTACACCAATTTTTTTGCTTGTTCTTCGCGATTTATCCAAACTCCTTACGATTTGTCCAAATTTCTCGCTCGATCTTCGTTCGCCTCCCCGTTCAGAAAAGCTTCAATCCATTCTTCTTGCTTCAGGTTTGCATTGGTCTTGCTTGTATTTCTGTTTTCGATTTCACTTTTACTCTCTTCTCTTTAACTCACTTTCAGGTTTTGTTCTGTTTGTAGAAAAGGATACAGCAGTTTTGCTAGTGGTTTGAAGAAAGGGGAAAACAGTGAAGATTTGAATAAAACTGGGTTGAAGACCGGTTTGAGTGAAAATGATGAGAGTTTACGAAAAGGGGATTTGTTTGTTCGAATTCTGGGTATAGCTTCGTCGCTTATTGATTTTCGAAATGGTTTTGAGGGATGTTGGTGATTGGTACAATGCTATTATGGTATGCGGCGGGTGCGGTTTTCTCGCAGCTGCGTGAGTTTCTGTTGTTGTGTAAGTTGTGATCTGCTCTTTTCATATCAGGTTTTTTGTGTGTCTCCTAGGGCAACAATTGGTGCTAACTCTTGAATCGACGGAAAAGTGGTGCTATGCCGTGACATTAGATGCGTTGTGGATGTGATTTTCAAGCTGTGTTTTGAAACATTGCGATGGATGTAGCGGGTCTGATTTCTGTAACAACAGGGACGGGCTCAACTGCTTCATTATCTGTCTGCGTTTCAGCTACAGGTTCTTCTTTTTCATTATCAGCTTCTGATTGTTTTTCATCTTCCGCAACAATTTGATCAACTCCACTTTCTGTTACATTCTCATCAGCCGCTTCAACTGGTGACTCGGTTAATTTCGTTTGTTTCTTCGTACCAGATTTTGAAGGATCCCTCCTATCAGGGTTGTATCTCCCCGTAGTGTTCGGTGCATCGTTACGTTTGCCAATGTCAACATTCTCACGCATAGAGAGATATGCTGCACAGTAAGGATGGCAGGATACATAAAATGATTTGGTTTTACAACTTCCCTCTTCACCTGAGAAAACAAACTCACAGCCTGGTCAGTGTCCATTCTGCATGTAGCCACTGATCATAGCAGTCCATGGAACCACATTTTTACTTTCTTCCATCATCAACAGACTCAGTCTTCATATACATATCAACAAGTGAAGTTCCTACACTAACATGACACACAAGTCCAAATTTAACACATTGACAATGAACTTGTCCACCCATTGTCCCATCAAATGAGCCACTACAAAGTTTGAAGACAACATGAGAATGTTGATTCATCAGGCGAATACAAATAAACGGAAGGCTTCTTTGGGTTGGTTATTGCGTGAGTAACTGAAGCGTAGTCGGTTATGTTGTTTGAGAGTTGCTATTCTCTGAGGAGTTTCGTCGAACAGGTGTTGCGCATTGTGGGGATCACAAAAAAAGTGTTGGAATTGAGTGCAACAGAGTGATGATAATATCTAAGTCTGAGAATTGGGTTTGTTGAAATGTTGGTGTAATGAATCATGTTGAGACTTCATTTGAAAGGTTTTCACAATTGCTCATGTAAATATTCTGTGTGAGTCGTGTTGTAGATAGGCACTATGGCAATGGTGTCCTTTTTTCATGAGTCTATAGTGTTGGCTTTGTAACGATATGTGTATATGGAACCTTCCAAACTCAAATGTCCTTTATTCCTTGTAATAATGAATAAATAAAATGACGAGTGAGCTTTCAATGCATGGGCTTTGGACATGAATAATGAGAGATGAATATGAGGTGGAATGATCTTGAACTCATAACTATTTCAAATTCTTCAACTCTTGATTAAAAATAATAGTGATTAAAGTTGAATTTTCATTGTAACTCTATAACCACATTTGGAATTTCTCTTGAATTTCTTCCATAGATCAATCTTCAATTCTACTTCAAAATTTTCTACTTGCACTGATAATCCAAATCTTGAACCGAATAAGCAACACAAAATTGTATTACAACCGCACAGGAACCCTTGCTTCAAGCGTACACCATATAAGTCCTACACCACGACCTTAATCATGAAGCAATCCCTACTTTTCAACAAGACTAAACAAAACTCTACTTAACTTCAAGTGTAGTTGCACTCAATACTCTAATTGAAAGGCAAAGGTCCCACATGATTCTCCATTGCGAAATATCTGAATTTGGCACAAATTGACATATGGATCCATACCTAACAATTTTGAATTAACACATAAACCCCAACTGCAACCTCAAATAAGCACCTTTGAATTGATACATCTTGACTCGACAAACCACTAATGAACCTCCATCCAACTTAGCGACAACATGATTTCGGTCAGCAAGGAGAAACGAAAGAAACAACATATTTTTTTTATTTTTTTGTTTGCCCCTGACAATTACATATGCTTATCTGTTTGTTTTTAAGGATCTTGACTCGTCTTTGATAAGGGTAACCGCTTGGTGACTTGAATATAACCTCCCTGATCAGGTTAACAACCATTGGTAATTTTGTTAGACACACATTTCTTGATCCCCTGTGGAATGCAAAAAATGCTATGCAATGCAATGCTTATGTATTATGCTGATGCAATGAAATAAGACATAAGCCAGAGAGGTCGGTCAAATTTTGGGGTACAACAGCTGCCCCTATTCAAACGGCTTAGGCCTGAAGGGATGAAAGGTGAGCGACTTTCATACAATCAAGGTAAAAGACGGTTGAATACCCAGGGACCCGGAAATTTGACAACCGCGATACGAACTTCTGACATTGCCGCCAGGCACCCATATAAAGTAGAACGTCTAACCTCGCCGTCAGCTCCTCTAACAGCATCTAACCTTGCTGTCAGATCTCAGCGTCAAAATTATAAATCAACTGACTTTATCGTCGGTCTTCGATATTTTCTGACTTCGCCGTCAACTTTTCAAAATAATCTTCTGACCTCACCGTCCAATTTACAATATTTTCTGACTTCGCCGTCAGTCATAAATCAAGTAAACATCTGACCTCGCCGTCAATTCTCACATAACCTGACTTCGCCGTCATCTCTTAAAACAATCTTCTGACTTCGCCGTCAATTCTTAAAATAATCGGTGAAAGCATCTGACCTCATGGTCAGGCCTCGACATTAAGTCGGTAAAAAGATCTAACCTCGCCGTCAGTCCTCTGTTAAATACAAACGGATATTGAATCCAAAGATACGATCCTCCGACATTGCCGTCAAGACAAAATCCAACATCGCCGTTGGAAGAACCAAACTACCCGACATCGCCGCCAAGAACAAGCATCTAGCATCGCTGCTAAAGAATCAAACCACTCGACTTCGCCGCCGAAAATAAACACCCAACCTCGCCGCTGAATAAACAAATTACTCCGACATCGCCGCCAGAAACAAACATCCAACCTCGCCGCTGAATAAACAAATTACTCCGACATCGCCGCCAGAAACAAACATCCAACCTCGCCGCTGAATAAACAAATTATTCCGACATCGCCGTCAAAACAAACTTCTCAACATCGCCGTTGAAGAATCAAATTACTCCGACATCGCCGCCAGAAACAAACATCCAACCTCGCCGCTGAACGAACAAATTATTCCGACATCGCCGCCAGAAACAAACTTCTCAACATCGCCGTTGAAGAATTAAATCACTTGACCTCGCCGTCAAAACCAACTTCTCAACATCGCCGTTGAAACACTAAATCATCTAACATCGCCGTCAGAACAAACTTCTCAACATCGCCGTTGAAGCATCAAATCATTTGACATCGCCGCCAAAACAAATATTCAGCATCACCGCTGAAGAATCAAATCATCTAACATCGCCGTCAGAAACAAACATCCAACCTCGCCGTTGGACGAACAAATTATTCCGACATCGCCGCCAGAAACAAACTTCTCAACATCGCCGTTGAAGAATCAAATTACTCCGACATCGCCGCCAGAAACAAACATCCAACCTCGCCGCTGAACGAACAAATTATTCCGACATCGCCGCCAGAAACAAACTTCTCAACATCGCCGTTGAAGAATCAAATTACTCCGACATCGCCGCCAGAAACAAACATCCAACCTCGCCGCTGAATAAACAAATTACTCCGACATCGCCGCCAGAAACAAACATCCAACCTCGCCGCTGAATAAACAAATTATTCCGACATCGCCGTCAAAACAAACTTCTCAACATCGCCGTTGAAGAATCAAATTACTCCGACATCGCCGCCAGAAACAAACATCCAACCTCGCCGCTGAACGAACAAATTATTCCGACATCGCCGCCAGAAACAAACTTCTCAACATCGCCGTTGGAAGAACCAAACTACCTGACATCGCCGCCAGAAACAAATACTCAGCATCACCGCTGAAGAATCAAATCATCTAACATCGCCGTCAGAAATAAACTCTCAACATCGCCGTTGAAGCATCAAATCATTTGACATCGCCGCCAAAACAAATATTCAGCATCACCGCTGAAGAATCAAATCATCTAACATCGCCGTCAGAAACAAACATCCAACCTCGCCGTTGGACGAACAAATTATTCCGACATCGCCGCCAGAAACAAACTTCTCAACATCGCCGTTGAAGAATCAAATTACTCCGACATCGCCGCCAGAAACAAACATCCAACCTCGCCGCTGAACGAACAAATTATTCCGACATCGCCGCCAGAAACAAACTTCTCAACATCGCCGTTGAAGAATTAAATCACTTGACCTCGCCGTCAAAACCAACTTCTCAACATCGCCGTTGAAACACTAAATCATCTAACATCGCCGTCAGAACAAACTTCTCAACATCGCCGTTGAAGAATATAAATACTTGACATCGCCGCCAAAACAAACTTCTCAACATCGCCGTTGAAGAAACAACTCATCTGACCTCGCCGTCAAAACAAACTTCTCAACATCGCCGTTGAAGAATCAAATTAGTTGACATCGCCGCCAAAACAAACTTCTCAACATCGCCGTTGAAGCACTAAATCACTTGACATTGCCGCCAAGCCTTCGCTAAATATAAGCGAGCAACAAGATTCAAACGAAATTAAGACCATCCATTGGTGATAGTCGCAAAATAACTCCGCTGGGGAAACACCATGAGCTGGGGTCTAGCCAACACACGGGCAAAGATACTAATCATCTGCGAGATTCATTTGAAACAAAAGGGTAACGACCTGGCTTATGTCTCGCATGCATATGTTTGGATATGACGAAATGCTCCATACGAAATGGAAATGCTTCGCATTTGGGTGGATGCTATGCATGTATGTAAATGCAAATGAACCATTTTAGCAAAATAAATGCTAAAGAGAAAGAGCCAACTCCGTTGGGGAAAGGCTAGATACGCCTAGCGCAAAC
The DNA here is from genome assembly GCA_963859935.3 of Lathyrus sativus. Classification (NCBI taxonomy): domain Eukaryota; kingdom Viridiplantae; phylum Streptophyta; class Magnoliopsida; order Fabales; family Fabaceae; genus Lathyrus; species Lathyrus sativus. The sequence continues at coordinate 628,574,282 of OZ012738.1, forward strand.
AAACTCATGCTGGGGAATACAAGCCTTGGATGGCCTCCGAGCAAAACTTCTGGGTAAAACTGCTCTGTTAAGAACAAAACCAAACCGCTGGGGATCCAAATCAAACTCTGATGCGGAAAACATCCTGGATGGCCTATCAGCCTACAACTCTTTTGAGAAACAAGCAACTCGGCCGGAGGCAACAACTCCATTCCACCGGGGAAATCAACCATGAATGATTAGCCAGAATAAACCTACTGGGGAAACATAATAGATTGCCTAGGAATAACTCTCTTCTGTCGGAGATTGAATCCACTATCTGCTAGGGATGTTGAATAAGACTTACCGGGAATTTATCCCACACTTTCTCTGCTGGGGATGGAGATGAACGATCTCTGAGTCAGCCCTACTCTGTGGGGAGGAGGATTAATTCCACTGACTTGGCCGGGGATTAGATACGGAGGGAATCATCATCAATCTCTGCTTGGGGAAAATGATAAGTAAACTCAAAAAATACGACTTCCGCTTGAGGAATGAGTCGATGACTTAGACTCTGAGGGGAAAGAAGTCAATTGTTCAGACTCTGTAGGGATAACAGTACTGCCCTCTCCCTACTGTTGGGGAAATAAACCCAAATCTGCTTCTATAACTCCGATAAGTTCTGAAGATATGGAGAGGAACACATCTCCTTTGTTTATGATTTTGCCCCAGCCTGTGGGACTTTTGTAAAAACCTTCCTCGAAAGGAAACCTGAAATTTCGGTACCCTGATGGTTAGCTATGAACTGCCTCAGCGCTTCGAACCCCGAAGAAGTGCTTTCAAGTTGATTTCCTTTCTGGACAAGGATAGTCTTTGTGCTCTCCGGGTGACCTGCCCCAGCTTTGAAGTGATTTGCCCCTGGTTGGCTGATTTGTAGAGAAGTGCCCCTGGCTGACTTCGAGAGATTTATCAAATCTCGACCTGATTGCCCCAGATTAACCAACTTTAGGGAATGGCGTCTTCGACTGGCCTTCGAGTGGTTTGACGAGTTTCGACCTGATTGCCCCAGATTAACTGCATCTAGGGATGACCGACTCTGCCTACGTTTACCTGACGTGACTTGCCCCTGCTCAAAGGAGTACTCGGGCGCTCTATATCTTATTTCTATCAAACTCCGCATTGTAGAAACTTTCCTGATGTCAAATGTTTTCTCGCGAGTAAAGCAAATTGTTTTGCAAAAGATAACATTAATGCCATGCATATGACAGTTTTAAAATCCAAGTCTGTTCACTGGAAAAAAGTTGTGACATATAGTGAATGAATCACTTATCAAAAATATCAATATCTATACCCATAGGGTAAGAAGAATCCTTTTAGGAGTCAGTTTCGACGCGATCTTTACCGAAGTATGCTTCCAAAACAAACCTGCTTCAATTAGGACTTTTGAGGGTTGTAACTTGGTCAGGTTCACGGTTTGAAAGAAAAGATATGAGGCTCAAAGTTCTGTTTAACCCACCCCCTCTCCTTTATATTCTCCAATCCTATGTTCAGCTAATTCGACACAAGCGCTCACCTCTCAAAGGTTAAATGGCTAGAGTGATGGTTCGGGAAACCGCAAATTTTTGGAGTGACAGTCACTCGCTCTTCGTCTTTGGTGCCTGGAGTCACACGACTTGTTGTTCATCATTTCATTCCCTATTTTTCCTGGACTGACTCTTTTGAGTATATCATTGATTTCAAAGTCCATCGGGATGCCCTAATTTTTGCCTAAGCAACTTGTCTTCAAGTTATCAACTTAGCGGGCTTCTTCTTTTCTCTTTCTTTTGATTCTCTTTTGAACAAATCGTGTGACATCGGCTTGTCTGACTTGTTGAAAAGGGATTGTGACTGTCTCACTCCTTGGCTGGTGAAGGATAACCACAGTGGTTCTTTAGGTACGACCTATATAGGTGTGATTGATCCTCGAACGGGAACACTGCTCTTGCAATTTGGATGTTTAGTCGAATTAACTGACACCTACCCTGCCCTAGGTTAAGATTGAGGTTTTTTCGTTTTCAGAAAGAAACTCCTACAACTAGGCTCAAAGGGGTTGACAAGGGATTATCTTCCTTATATCTCCGGTGTTTAGGAATTTGAAACAATGCCTGTACATCATCAGCAATGGTTTTAATTCAAAAAGCATACATTCGGAAGCTTGCGCGTCTTTCAATTTCGTCATCCTCCCTCAAGGAATTCCGCTTAAACAAGCGTTTGACATCAATAAAAAGCATTGAGTGAACACGAATGGATTTAATCAAAACAAACATATTCAATTCATTATCATTATCAATTGAAAACAAACAAGTTCTACAAATAAGATTTTCAAATAGGTTCGCACTTTAACAGAAAAGAAACTACAAATGCAAAGGAATAACATGATAGAGAGATTGCCAGCTTCGGGGAACTGGGCTTTCATTCTTGACTTGCTGCTGAACCAGCCATCTCTAGAGTTGTTCGTCAAAGTCATCCTGATAATCTTCTGAACATATGCTCTCGGTGAATCCCTCCATGACATTAGCTGCCGAACCCATATGACTTGACGAAAGAAGATCGTTGATCTGAATACCCTGAGGCGTGATTGAAAACCTGTTGGAGTCCAGCAGAGTCTGAACCTGGCTTCTAAGCACCTTACAGTCTTCGGTTGAATGCCCCTGCGCCCCAACATGGTACTCACAGCGGGCGTCGACATCAGAACCTGGCGTATGTGGATGAATCTCTGGATCAGTGTTTTTCGGCACAATCAAACCAACTTTGATCAAGTCTGGCAATATCTGACTGTACGACAATGGCAACTGAGTGAAATGTCTCTCTGGCTTCCTTGGCCTTCGTCGGGCGTGCTGACGTGGCTGATGACGGTATGGATGTTGACTCTGGCGGGGAACAGACATCTGATGCAAAGACCTAAAGGATCGTTGACTCTGAATAGTTGAGACATCGGGAGACTGAGTCTGAGGTATCGGGGACTCCCTTCGTTCAGGAACTTTCATTCTTAAGCTTGGCCTAGGAACGGGCAATAGCTGCGGGCAGGGAGACTCTAGGGTCACAGATTGCAAGACAGGCTCCTGACCTAATGCAACTTCAGGGGAGAGAATAGGAACATCCATATCTTCTGGAATAAGACCAATGCTCGACATGAACTCAAATGCTCTTGAATCGATTAAATCCTGAACCTTGTGCTTAAAGGCTTTGCAGTTCTCGATATTATGCCCCGGTGCCCCAGAATGGAAATCACACTGGGCATTTCCATCATAGCCTTGTGGTGGCTCGCCAGTCAACGGAGCCATAGTCCGGAGTTTAACCAACCGAAGTTGAAGCAAGAGTTGCAACATCTGAGCATAAGTCATAGGGATCTGGTTGAACATTCTGTCGGACTGCTTCGTCCTTTGAGCATACCTCATAATCCTAGGATTGTCTCGGGAATCAGGAAGTAGTTGTTGGCGAGGAAATACTGGAACCTCAGGTTGTGTAAGATATCTTTGAGGCACTTCACGCCTTGGGAGAGGTTCCACATGTAAAGGTGGGATGGCCATCCCTGCTGCAGCTTCGGGCACATGATCGCCTTCCTTTCTCAACACATTCCTCATGACTTCTGTTATCAGGCCCATCTGAGTCTTCAACTGATGGACTTCTTCTCTAAGCACTTTCTGATCCTGAAACAAAACTTGCATGTCCGTCATGAATTGTCCCATTTGGCTTCGGATTCCCCTCAACTCTTCTCGAATTTGTTCCATGGTCGTCTCTGTTGGTTTCCTTTGGGTGGAATGATCTTCAATTCTAGAACAAGCCGGATGGAAAACCACATGAAGCAATTACGCCCACAAAATTAGAACACCTCTATGCAAATGAATAATGATGCGATATGCAAGACATGCAAAGAAATGCAAATGAATATGCAAATGCAACAGGGGATCAAAAGTTGTTGTGTTGTTGACGGTGACGGACCAGCGCTTCGCCTTGAGACCAAACAACATTAGTACAAGGAACCCACTGTAACTGTTCCTACTGACAAACGGGTGGGATGAAGGTCAAAGTTTTCCTGCAAGACAGCACAACGAGATATCTTTCCCATCGGGTGAGCAATCTATTGGTTTAAGAGGGTATTCCAAAGGCTTTTCAAACAAAGTCCTATGCACTAACCCTCAAAAGTTTCCCATCATAACGACTACTCGTAAGACGGTACTCCTTTCAAAAGGATGAACACAGAGTCATGTTTTAGTAACCTTTGAAATAGGGTTCTACAAAGGTCCTCAGAATCGCGGACTCTCAAGTTGAAGATAAGAACGCCATTACGACTACACGTAAGACATAATTATTCCAACGGAGTCTCCTCTGAGCGGTGAGATTCAACCCAACTCAACGAGTCCTAAGTCTCGCAAATCAGAAAGAATCCACCTCCTAACTTAGTGTGTATGCTCGAAAGCTCGGGTAGAAAGCTTTATCCTCACAAACCAAACCAAGTGAACCCAACAAGTTAGAAAGAAACATAACCATAAAATAAATAGCGAAACAAATAAAGCATAAATGCGACAAACAAAATAGGCGTGGCTTGCTAGGTGATCCCCAGCAGAGTCGCCAGCTGACGCTACTCGAAAAATGCATCGCGCAACGACGGGGAGGCGAAAAAGATAGATAGAAGAGTCGCCACCGAACTTTATTTATCCCATGAGGGGAAAGGAAAATATCGAGAAAACCTTAAAAGAAGAATGGATAAGATGGTCTCGCAACCATGAACGGGTTCGGAAGCCGGTTATGCGAGGGGAAGGTATTAGCACCCCTCGCATCCATCGTACTCGATGGGAACCTTTTGTTTGTCGATGTGTGAATTTATCTGCTTAAATATTATGCTATAAGAAGTGTTCCAAAAGATAGAGAGAAGGGTTTAGAAACGGGGAAAGAGAGGTGACGAGGGAAAGAAAGGACTCGGTAGGACTTCGCGGTCCTAGGCCTACGTATTCTCAACAGATATGAGAAAGTCAGAGTCGACGTAGTTCGGGAAACTACGGGTAATAGGGGGGGATGTGCTCGGCAAGGATTGCGGCCCTTGTGCCTACGTATTCTCATCTGGTATGAGAAATCAGAGCAACCGTAGTTCGGCCTACGGTGTGTTGATGTTTTTTATGGATGATGCTATCGTGCGCATTCTAGCAGTTAGGTATTTTGCTGCTCGCTCGTTGGAGACTTAGGCATTACCTGTTTGCGGTAGAACGGACGTAACATATCCTTTTGAAAGATTGATTAGTTTTCGCCACGCGGGGCAAGGAGTCGCATTTGATTGATTGGGTTGTTTTTAGGGGGGCGAGACAGGTCCTCAGATAGTAACCCCTACGGGTAGTACCCAATTCATTGTCTCAAAGTTTTTGTTATAAAAAGGTGTGGCGAACGAGGCGTCTTCGTATTGAAAGACGAGCGTCGAAACCACCCTCACTACAGTGGGCATCCCTACGCTCGGAGAAGAAGAGGTCTACACCCAATCCCCTCTTTTAATTCGATACAAAGAGAAATCAAATTATTAAGGTTTGAAAAAGGACTCGGTACAGGGCCGAGGTTTTGAAGATGTACTTGATGCAGAGCCGAGGTTTTTTAGAAGGAAAGGGGTGGAAGCGTCTTTGTATTGAAAGACGAGTGTCTAAACCACTCACACTACAGTGAGCATCTCGACACTCGGAGAGGAAGAAAGTCTACACTTAATCCCCTCTTTTTAATCCAATACAAAGAGAATTTTATTTACAAGATGGTTTGATAGCGTCGGTGAATCAAATCGGGACAAGAAATGAGGAGAGAAAATAGGTGGTCTCAGATCCAACGATACTTATCAATATTGACTTAGTAATCGATTTATGGAAGCGTCGTCATCGACCCAAAACAAGATGAAATGAGATGAAAAGCCCAATAAAAAAATGAGAAATAAATCTATCTCTAAAATAAAATAAAATGAACTTCTAAGTAAAATATATATACAAAACTACAAAATATCATGTATAATGTATATTTAAATATAAAGTAAATAAATAATATATGTAAAAAAAAAACTCTAGAGAAAATAATTTTAAAAAAACAACATAATATATACATATTAATTTACTGTAAAAGAAAAATGTTTGAGAAGATATTTTCAAAAAGGTTTAAATAATATATAGTACATATGAAAAAAAGAAAATAAATAATAAATTTCATGATTTGTGGAAAGGAAAAGGAAAGGATTGGCGTTCTACCACCATCATCATCGCATTCGTAGCAGGACGACACCGGAGGGTCTATCACCGGCGTACACCAATTTTTTTGCTTGTTCTTCGCGATTTATCCAAACTCCTTACGATTTGTCCAAATTTCTCGCTCGATCTTCGTTCGCCTCCCCGTTCAGAAAAGCTTCAATCCATTCTTCTTGCTTCAGGTTTGCATTGGTCTTGCTTGTATTTCTGTTTTCGATTTCACTTTTACTCTCTTCTCTTTAACTCACTTTCAGGTTTTGTTCTGTTTGTAGAAAAGGATACAGCAGTTTTGCTAGTGGTTTGAAGAAAGGGGAAAACAGTGAAGATTTGAATAAAACTGGGTTGAAGACCGGTTTGAGTGAAAATGATGAGAGTTTACGAAAAGGGGATTTGTTTGTTCGAATTCTGGGTATAGCTTCGTCGCTTATTGATTTTCGAAATGGTTTTGAGGGATGTTGGTGATTGGTACAATGCTATTATGGTATGCGGCGGGTGCGGTTTTCTCGCAGCTGCGTGAGTTTCTGTTGTTGTGTAAGTTGTGATCTGCTCTTTTCATATCAGGTTTTTTGTGTGTCTCCTAGGGCAACAATTGGTGCTAACTCTTGAATCGACGGAAAAGTGGTGCTATGCCGTGACATTAGATGCGTTGTGGATGTGATTTTCAAGCTGTGTTTTGAAACATTGCGATGGATGTAGCGGGTCTGATTTCTGTAACAACAGGGACGGGCTCAACTGCTTCATTATCTGTCTGCGTTTCAGCTACAGGTTCTTCTTTTTCATTATCAGCTTCTGATTGTTTTTCATCTTCCGCAACAATTTGATCAACTCCACTTTCTGTTACATTCTCATCAGCCGCTTCAACTGGTGACTCGGTTAATTTCGTTTGTTTCTTCGTACCAGATTTTGAAGGATCCCTCCTATCAGGGTTGTATCTCCCCGTAGTGTTCGGTGCATCGTTACGTTTGCCAATGTCAACATTCTCACGCATAGAGAGATATGCTGCACAGTAAGGATGGCAGGATACATAAAATGATTTGGTTTTACAACTTCCCTCTTCACCTGAGAAAACAAACTCACAGCCTGGTCAGTGTCCATTCTGCATGTAGCCACTGATCATAGCAGTCCATGGAACCACATTTTTACTTTCTTCCATCATCAACAGACTCAGTCTTCATATACATATCAACAAGTGAAGTTCCTACACTAACATGACACACAAGTCCAAATTTAACACATTGACAATGAACTTGTCCACCCATTGTCCCATCAAATGAGCCACTACAAAGTTTGAAGACAACATGAGAATGTTGATTCATCAGGCGAATACAAATAAACGGAAGGCTTCTTTGGGTTGGTTATTGCGTGAGTAACTGAAGCGTAGTCGGTTATGTTGTTTGAGAGTTGCTATTCTCTGAGGAGTTTCGTCGAACAGGTGTTGCGCATTGTGGGGATCACAAAAAAAGTGTTGGAATTGAGTGCAACAGAGTGATGATAATATCTAAGTCTGAGAATTGGGTTTGTTGAAATGTTGGTGTAATGAATCATGTTGAGACTTCATTTGAAAGGTTTTCACAATTGCTCATGTAAATATTCTGTGTGAGTCGTGTTGTAGATAGGCACTATGGCAATGGTGTCCTTTTTTCATGAGTCTATAGTGTTGGCTTTGTAACGATATGTGTATATGGAACCTTCCAAACTCAAATGTCCTTTATTCCTTGTAATAATGAATAAATAAAATGACGAGTGAGCTTTCAATGCATGGGCTTTGGACATGAATAATGAGAGATGAATATGAGGTGGAATGATCTTGAACTCATAACTATTTCAAATTCTTCAACTCTTGATTAAAAATAATAGTGATTAAAGTTGAATTTTCATTGTAACTCTATAACCACATTTGGAATTTCTCTTGAATTTCTTCCATAGATCAATCTTCAATTCTACTTCAAAATTTTCTACTTGCACTGATAATCCAAATCTTGAACCGAATAAGCAACACAAAATTGTATTACAACCGCACAGGAACCCTTGCTTCAAGCGTACACCATATAAGTCCTACACCACGACCTTAATCATGAAGCAATCCCTACTTTTCAACAAGACTAAACAAAACTCTACTTAACTTCAAGTGTAGTTGCACTCAATACTCTAATTGAAAGGCAAAGGTCCCACATGATTCTCCATTGCGAAATATCTGAATTTGGCACAAATTGACATATGGATCCATACCTAACAATTTTGAATTAACACATAAACCCCAACTGCAACCTCAAATAAGCACCTTTGAATTGATACATCTTGACTCGACAAACCACTAATGAACCTCCATCCAACTTAGCGACAACATGATTTCGGTCAGCAAGGAGAAACGAAAGAAACAACATATTTTTTTTATTTTTTTGTTTGCCCCTGACAATTACATATGCTTATCTGTTTGTTTTTAAGGATCTTGACTCGTCTTTGATAAGGGTAACCGCTTGGTGACTTGAATATAACCTCCCTGATCAGGTTAACAACCATTGGTAATTTTGTTAGACACACATTTCTTGATCCCCTGTGGAATGCAAAAAATGCTATGCAATGCAATGCTTATGTATTATGCTGATGCAATGAAATAAGACATAAGCCAGAGAGGTCGGTCAAATTTTGGGGTACAACAAGACTATAATGTAATTTCCAATTTTACCTCTAGGAATCAATAAATTCTTGGAGTTTGTTTTGGTTTTTAAAATATTTTTTGGAAGAAAGCATCAATTTAAAAACACTGATCACTTTCGCGCAACCTGTGTTATGTTTCAAAATCGTAAATGCTTGGTTGTCGCTGTCTCATTTACAATTTCAAAACATTCTTTGAAAACCAATAAGTCCTAGTTAATCTCTAAAGCGCTATCTTTGTTTTTAGAAACTAAAACAAAATTTTATGATCGGATAGTGATCTCGTGTTGTCTCATTGTTGGGCAGTACCCAAGTCTTTTAAAATCGCATATGCATATATTGATCAGACACCGGTCTCACACTGTCACGCTATTAATTGGTACCTGATCGTAACAAAATTACAAATACAAATAATTCATCAGATATTGGTCTCACGCTGACGCGTTGTTGACCAATATATGAACGTTTTCATTATCATGCAAAACCTTTGAATTTTGACTCTTGAAAATCGAAACCAGAAAAACAAGTTAATATTAAAATTATACGCCAATTGAATCTACTGAGTCCTATCGGAATGACGTTCCTCATATCCGGGCTCTAGTAATTTAGCCGGGCATGGTTAAGAAAATAAGCATGTTGTTATAAATGTTCATATCAAATAGAACTCCAAACATAACATATAATTGAAAATGAATGGTAGTAATGACTACTAATGTATTTAAAGGAATGGAATGAGAAACTTGAATCAGTAACAACAATGGCAATTAAAACAACAAGAACAAAATATAAAATGACTTAAAATTAAAACTGGAAGTTAAAGCAACGTAAATTAAATGGAACCTGAAATAAAAATTGAAATGAAAATGAACCTGAAACTGAAACTGCAAAATGATTCCGATAAGATTGCTGAAACGTTGATGCAAGTACACAACAAATTCCTAATACTAAAGCACATTTATTCCTCAATGCGAGAAACTATTGATTTTATAATACTGAAATTTCCGCCTAAAATGTATTCTATAAAACTTGGATGCTTTAAAAGTGTGAGTCCAAGGTATATTTACAGGAGGATTTTCGAGTACTAATTTCCCCAAATCATGTATAAGTAATAGAGAAAGTGGGAGAAACCTTCAAAGTAGTGTTGTTAGTGGGTATTCTTTTGGGTTTTTGAGATCCATGGAAAACGCCATAGCTCATGGCGAACGCCGAGAGTACAAAAGTGGAGAACATGAGTTTTCAGGTCCATGGCGAACGCCATGAGTGTAAAATCTTTGCTCTTTTCTTTTTCTCATCTTTTGGTGGCGCCCGTAGCTGCCACGTCATGGTAAATGCCATGGTGAATGCTATGAGTGAAAATTCTTGGTGTTTCCTTCGTTTTCGTCCCATTTTCTCGCATGATGCTCTTACCTAGTAAATACCTGAAACCAACACAATATACCAGTATAACACAATAAAAACATATCAAATTGACACTAAAATGCATGTGAATTGAGTCAAAATACACTATGTATTTTCGTGTTATTTATGATGGAATGATTCTAGACAGACCAGAGATGATGAAAAGATTCTAGAAGGACCAGAGATGATGCAAAAATTCTAGATGAACCTGGGATGCTGAAAATATTTTGGACGGACCAGAGATAATGAAAAGATTCTAGATGAACCAAAGATAGTGAAAAGATTGTGGGCGGACCAGAGATAATGAAACGATTCTGGATGGACCAGAGATACTGAAAATATTATGGATAGGCTAGAGATAATGAAAATGTTATGGACGGACTAGAGATGATGAAAAGATTTTGGACGGACCAGTGATACTGAAAGATTCAGGACGGACCAGAGATACGAGGTTCTTACCAGCATGGGAATCAATATCTTAGTTGAAAAAGAGAGGCAGCCAACTCGGGGTTGGAGTAAGAATGACCATTATTATCTTAATCGGGGATCGATTTGGATCCTTCGTGCAAGGTACCAAATCTGGCTTATGCTTCGTATGCATGTTTGAATTTTTATGGTGTAATGCTCCATCTCGATGGATATGCTACGCATTTTGAAAATGAAATGTTATGTAATGATGATTACTATATGCCGAATGCCACTTATTGGGATTTATGAGATGCCAAACTGGTTAGGCCTTGGCTTTTCTTGTTCGTTTTACAAGGCTTCATGCTATGCCAGATGAATTCTATGCATGAGTGAAGTGACATGATTATCTTATGAGAATGACTTATGCAATGGTTTTGAGGATCCACCAAGTGCTCATGTTGCGGTAGGTGGAAGATTTGAGGCTAGGAGAAGGGTTTTGAAGACATAATTCTTCGACACATACTCTAGGATTAATAGTTCTTGAAAAATATTTGTTCTTGTTTTAAAAAAGGGAGAGAACTTGTACCTTCGTAGCCTATCTCCTCCCCAGTCTGTTGAGTATTTGCATGGATTTCCATAGTCACAAGTATTGAAGCAGTTTTGTCATAAGACAATCTTGATCTGACTTGCCCCAGTATCTTGAAACAATATACCTCTGATTAATCGTCTCTTGGAGAGATTTGTCAAATCTCGACGTGATTTCCCCAGCTTGACTGAATCTTGAAGCGGATGGCCTCTTTGGTAAATGGAGTTTTCAAGTGTTTTGGTTTGTGTGATCATACTTCTCATTGTGGAAGCTTTTTCGATGTCAAATGCTCATTCGTAAGTAAAATGTTCATTTTGAAAATGATAATTTTAATTTTATGCTTATGTCAGTCTTGAAATCCACGTTTGTTCACTGAGATAATGTTGTGACATATAGTGAATGAACCACTGGTTAGAATGCCACATCTATACCAACACAAATGATGATCAAATCTTTAGGAGTCAGCTATAACGCGATCTTACCATAGTATGCTTTAGAAATAAATCTTGGTTCAATTAGGTATTTTGAGAGTTGTAATGTGACTCATGGTTTCAGAAAAAAATGTTTTATGGCGTAAAATTTTATTTTTAACCCAACCCTTCTCCTTGATGTTCTCTAGTCCTATGTTCAACTAGTTCAACACAAGCTTTCATTTTTCAAAAGGATTTTGAATGGTAGAAGTGATGGTAAAGGAACCAACTAGTTTTTCAGAGTGGCAGACACTCGCCTATTATTTTTTACTTGCAATCACACGAATTTTTTCTTGCTGAGGATATTTTCCTTTTGATTGGTTTTTGTTTTCCCTGATTTTTGCATAAACTGATTTTTTGAGTTTGCAGTCTACCGGGATGCCCTAATTTTTTCCTAACTCACTCGTTTTCAAGTTTTCAACCTAGCGGGCTTTCTTTTTATTTTTTTTTTACTTTTTTATTTATTTTCAATTTATCATTTTTTGTTGGAACAAATCGTGTGACGTTTGTTTGTTTGATTTGTAAGGGTTGTAATTGTCTTGTTCCTTTTGTCGGTGAGGGATAACCATTGTAGATTTGTGGTTTTCGACCTCTCGTGAGGGGTAAGATGTGGTTGACATTCATATGGAATACTTCTCTTTTGAAGTTTGAACACACAGTCAAACTAAATGAAGACTACCCTGCCCTAGTTAAGATTAAGGGTTTTTTTCCTATAGAAAAGAAACTCCTACTCCTATGCTCAAAGGGGTTGACTACAGATTATCTTCCTTATATCTTCGGTGTTTGGGAATTGAAACAACGCCTTACATTGTTAGAAAGGTTTTATTCAAAAGCATGCAACAGTAGTCTCGTGTATTTTAATTCCATCATTCTCCTTTTGATTTTTGCTTTGACAAAAGTTTGGTACCGATGAATAAAATATGAGTGAACACGAATGAATTGATATGCATACTCATTTCATTATTATTATCATTCGAAAACACATAAGTTTTACAAGTGAACAACATTTAACTAAACCAGAAGATTACAAATGAAATTGAATGAATGACATAGTGATTGCTAGTGTCGAGGAGGCGCTCTCAGGCTTGATCAATTGTCTCAAAGGACGCTTTTGCAGTCTTGGCACTTACTCAGGCGAGGGATTTCTATTCAGCAACATGTTTCCTCCTTGAAGGATTAAGTACTTATTCTCGATCAATTGTTGCACTTTAGCTTTGAGTGTGCTGCAGTACTTGATCAAATGCCCAACTGACCCAGCATGATATCCGCATTGAACATTGAGACCATACCTAGGTGGAAGCGATTGCGGTGGAGACTTTAGAAACTTCGGAACCACTAGTGAGTTTTAAATCGGATATAGCATAAGTTGGATGTATGTCATAGGAATAGGGTCTAGAGGAGAATTCCTTTGTTCCAGATTATTTCGAGGTCTGCACTGATTTTGATATTCTTGGCCTCAGGCTTGCTGACTTTGTTGGGTCTAAGTCTAAGGAGGTTGTTGGTAAAAAGTAGCATTAGAAAATTTCATCTCCAGATAGACAGCTCGAACATATTGGACCCCGAGATGAAAATACTGAGCATAAAGTGCCCCAAGATGAAAATACGGAGCATAAAGTTCCCCAGGATGAAAATACGGAGCATAAAGTGCCCCATGATGAACATTTTGAAGTACAACGGTGGCAGAGGGTGCCCTAAGGTAGGCAGGAGGCATTCCAGATTAAAAGCCTTGATATTGAGATTGTGCAATAAGTTGAACAACTGTAGGAGGAATTTGAACATGAATGGGAGGACCCCTATATTCATGCTCATTCTCAGTCTCAATAGTCATAAATGTAGAATTCTGGTAAGGCTTTTCTGTAGAGCGTAGCAACTTTTGATCGAGGAGCTCTTGAACCTTGTTCTTGAAACTGATACAGGCTTCTATAGAGTCCCATATGTAACTACTATGGTATCCGCATATGGCATTAGGATCATGCTTAGGATGGTGGGAAACTTGGTAGGCTTGATCTCCTTGGGTACAATTACCCCAACATGAATCAGAATAGGAAGTAGATGTATATAAGAGATCGAAATTGGATCAAAGCAGGGACGTCTCCTCCCTTGATCATTATTTCCTTTGCTGATTCGCTTCATACTTCTATTTCTGGTTGTCTTGAGTGGGCTTCTGATTAGGTATGAGGTAAGCCGACAGATTTCCTGCAATTGTATTCTAGATTTTACCCACCTTTAGTCCGTTCTCAGCTTGTTCACCAATCACGACCTGATATGAGAAATCTATTGTCATGCCGTCCAAGAATAGTTCTAAGATCATGTCGACCTTGCCTTCCTTGCACACTGCATTCTTATGCTTAACCTGTTTCATAATTCTTTGGCTTTCAGAGTCGAGGAATCATTGTCTTCTGGATGAGGAAGAGGAAAGGGTGAGCTTTTTCTGGTTTATGTGCATGAAATGCAAATGCATGTATGCATATGTCTTTTATGTGGGTGGAATGCAAATATATATGCAACACCCATTGATTCAAAGGTTCGACATATTATGGATAATCCGTATGTACTTTTTGGTGCAGGTTCAAAGGTCCAACGTAGAAATGATGATCAAGGTACATAGGGTCTAAATTTCCTACAAAAACTTGTATCCACTCACAGGAAGGTACTAGTTTTCCAAAGGCATCTCCTAGAAGAGGAAACCCAGAGTCATGGATCCACAAGAATATTTTCCACTTACGGAAATACATGTCGGGCATCAAATCCTTTAGGGGAATCTATTCTGAGTAAGTTCTTCGTACCGACCCATGCAATAAAAGCTTCTCAGGGACCCACACTACGCGACCATCGACATCGGGTTCTAGAAAAGGGTCTCAGAGTCATGAGTTTCCTTGAATGTTTGCCGCTTATGTCAATTTACTTGCTAGGTGTCAACTCTTTCAAGGAAGTCTATTCTGAATGAGGTCTTCGTACTGACCCACGCAAGAAAAGCTTCTCGAGGACCCGCACTACGCGACCATCATTCTTAGCTAGCCAAAGGTTCAATGTCCTACAAAGTTCGTTTGAGTCACGGATCCTAATGAAAACATTGGCGCTTACGGTAAAATGTATGTCGGTTACCAATATTCTCAAAAGAATCTACTCTAAGTGAGGTTATCGTGTCTAACCTTGCGAGAAGATCTTCTCAGGAGACCACATAACTCAACCTTGTCTTATCTCATGTTTGTACTCTAGACTCTGGTAGAGCGTCTTTTCTCTTGTGTAACATCACCCCAACCCAACAACAAAATATATAACAGATATCCAGAGTATGTAGAACATTTAGAAAAATAAAGAATGCAATAAATAAAACAAAGATAAGGCAAGTAATCAATAAATGTAAACACGCAAACAAACAAGGAAACCAACAAAACTAGGCTAGACTTTCTCTTGTAGGAGCAATTAAATCCCCAACAGAGTCGCCAGCTGTCGCGACGCAAAACTACCCGAGCACATCACACGCTCGATGATATAACAGAGTCACCACAAAACTTTATTTATTCCAAAAGTAAAGGGAAAACATAGATAAAACCCAAGGGAAGGAGAAATGAGTAAGGGAGTCGGTTATGCGAGGGAAAGGTATTAGCATCTCTCACATCCATTGTATTCAACAAGAACCATTTTACATGTTCTTTGCATGAATGGGTGTTACTATCTAAATTTAACTTGCGAAAGGGAAAAACAAAGGTTTATAATAATGCCCTCACAGAGGATTATGGCACTCGTGCCTACGTATTCTCATAGTACAATGAGGAAATCTGAGCTCCGTAGTTTGGAGTAGAAAATAAATGTGGGTTAGTTGTTTTTAAGGAACAATTATAATCGTATCCTAAAAGTGTATAGACGTTAGCTAACTTGATCCTAGTTTTGATGCTCCAAGATTTTAGTCTGATTGCCAAGAAATAGATTATAAAAGTTATTTTATGAAAAGGAGAATTGTTGTTTTGCAAAAGATTTATGTGTCAAAAAAAAAGATTGGTGAAGAGTGAGGGAGAAATTGATGATCAAGAGAATTATGGGCTTTTGTAAATCAGTGAAAATATGATTGATGACCCCTATGATTGGAGTGATGATGGGATTATATAGAGTTGGCAATATGTAACTGAATCTGTTAGGGTTTAACAGAGTTAAATCTCCATCTGCAAGTTGGTTATGGGTTGGTGATCTGTTAACTGTTTCTGTTAGCTTCAGTTTGAGTTAGTTATGATGTAGAAAAAACTATTTAAGTGAATTATGGTTAGTGTTAGGAAACTGAAACTGAAGTTGAGTTAGAAAATTAAATAGTTTTAGTTGATTTTGTTGTTAGCAAATATGTTTAACAATTAGTTTTGCAATTACAGTTAGAAAAATGTTAATGTCCATTGGTTAAGATAATTATATTTATTGGATTCGATTAATAATATTGAGGATTGAACAAAAGTTGGATTATTCTTGTAATTCTGTTAGTAGTCTAACTTGACGCATAAAATAGCAATTTGTTTGAAACATTTTGGAAATGTATGTGAATTGATTTGGAGATGGTATACTTATGGCTGAATAGTTGCTTAAATGGATGCTTGGTTGGATTGTGAGTGAACTGTTGCACTATTATACTGCTTGAACTGTTATGTATTTGAACTATTGAAATGATGTTAGATGATATGAGGGTAAAACAAAGTTAGCAAGTTGTTTGATGTTAGAATGCTTATTGTAACACCCTAATTCCATGACTGAACATTTAAATAAAATAGTTTGATTAAAACCAAGTATTAGAGTGTCACCAAACCATAAAATTCAAAAACCAAATAGTCAGAAAAATATGCAGCAGGAATTCAACAAAGTTAAAAAAAAGTCTCGTCAACAACTTCAACAAAACAAAATAAAAGCACCATGCAATAACGAATGACATCTCATCCCCATTGCTACATATTAGAGTGACTCCTCTAAGAACTAATAATAAAAGCTAAAAAGGGCATACATGTCATCCTCTACCCAACAACTACTCCTATACCTGGTTATCTGTACTTCGAGGAGCACAGACACCACAACAACAAATAGGGGGTGAGAATACACTTACAAGTAATAACAATGAAATTTAGCAAAATGGTGATAAACAAATATAACAGAAAGATTAATAGACAAACACATGCACCAATACAAACACAAAGATCATTCTCAACATATGCAATGCTATCCTGCACCAACTCCATCACCTATATGCATGTGGTACCGTATTTTTTTTTGGATATCAGAAGTATGTTATTGATTTCTTCCACGGTATCCGGTCCCTCGCCTAAACCGACAATCCCTACCAAATAGATCTGAGACCCGCCTCTGGTAACTAGACCAACGATCCCACCAAATAGATCTGAGGCCACTAAAATGGACCGAAGTCCCGCCTAACTCCAATGTATATGCATGCATGGGAGTATGAAAAAGCAAAACATGTATTTCACCAAAAGAAAAGTTTTAACATAATCCACCAAAAATTATTTATGGTATTATCCACCAAATATCCAAAATTGCAACACACTTCAACAAAGTTGTTATATTATTCTATAGCCCCAAACAATACTAAAACACTCAAATTACCCTAAAAGGTTCGAAAGAGTCTCAAAGGGTAACCTTCACGAGTGATAACTCTACTGTAAATATAGTGGTTGGTAATTTAACTCAATACTAATAATATTTTTTTTATCTTAATTCATATAAATAATTATTAACTCAATATTAATAATAACTTTAAACTCAATATTAATTTTTAAATTAATTAGTTTACCTTAATAATTATTAACTTGCTATTATCAAAATAATTGTTAACTCAATATTAATAATAATTTTTAACTCAATATTAATTTTTAAAATAATTATTTTATCTTAATAATTATTAACTCAATATTATCAAAATAATAATTAACTCAATATTAATAATATTAGTTTTTAAAAATATTTTTTTTATAAAAAATGATTTTTACCAAAAAAATAATTTTCTTATGAAAAAAATGATTATTTATAGAAAAATAATTCTACACATTTTCCCCAAATCTCCAATTTCATCCTACAGATTTTTCAATTCCCATTCGATCAACGAAAATGTTTAACCTATAGTAAGTTACCAAAATTTCAATCTATAAACATTATCAATAAAGAGTAATCAAATGACTTTTTACCAAATCTCATTTGGTTATGGATCTTAACATGATCTTTATTAAAAAAAACAAGCAAATTAACATTTTACACCAAATTATATATATATATATATATATATATATATATATATATATATATATATATATATATATATATATATATATATATATATATATATATATATATATATATATATATATATATATATATATATATATATATATATATATATATATATATATATATATATATATATATATATATATATATATATATATATATATATATATATATATATATATATATATATATATATATGTTCCGGTATGGGCCCAACCTCGGCAGACTCAATACCGCGTACGACCCAACAAGCGAATCGGGCACGCCAGGCACGTGCTCCCCACGAGACGAGCAGGGCAAGCCGCCGAACACAAGCAACGTCTCCACAACCTTCTGTAGTACACCACACCGGACGGGCAGAACCGTCCCCGGCTCACCAAAGCGCGGCCCTTGGCTCCTCCCCTCCGCGGGGAGAACAACGCGCTCCGGGGAACCTCCCGGGCTCCCCTCCGCGGGGAGAATAACGTGCTCGGCGCACGTTCTCCACGTGCTCCCCTCCGCGGGGACACGTCACCGGCCAACTGCCCACCTCCGAAAGAGCAGGTCAAACCCACTTCCGGAGAGCTAGGAGCGGTTGAACTAGGGCGAAGACCACGTCCTGGTCTTCACTACGCCACGTAAGCCCTAGCAGTCATTAGGGTTGGGCCTGGTCATCCAGCCCACCTCAAATGACCGTTGGCCCAGCGCTGGGGTCTCTCTATAAATACCCTCTTCCTCAAGAGGGTCAGGTAACTCTTCTTGCCCCTTTTTCTGTACTTTCGCTTCCACTCTGCCCAGTTTCTTACTTTGGCATCGGAGTGTCTTGCAGGTACACCCCCCTCCTCCTTCTCACCCTGGTGAACAGACAGCCGTCCAGCAGCACGTGGCCATATCGTGATCCCCTCCTGATCAGGTCAGATCAGTGGCGCCGTCTGTGGGAATTTGAAACTTCCCCGTTACTCCGAGCAGAAAGCCAAAAGTTTCACCAAACCTCCACGATCATGGCTAGTCCACACCGCGACGACACTCCGCACGACCTTGCGCTCAACGCCGCCACCAACGGGAAGCAAACAGGAACAGCACGTTCGACGGAAGCCGACGAAAGGGACGGGTAAACTGCTTCACCATCATCCGCGGAACGGCCCCTCCAGGCCGATCACCGACCCCCGAGCCCGCCAGCATTCCACCCCGTTCCCATCCCGGCGAGAGCGGACCCAACGGTGGCCGCTCTCTTTACGGCCATCAACCAGACGAACCAGCTGTTGTTCCAACAAAATGCGAGAATTGGAGCATTAGAGCGCATCGGCCCTCCGAGGTACCCCCAGCGGGAAGACCAGAACGGAGGATCGAGGAGTCCCTCACCTCGACCCAGAAACCGCCGACCACGGCTGGAGAGACACCGCCCGCAGGTGACACGAGAGCGCACCAGATCCCCGGCAAGACACGTTCGCGTGAGGAACCAGAACGCCGCGACGACCCCAACCGAGGAACCCCGAGGCGAGAACCCAGGCAGGAGATCGAGAACCCGAAACCAGGGACATACCTTGAACGTCTCATCTCCTCCCAGATCCCCGGCGCACAGCGACGAGGATGATTACCGCACCCCGCTGTCCCGGGAGATCATGGCTGCCCCCATACCCCAGGGGATGGAGAAACCGCCGACGCTCTCGACATACGACGGCACCTCTGACCCGGACGATCACCTGGAAGACATCGAGGCTATGCTCGACTACCGAAACGTCCGGGGAGCTATCAAGTGCAGACTTTTCCCGACGACTCTGAGGAAAGGCGCTATGACCTGGTACAAAAGTCTGGAACCCAAATCGGTTACGTCGTGGAGAGTCTTGAAGGACCTGTTCTCCAAGCACTTTACGGCGTCCCGACGTCATCCGAAGACGGAAGCAGTCCTCGGGGCAATCATCCAAGGCCCCGACGAACCTCTCCGAAAATACATCGAGAGGTTTACTCGGGAAGCCGTGCAGGTGACAACTTCCGACGAAATGAAACGCTACTTAATGGAACAGGGCCTGCGCCACGACTCCAAATTCTACGAGGCCGTAGGCATACACCGACCCACGTCCCTCCAAGATTTCCTCGACAGAGCCGCGCATTACATCCGATTCGAAGAAACACAGGCGGCCAACTCCACTCGCGACACTCGAGACAAAGAGGCCCCCCGCGGGCACCGAGACGACGGAGCTTCGAGCCATCGACGAGGAGGAGACCGCCGTCGGGAAGACCGCCCCCGCGAGCCCCGCGAACAACGCGAGCCACGCGGCCCCGCAGGAAGATTCACAGAGTATACAGCCTTGGTCGCTTCGCGCGAACGCATACTGGCCGAATGCGCTAAAACCGAGTTTGTTCAGGGAGGTGTCCGATTTCCACGACCAACGCCGCCCAAACCCAACGTGGACAAATCGAAATACTGCCGATTCCACATGACCCACGGGCACGTGACGGAAGACTGCATCCACCTCAAGGATGCGATCGAAATTCTAATCAAAGACGGGCACCTGAAGCGATACACCCGAGGAGGCGGACCACCTAGGCCAGAGGCTCCGGAAACCAAGAAGATCGAGGAACTCCCCTCTCCAGAGGACAGCAGCAGGCTCCAGGTCGCGTTGTGCGTCAGCCGCCCCGAGGATTGGTTCGCAAGCAGAGAATTCGGCATCCCCGAAGGACCCAACCTAAGCGATGAACCAATCCGACCAACCAGCCGATGGGAATACTTCCCCAGAGCCATGGTCATCTCTGATGGAGCCACGAGGAGTCTATCCATAGGATATGTGAAAAGGAAGTTCGACGAGCTCATCGCGAACAACTCAGGCAAAATGAGCACGCTCGACAAATTCCGAGGTCGTTCCAACCCGATCACGTTATACCTCGAGGAACTACCCGGGGGATCCCCCAATTCCAACATCCCCTTACTCATACGTGCCCGGATGGCAAACTTCGACGTCAGGCGCCTCCTCGTAGACGGCGGGAGCTCGGTTGACATCATGTACTCACATCTGTTCACAACCCTCCAGCTCGACGAATCCAATCTTTCTCCCTACGTGGGCTCCGACCTTCAGGGGTTCAACGGGACGACGACGAGACCTTGGGGATACGTGGAATTGAAAGTCACCTTCGGAGACGAGGAAACCGCCAGGGACATCAACGTCCGTTTCTTAGTCATCGAATGCCCGTCCCTCTATAACTGCATTCTGGGCAGGACGACGATAGCAGAACTCACCGCGGTGCCCTCCACCGTCCACCTGAAGATGAAGTACTACACGAGACGGGGAGCCGTGGTAACCCTCAACGGAGACATCGAAGCCGCTCGAAGATGTTTCGAAGCCGCCTTGAAAGGACTAGACTCCATCGCTCCGTCGACCAAGAGGAAAGCGTCAAACGCTACGCCGAAGGACAAACCAACGGAGCTGGTCGGATCCGTTGAGCTCGACAGTCACTTCACCGACGAGCTCGACAAGAAAACAAAGACCGCTGGAGGCAACGGGCAACCCTCGCACCCAGCGCGCCCCATCCCGGATGGAGAATTCGAACTCATTCCCCTCGGAGAAGACACGGGCAGAACCGTGAGAATAGGCGCAGGACTCCCAGACCTCGCGAAACGCCAGCTCCAAGCCTGCCTCCGTGAGAATGCCGACCTCTTCGCCTGGAGCGCCGCGGAAATGCCGGGACTCGACCCCGAGGTCGCCTACCACCAGCTGTCCATCAACCCAACCACAAAAGCCGTGGTACAACGCCGACGTCGCCAGTCCCCCGAAAAATCGGCAGCGGCCGAACAAGCTGTAAAAGACCTCTTAGAGGCAAATTTTATTTCGGAAGCCCAGTATTCAACCTGGCTGTCCAACGTTGTACTCGTTAAAAAGAATAATGGAAAATGGCGCATGTGTGTTGACTATACTGACCTCAATCGGGCATGTCCTAAGGACGCCTACCCCCTCCCCAATATCGACAAACTCGTCGACAACTCGGCGGGCTTCAAACTCTTGTCCTTCATGGACGCGTATTCGGGATACAACCAGATCCCGATGGCCGAGCACGATAAGCAAGCCACGGCCTTCATGACGGCGCCGGGCAATTACTATTACAACGTGATGCCCTTCGGCCTCAAAAACGCCGGGGCCACGTACCAGCGGATGATGAACCATGTCTTCCGCGACGAAATCGGGGACATGCTCGAAGTATATATGGACGACATGATCGTCAAATCCGGCGCCGAGGACGACCACGCGGCGCACCTCCAGAAGGCTCGTGTCGCATGCGTTTTAACCCGGAGAAGTGCACCTTCGGCGTCTGCGCCGGTAAATTCCCCGGCTACTACTTGACCGAACGAGGGATCGAAGCCAATCCGGACAAATGCCACGCCTTCCCCAATATCACCACGCCGACCACGAAGAGAGCCATCCAGTCCCTCAACGGCGTACTCGCCTCCCTCTCACGATTCATCGCGAGATCGGCCCAACACGCCCTCCCGTTCTTCAAATTGCTCAGGAAGGAGACCAAATTCGAATGGACGGACGAATGTGAGAAAGCCCTTTGCCACCTCAAACGCGTCCTATCCGAACCACCAGTGCTGACGCGCCCCGCGACGGGCGAAACACTCTACCTATATCTGGCCGTCTCCAACGAAGCCGTCAGCGCCGTCATCGTGAGCGAAGCCGGAGAAGGACAAAAGCCCATTTACTTTACTAGCAAAGCTCTCCACGGCCCCGAAGTCCGATACCAGCTGATCGAGAAAGTCGCCCTGGCCCTCGTGACAGCGGCGCGCCGACTCCGACATTATTTCCTAGCACACACCATCGTGCTCCGCACCGATCAGCCCATCCGCCAGCTACTCGGCCGCCCCGACATGGCAGGACGCATGCTGAAATGGTCGCTAGAACTCTCCGAGTTCGACATCAACTACGAGAGCCGGCACGCCATCAAGGCCCAAGCTTTGGCCGATTTCGTCACCGAGATGACCACACCCACCGACCCTACCGCCGGGAACCACCTCTGGACCATCTTTGTGGATGGCTCCTCCAACTCCACGGGGAGCGGCGCCGGCATCGTCCTCGATAACGACGAGGGTACGGTCATCGAAGTCTCCCTCACACTAGCGTTCCCAACGACTAACAACCAGGCCGAATACGAAGCGTTTCTCGCTGGCCTTCGCCTAGCATCCGACCTGGGAGCCAGGGACATCCGAATCTACACGGATTCCTAGCTGGTCGCTTCGCAAGTCCGAGGTGAATACCAAGCAAAAAACGACACCCTCGTCGGATACCTCGCGCTCATCACTGAAAAACTGAGAGGGTTCGATTCAGCAGAGATTCAGCACGTTCCTCGGGAGCAGAACACCCGCGTCGACATCCTCTCCAAACTAGCAAGCACCAAAAAGCGAGGCGGCCACAAATCGGTCATTCAAGAAATCTTGTCCCAACCAAGTACCAGCCCGACCACCACACCCCTCGACATCAACGCCATCGGAGACGCTGACTGCTGGATGACCCCCCTCCACACCTATCTCAGCACCGGACGTCTGCCGGCCAACTCTAGCGAGGCCAACGCGACGAAACGACGGGCCTGCTCGTACGTCCTCCTCGAGGGACGACTATACCACCGAGGCTTCGCAATCCCACTCCTCAAATGCATAGATAAGTCCCAGAGTATGACCGTTCTAGAAGAAATCCACGAAGGTATCAACGCGCAGCACCTCGGCGGCAGATCCCTAGCGCGCAAGGCCCTACGCGCAGGCTACTACTGGCCATTAATGCAGTCCGATGCGAAGGAACATGTCAAACAATGTGATAAGTGTCAACGACACGGGGACATGCACCTCGCCCCCCCAACCGACCTCACGTCCCTCTCATCTCCGTGGCCGTTCGCCTGGTGGGGGCTGGACATCCTCGGGCCCTTCCCCCTCGGTTCATACCAGAACAAGTACCTCATCGTGGGAGTCGATTACTTCACCAAGTGGATCGAGGCCGAAGCTCTGGCCAAAATCACCGCCCACAACATACTCCGATTCTACAAACGCAACATCCTCGCCAGATTCGGGGTACCGCTCGCCATCGTCACTGACAACGGCACACAATTCACAAACAAAAACTTCCGCGACTTCGTCACCAAACTCGGAACCAAACATCACTTCGCCTCGGTCGAACATCCTCAGACTAACGGCCAGGCGGAGTCGGCGAATAGAGTAATACTCAGAGGACTCAGACGACGACTCGGCGACGCCAAACGAGCGTGGGTCGAGGAACTCCACAGTGTCCTCTAGGCATACCGCACTACCCCCCACTCAACCACGGGGGAAACCCCATTTCGCCTCACGTATGGAACCGAGGCCGTGATACCGGTCGAAATCCGCGAACCTTCCCGACGAACGGAAGCCCCCCTGGACACCGACGACAACGACGGCTCCCTCCGAGAAGAGCTCGACCTCGTCGAAGAAATCCGTTCAGGAGCAGCCCTCCGGGAAGCCCGGCTGAAGCAACAAGTCACACTTCGCCATAACAACAAAGTCATAAAACGCGATTTTCAAACAGGCGACTTAGTTCTGCGCAGAAACCAGAAAGACTCCCACGAGGGCAAACTGGCTGCGAACTGGGAAGGCCCGTACCGAGTCCGAGACAAAACGGAGCATGGGGCCTATTACCTCGAAAACCTGCACGGTGAACACCTAGCTCGACCATGGAACGCCGCGAAACTTAAGCGATACTACAGTTAAAACATTGCCCGCGACGACCCATCGTCCCGACCACTGGGGGGGCGACATGGTACCACCGCACACCCCCGCGTCCACTAGCGACCAAAGAAAAGCAAGCCCTGCCTCTCGTGTGCGCGGGCAGAAGGCCTTGCTCGGCAGGGAATACCTCGACCGAGACTCCTCGCCGTCGTACCAAAAGAGGCAGGACACCCAGCTCGCGATGGGACGTCCACGCCCCAGGGAGAACTACCCCCGAAACGGCCCGGCTACGTCGCCGGCAAAACCGGCCAGTTCCCTGCACTACCGGTAACAAATTGTCGAGCTAAACACACCGAGCGCACACTTAGAAAATTTACAAGAAATGTCATACACATCAGAGGCACTCAAACAAATACGAAAAACGAGCATAAAACGACATGCAAACAACGAGCGCACACTTAGAAAATCCACGATAAATATATTAAACAAAAGTGGGCACCAGCCCAGTAGTCAATGGTACAAATACAGAGCACGCAGGCCCAAAGAAAAGAGATAACAAACATCGGCACGCAGGCCACAAAAGCAACGAGCACGCAGGCCCGGCAACCTATGCTTCCTCGTCCGCCCGGTCAGCAGCCACGGGTTCCTCCTCGGGGATAACAAGATAGGGATCAATCACCTTCCCATCAACAATCTCGTGGTACGGCCCTATCCCGTCCACGGCCAGCACGACACCAGGGTTGGCGACCTGAATCTGCTCGACGGCATTCTTGAACCCAACCTCAACAGCCTCCAGACAATCGCTCTCCAACACCCGGATACGAGCAATCAGGTCAGCACGGGTGATTAACCGTCGATCCCCGTCAGTCTCGTCCTCGGCCGGACGAACAGCGCTGTCCAAAACTTCCGTGCGAACCTTCAGCGCCTGCACCTCGGCCGTCACTGTCCCCAGTTTTTCCTCCAGCGAAGTCACCTTCCCCTCAGCACCCTCTGCCCGTTTCCGCTGCTCGGCAACATCCTTCTGGCTCTTCTCCAACTCCTCAGTGAGCTTGGCCAACCGCGACTGCGTGAAAGTGAGATCCCCTTGCAGTTTGGATAGCTCAGCAGCAGAGCAGCCCTCCTCGTTCAGCACAAGAGCCGTCGTGAACGTCCGCATCATCGCGGCCAAGTCCTCAGCCAGGACACGTCGACGGGTCTCTCGATCGGCCTGACGAACAGCCTTCACCTCCCCGGCGGAGACAGTGGGAGAACGGGCACCATGAAAATATCTCGGATGCTGGTGGCAGGGAGGGACGACATAACCTTCCTCGACGGTGCCGACCGTCAGATCCACCACACGGGGCTCCTCGGACCTCTGCCTCTTCGACGCTCCTTGAGACACAGGATATTGGCTCTCTTGAGGCGAAGAAGACGAAGTTTGCCCCCCCGGCGTCGCGACCTCCTGTCTGACCAGCTGGCTCACCCTCGTCCTCGGGGCCGCGGCATTCCTAGTAGCGCGCAACTGCTTCACCCGCTCCTCGACGGAAGACATGTTCGCTGCAAAAATAAAGAAAAGAGTTAGCGGCGGTCGAAAACCCCGACCACGGGGGGAAAAACGAACATTCCTACCTAGGTAGTCCAGAGCGGCCGCCCCGGTCGCACAGCCGAGCAAAGTCTTGGTATTTATCAAACGCCTCTTGGTGCGTACGTTCCCCTGAGCGTCGAGGATATACCGACCGTCGGGCGTCACCAGCTTCGACGGAGGGAGAGACCGCACAAAGGCAATTATTTTCAAATAGGCGGCCATATCCTTCTCCTCGAGGGTCCCCGCCCGGACGATATACCTATCCGTCCCTCGGCTGAAATGCTCCGCAGTCCACAGTAGATGTATCTTAGGAAGCCACGCACGGAACCGCTGGCCATCTACCGTTCGCTCGCCCTCGTCGAAGAGAGTGTCCGAGCCGTGCTGCGTGATCGGCTTGACGAGGTAGAACCGGTTTTTGAAGTCTTTGACAGAATCGCTATACGCTTTGAAAATTTTTTTCGATTGCTTGAAAGAGACCCATCTGTGGCGGCCGTGCACCGTCTGCCGCTGCAGATGGAAGATACGGAAAAATAACGGCACCGTCGGCTCCACCGAGAGGTAGAAACACACCACCTCGAAAGCCCGAATGAAGGCCAAGGCATTGGGGTGCAGCTGGGACGGGGCAAGGCGCATCCAGTCAAAAAGCCCCAGATGGAAGGCAAAAAATGGTAACCGGAGCCGAGCTTCTTTAAAGTAAAATTCATGCATCGGGAACATCCGCCGTCCATATCGCGAGCAGATGCGGTGATGTTCTTTTGGTCGGTACACCTGCCAGTGCTGTGGCTCTCCTATAGGCGTGTCCTCGACCGTGGCGTACACGTCGGACGTGTCGGCCACAAAGCAAGAAGGGGTAGAAAGCGGCTCCTCGGCCGCCCACTCCTCGGACGGGGCAATACGCTCATCGTCATACTCCGGAACCTCAGGTTCATTGTCTTCGACCATTATCCCCGGCACCAGAGCCGACATCTACACCTGAAAGCAGAGGACAACGGTGAATTCGATAGCCAGGATCAAATCCACCCTTCCACCGCAAGTCAAGTGAAAGGGCGACAAAGGCCGGGAAGCGACGAGCAAACACTCGCTCCCCGTCTACCCCGCTCGGTGGATCAAAGGCCGACCCCTCATCCCCTCTCGGGACAGCCATCGGAGAAGGTATTTCTCCCCGGGGCATTCATCGGAGAAAGCCCCCGTCCTCGGGGCATTCATCAGAAAAAGCTCCCGTCCTCGGGGCATTCATCGGAACCATCCTACCCTCCCCGGGACACTCATCAGAAAATTCGCCAGACACGGCGGAACTCGCGTCCCTACTCGGGGCGTTCATCACGCCCCGACCACGTGTTCCAATTAAACGACGGAAATAAAAAGGAGGGAAAAGAGGAACTCACTTGTAACGGCGGCGGACGGAAGAAGAGATCAAACGGTACGGCGGCGATCGGCGGCAAGCGGTGGACGAGCAGAGACGATAAAGATTAGCAGAGAGAAAAGTAACAGAATGAGCGGGGACCTCCATATTTATAACCCGGCGCAGGACTCGAAGCGACCCTAGGCTCATTAATGACATAGGGTAGCTGCCCCTACGACCGCTTAACGCAAGACACGTGGTGGCAACCTGACAGTCGCGTCCCTTCACCTGCCTCCTCCCCGCTCTGCCGACGACCGGAAATCTTCGTACGAGTGCCCGCTTCAGATGTGACGACCTTAAGTCCTCGCTCTCTCCCCAGAGCTTCGACTTGGGGGGCTCCTGTTCCGGTATGGGCCCAACCTCGGCAGGCTCAATACCGCGTACGGCCCAACAAGCGAATCGGGCACGCCAGGCACGTGCTCCTCACGAGACGAGCAGGGCAAGCCGCCGAACACAAGCAACGTCTCCACAACCTTCTGTAGTCCACCACACGGGACGGGCAAAACCGTCCCCGGCTCACCAAAGCGCGGCCCTTGGCTCCTCCCCTCCGCGGGGAGAACAACGCGCTCCGGGGAACCTCCCGGGCTCCCCTCCGCGGGGAGAATAACGTGCTCGGCGCACGTTCTCCACGTGCTCCCCTCCGCGGGGACACGTCACCGGCCAACTGCCCACCTCCGAAAGAGCAGGTCAAACCCACTTTCCGGAGAGCTAGGAGTGGTTGAACTAGGGCGAAGACCACGTCCTGGTCTTCACTACGCCACGTAAGCCCTAGCAGTCATTAGGGTTGGGCCTGGTCATCCAGCCCACCTCAAATGACCGTTGGCCCAGCGCTGGGGTCTCTCTATAAATACCCTCTTCCTCAAGAGGGTCAGGTAACTCTTCTTGCCCCTTTTTCTGTACTTTCGCTTCCACTCTGCCCAGTTTCTTACTTTGGCATCGGAGTGTCTTGCAGGTACACCCCCCTCCTCCTTCTCACCCTGGTGAACAGACAGCCGTCCAGCAGCACGTGGCCATATCGTGATCCCCTCCTGATCAGGTCAGATCAATATATATATATATATATATATATATATATATATATATATATATATATATATATATATATATATATATATATATATATATATATATATATATATATATATATATATATATATATATATATATATATATATATATATATATATATATATATATATATATATATATATATATATATATATATATATATATATATATATATATATATATATATATATATATATATATATATATATATATATATATATATATATATAACAACTTTAACATTTTTAAGATATTATCATAAATTAAGGCCAAAGAGTTGAAGGAAAATCCCATTTGGCTAAATTACAAACATAAAAAAAAAAACACAGAATACAAACTTATATTATAACAACTTCAACATATTACCATAAATTAAGGTCAAAGGGTTAAGGGAAATTCCATTTGGCTAAATTACAAATATAAAAAAAAAATACAGAATACAAGACATAGTAAAACACAATGAGAAATAGGATTAATAACACAAAATCCTTGATACTGATGAGAGAGTAAGAGAGCCCTTATCATCTTACTGCTTAAAAGCCACATTACCCTAAACAATTTTCCCCATTAGGTGATAATTATGCTTTTCCTATTGTCTTTCCAAATGCTTCCTAAATCCCCATTCTCACAATTATTTTTCAGATTTTTTTTACACATATCCTAATTCTAACCCTCAAGTTATTTAGAATATATAGTCCCAATAATAATAAATATTTTAATTTTATTCAATAAAATTTCACTGATAATTATTTTAAAAAAACTATATTATAATAAAACTATAAAATATCTATTTTATTTTATTTCAGCAAAATCTTCTAATTATATCTAAATAATTAAATTAATCTCAATCATATATTGTAATTACCGCAAGTACACCATTCATCTTATTCTCAAGAGTTTCATGCCTTTTACAATAAAAAATAAAATATAAAGACTTTTAATAATTATGGATTATTTTCATTTAGTCATTGTCATCAATAATCAATTAGTTGATTTATAATTCATCAATTAAAATATAAGTGAAATCTTTGAATGTTTGAGATAAAAAATTTGAGACTTTATATATATAATTTAGTTTTGGCTTACTTCCTATGAGGACTTCTAAAATGGTGAAATATCAGTATCGGATATTCTTCGTACCATATTCGTGATACTTTATTTTTTTATTATTCGATTTTGAATGACACGTATGATTTTCTCAAATATTAATATAGTATATTTATGTATTTTAATTTTTTTTATATTTTAATGGTATTTTACTATGAACTTAATAATTTAGTGTTCTATTCATACGTTTTATAAAAAATTATTATTATTTATTAATGTACTTGTACCTTGATTTTTTTTTAAATGTTATATCTCGTACCGCTACCAGCACCCGTATCAGATACCGTACTCGTACCTATTCATCATACTTATATATAAATATTTTTTGAGGTTTATATATATATATATATATATATATATATATATATATATATATATATATATATATATATATATATATATATATATATATATATATATATATATATATATATATATATATATAAACAAATTAGTTGATACTTAATTATGACAGACATACATAAAAAAATTAAAACTAAACATAAAAGACATATATTTTGCCCTGCCATAATCGTAAGACAACATGTTCAGCATACTCTGTAAGCACAGACAGATAGATGGGTCCTCCTAGGAATCCTTCACCAGTGTGCACAGAGGGCTCAACAGTAACCTCTGTCTCAACAGTAACCGATGGACTTGGCTGACCAACATCAGTATCTGGCTGTACCTCCCAAACAACCTCCTAAGAAACCTCCTCAACAACCTTCTATACAACTAGATCAACCACCTGAGCAACCAACGGCTCAAGGACCAACTCAACCACCGACTCACCGACGAGATCAACTATAGAAACGTATGACAACACCTCATCTGTAGCCTGCTCTGCTGTTCGAACTCCATGGTGTCGAGTGAAACGAGGTGCCAGGAAATGATCCTTCTTTGCCATCCGTTTTCGGTGTGAACGGTGAGACCACTTGTCATGTTCGTAGCTGGAAAAACTAAGTATCAGCACCCTTGACAGCCCTACCTTGGTCTAATGCTTGATCCACAACTCTCCCTACAATAATACCGTCTCTGCCTCTAGATTTCACTACAAAAAAAGAAAAAAAATATTAGAAAAAAATAACAATGGCAGTTACTAGAAATTTTAAAATTTTCGATATAAAATTAAATTTTTATAACTACTGAAATTTCAAAATTTCCGATACAAAATTGAATTTTTAAAACCATTAGAAATTTTAAAATTTTCGGTACAAGACTAGGTTTTTAAAACTACTGAAAATTTTGAATTATATAAATTTTTTTAGCCTTTTCACATAAATTTTTTAGTATTTTTTTATTAAATTAAAAATCCCTAAATTAGAACGCAAAAACTAATTAAATTATGTATATTATTTAATTCACAACATTCGATACAAATAAACGAGTTTTTTTTACCAAATTGCCACAAGTTGAAAAAAATTGACCAATATGCCACGATTTTTGAAAGGGTTCTGTTGCACCCTAAAATTTGCCCAACCTTATTCACTTGGTTTATGTTTCATTATCATTAGCATTTGCATATAGAGTCATGTACATAGTCTAATCATCTGCATAGCATAAGCATAGCAAGTCATTCAACAGGGGACCAACCATTATTCTCATCTCTAGAGGCCTATCAAGAGGTTATTATCTTAATTCCATCTCATTCAAGTCATCAGAAAAGAATTTGAGAGCAGAGAGTTCAGCAGATCAAGCCCTGAGTCTATCTCCTATCTGAGGGTGTCTGAGGGTCAACAAGGGGGTTGTGAGCTGTGAATGGAAGGCATGGAGAGCATCTAGACATCATGAGAGGGCTTAGAAAGTCATTTGGAGAAGTAAGCAAGTTGTTGAGGTGACCACAAGAATTGCAGTTGAAGACAGTCAACTAGGGTTTCATCTGGGTCAACCCTAGGTCAAGTGACTGATTGAAAGGCATTAAGGGCTATTGGAGAGATGTGGGATTCATCATTTGACAGGGAGAATAAGGATATGTTGTTGTGCTAAGAAGAACTTAAGAGAAATCAAGGAGAAGAGGAGTTTCTAAATTAGGGTTTCTATGTAAAATCCCCTAGTTTAGGTCAAATTTCCAAGCAAGATAAGTCAAAATGCAAGCTTCAAATGGATCCTTTGCCAACATGAAACTTGTATAGGATCTCAATACCTTTAATTTGAGTGGTGGAAGACATCAAGGAGATTTATAGAACTCAATTTATGGTCCTTGCAAGTTACAGGTCATCTGAGGTATCTGAAATTTTGTCTGTGAAAGTGACTTGACTTCCAAGCTAGTTTTACCCCTCAAGGAGATTTCAAATGGATTTCTGGTCAACATAAGAATTGTTCCTCATTGTCTTAGCTTTCTAGAATGGTATAGTATGCCTTCATATGATGTGTGGAACTCAACTTGTGGTCTTGGCAAGCAAAGGGTATTTTGGTCATTTGTGAATTACAGGTCATTTTAACCTATGTCCAAAACTCATACAAGGAGGCCTCAAATGAAAAAACTTACAACATCAAACTTGCTCCAAATGACATTTTGAGTCTAGAAAAGTGACCATGAGAGATTGGAAATGTCCATAGCACAAGGTTTCAAAATTGGTGAATTTAATGAAGGAAAATGGCTTAAAAAATGGTATTTTTCATATCTTGACCAAATGATGCAAAATTATAGGTCATTTTGAATGGAAAAGGCATTTTAAAAGCATTGGCTAAAGTGGAATTTTAAGCTTAGGTCATAATTTGTGAGTTATCCATGGTTGCTTGAATTGAAAGTAACATAATCAACATCCAAGGGAATTTGCACAAGGGAAACTTCTCCAAGTTTCTAGGAGGTTCCTATATCACCTATATATTCATGCAAGCTGAATCATGCAAGGGTTGGTGCTACCACTTTGTCAAAAACCTCCATTTTCACTCATTTTTCATTCTTGCATAAGCCTCTCAAATTCCCTCAATCTCTCATCAAACTTCAACATTCTTGATTCAATCTTCATCACCATCACACAAAGATCAGAATCCACACATTTCTTTGGAAAATTGAGCAAGGAATTGTGATATTCATCATCATCATTCAAAGTGCAAGAACCTTGGAACTAGAAGATTCAAAGCTTTGGAGCTTCTCTAATTGCATACAGAACTCATCTCCAAGATTACTGATCAATTTCCCCACCTTTCAAGCATTAGATCAAGTGTATTCCATAACTGTTTTCAGCATCATAACAGGTTGGTAACCTCATTCGAATTGCATAATTTAATGAGAATTTTAGGGAATTGTTAGTGTAGACTGGTTAGGATAAGGGAGATGATTGATTTTGATAAGTTTGAGCAAGTTTCATGAACATTGATTATGGTGCACCATTTCTGGTGAAGCTTAGAATGGCAAGAATCGTGTGAGATAATCTTGGATTGAGTGATTAAAATGACTAGGGTGAGATGTAGGTTAGTTTAGGATGATTTCCATAGAGAATTGAGAGGATCAATATCAGTGGAGAATGATGGATACGATCTGTTGCACCTATCGAATTGCATTATTGTTTGAGTTTTAGAAGAAGGTAATGACATGGCTGTGTAGAGGGAGAAAATTGGAGCATTTTTGGTTTTTACAGTGAGAGCTTTCATGGAGGATTGAGGGAGAACAGGGAGGTGGAAAGTTCATGCACGATGGTGAAGTTGCAGAAACCCTAGGGTTTCTAAGGTTGAAGATGAAGTCAGAACCACACGATCCAGGGTTTGACTTGGACTTGGGAGGTAATCTGATGGCTGTGGTTTAAAGTTCAAAACGGAGGGAAGCTTCAGAAATGAAACGCGGCGTTTCATTAAGTGAGGGGGATTGGGCTCAGAGCGCTATCTGCACCCCCCAGTTTCATAAGCCCAACGCGCGTAACTTGGTTTCCTTGCTATTCTCACCCCCTCCCTCTTATTTCTTTATGTTTTCTTTTATTTTCTTTAATTTTTTCATGCATTTTCTAAAATTCATAATAAATAGCAAAATAATCATTTTTAATTCATTCTTTTTGCATTATTTTCTTTAGGATGTCTAGAAAATTATAAAAAATAAAAATTGCATTTTATATTTTATTTGATATTTTTCACATATTTTCTAAATAAATAACATCTTAAATGGTTTCATTTCATACATGATTTTAATAATTTTTGTTCTATTAGATACTTTCATGTTTTTCATCCATTCTTTTTAGGTTGTTTAGGTTAGACATTGAACTTGTAGATTCAATTTAGTTCCCATTTTTAGAAATTAAATTTAAAGATGATTAGTGTAAGTGTGAATATCATGGATAAAATTAGGGTTTTAGGTGATGACTTAGGAGAATCAATTCATTTCCCTTAGGGCTTAGGGTTTGAATAGTTTAGCTATGGGACTATAGGGGCTATGGGTAGTTATTAGACCCCCTTAGAAAAAGTCAGGATTCCCCTACTACTATTAATACTCTATATATATCTGATTGACTGGTGTGGTGTGCCCTCTGGGGATTATTGCTTGCTTGCCTGGGTATTGGGATTGTCTGGGGACTTGGGGAAGCTGAAGACTTGAGGAGATGAAGACCATTGGAGATCCAGAGATTTAAGACCATTTGTCAGAGTTGAGGAGGTTCTTGCCAGCAGTTGCTGAGGAGATTAGGGTTTAGGAGCTAGGCAGAGCTCTAGATTAGAAAGCTTGCTTCTCAAACATAGATGGCTTTGTGTGCCTCTATCCTTTCTCTATGATTCAAAGTCTCTTTCAAATATCCACCTCCTTCCTTTGGAAGGATCAGTGAATATATTTGAAAGATAGAACTTTTGAGAGGAAACTTTCTGTTTAATGTTAACAGTTGATGAACCACCCTTGGTAGGTAATTAACTGTCTAACATTCATTCACCTCATCTGGTTGGCTGATGTTCATCCTGGGGCCTGAGACCTGAAGAAAAGCCATTGCAAATAGAAGACTGATGATCAAAGCCCTTGCCTGAAGGTCATGAAGATGGAGATTGATGATTGTTGAAGCCTGTAGCTGATTGGAGATTACTTGGAGCCAGATGTTGATTTAGAGCTGCTGTGGCTGTTTATTTTTGATGTATTTCATTGCTGATGTATTGATTGGTTTCCATGACTGTATTGTTTGCTGTTTACCCTGTTGGGTTGAAAGTGAATCCTGTTCACTTTCGCCTATTGTTTTCTAGGTTCGAGGTTGAGTGGGACTCCCTTGCCTCGCTTGTACTGTTGCATCCATGCATTTTACTGTTTTACTGTATATATCTGATATTGTTTCTGTTGCTGTCTATTCCCTTAGGATCTCTGTTTCCCTCTGTGCAAGAGAGGAGCATGATAGACACTAGGTCTTAACCCATGCATGATAACATTAGGTTAGTTTGTTTCCCTTCGCAACCGTGGGTTAGAGTTCTGTCTCTTTCTTTCTCAAAACAAACAGAAAAACACGTAAAGATTTCAAACTCAATAAAAGACACTTCTTCCGTAAAAGAATGTGAACTCATCAAGACGTCATTTTTGTCCGCTGGGACTGTTAATCAAGAAAACCTTTTTCAGAAGAAATAAAATCAACCAAGACAAGCCTGTGTCGTACGTGGCCCGAACTACGTTTGCTCTGATCTTTCATGCTGTATGAAAGTACGTAGGCATAGGATGCGATATCCTAGCGAGCAACCTTCCCCTCCTTTCCCGTAGGTAGGCGAACTACGTTGACTCTGATTTCTCGTTCCAGACGAGAATACGTAGGCATAAAGTGCGATACTTTGCCGAGTCATTTTTATCTTCAATTTTATTTTCTTTTTAACCCTTGACCTATAGTTTAGATAGAATAACAATCCATACCCGAAAACAAGCGTGGATCCCGTCGAGTACGACGGACGTGAGGGGTGCTAATACCTTCCCCTTGCGTAACCGACTCCCGAATCCAGGTTTTGGTTGCGACGACCATACCTTTCCCGTGTTGTGCGAGGTTTACTCTGAGCGTTTCCTTTCCCTCCCGTGGGATAAATAACGCACGGTGGCGACTCTTCTGTTCAGCCGGCGCCGATTTTCGCAGTAGCGACAGCTGGCGACTCTGCTGGGGAGAGCCAACGTCCCCTGGCTGCTAAGGACTGCGATAGTTCTTATGCATTTGGGATCCAACGTCCCTTAAGAGAGTCAATCCTAACGCTTGTTTTCCCGTCGAGGATTTTGTATGGATTTATATTTCTGACCTTTATTTTCGGCATTATATATATTGATTGTTATTGCTGTATTGGGGGTGATGGGTGGTTCTATGATTGAGAGATAAGCCGGACCTGAGCTTGAGTGCACCTAGAATTAGAGTAGAAAGTAGTGGGCGCGTGCCGGCTTTGCTTGCATTAGTGTCCCATGAAATCTACACTCGGACGAGGTTCTTCTGGTTGGCTTCTTTTTCTACCCTTTGGGTCGAAGGGGTTGTTGGTCAGCTGAATTGTCGACTCCGGGAACCGATCATTTGGAAGTTGGCTAAGTGAGGTCTCTTCAGGATTTGATGATGCCACTCCTTCTGGGAATCGTATCATCAACCCTGAAAGTCTGTGACGCCGACGACCGCATAGGATGCCATACCTTTGTCAGTTACTAGGACATCCACCTGTGAGAGGGTTTGGGGTTATGCAGGTAACTAGACCTTCAGACTACCGGTTATTTCTTGATCAGAGATCCTGGGTATTTATGGAGAGTTAGGAGGTCCGTCAGAGACCAGTTGAAGAGTTTTGAGGTCTGTCAGAGACCTGTTGGAGTTGTGATATGAGGTCTGTCAAAGACCAGTCAGAGTTATATTATGGGGTCTATCAGAGACCAATGTTGGAGCCTTGTTTCAGGTCTATCTGAGACCAGGGTTTGAGGAATTCTGGAGGGTCTCCCTAAGACTTTTGATATGGTTCAGGCTATTCAGCTACGGCATTTGGTCCCTGTTGCATGTTACTTGCATTGCATTGTCTGCATATCCATTACCACTTGCATTTCACTAATGTGTGTCTGTGCTGCAGGTGCATTTGCATATTCCCCGGTTCTAGTGCCCAGACTTCTGAGTATTGAGTATGGCTGGTTTGAGGAAAACAGTCGCGTATAAGCTGCCTTCACCTGATATTACTTCTTTGCTTGGCCTGATATCTCTTGCTGATGAGGAGGTTAGGAGGAGCTTCAGAATGAGTCATGGGAGATTACTGAGATTAGTCTGCAAGCCCACTGCTGATGAGATGAACGGGCTATACACCTTGATGCAGTTCTACGACCCCGCATTGAGATGCTTTACTTTTGCTGACTTCATTCTAGGACCTACCATTGAGGAGTATGTGGAGTTTACTGAGCTTCCCGTGCAGAACAAGGTTCCCTTTATTCACTCTGCTGCTGAGCCCAAGTTGGAGGATTTAGCCAAAGCCTTGCATATGAATGCTGCTGAGTTATTAGTGACTTCTTGGCTTGGGGTTCCCGGTTTCTCTCTAGATTTTCTGGTCGGCAAGGCTCAAGAATACGCCAAGAGCGGTTGTTGGGTGGTTTTCAACGCTATTTTGGCTCTATGCATTTATGGAATTGTGCTGTTTCCTAACCTGCCCAATTTTGTGGACTTGGATGCTTTCTATCTGTTCGCTGCAGGCAACCCAGTGCCAACGCTGATCGGAGACTTCTATCATTCATTGCACTACAAGAACGAAAACCGAAGGGGAAAAGTTGTTTACTGCTGTACCCCTCTATTGAATATGTGGTTCAAAAGTCATCTCCCCATGAAGGGACCATTTGTAGACAGTGCAACCTCAGCCAGTTGGTCAGAGCGCCTGATGAGGCTATATTCCGAAGATGTTGTGTGGTTTGATCGAGACCTGTTGGGATCTGAGCTCATCTTCAGTTGTTCTGGGTACCCTAATGTGCCGCTGATAGGAAGAAAAGGGTGTATCAATTACAACCCTTCTCTATTTATTCGTCAGTTTGGATATGCACTGAAGAATCCACCGCATGAGGAAGAAGTACAGGAATCTCTGTACTTCACAGGTGATGTGAAGGGGGAGTTATTAGCCAAGTCGCAACATGCCTGGACGCGTATTAACCGCAGAGGGAAGCCGTTGTTAGGAAAGAATGACTGTCAGGCCTATGCACCTTATAGAGTTTGGATTCAGGAGAGGGCTAGTCAGTTGAGGATGCCGTTTCCAGATGCACCAATTCTTGTTCCTATTCCGGTAGCGGAGCCAACTACTGTCTCTAGGGAGGTCTACGAGCAAGTTGTGAAAGAAAAAGAAGCCTTGATGAAGATTAATGAAGGGTTAGAGCAAGAGTTAGCCCAGGTACACAGTGAGAAAAACAAGGCCGTGTATGCTTTCCAACAGCAGATCGAGCTAATGAACAGATTAGGGGCTGAGTTGACTGAGGAGAGGAAGAAGCGCGAACGTCTGGGGCAAGAGTTCAGAAGCTCCCATGACATGCTGGAAGCCAAAAAGAAGGCGCTCGACGCAGCACACCGAGAAATCTCCTCTTGCAATAAGACTTGGAATGCTACTCTCACCAACAATAAAATGAGAGAAGATAAGCTGAAACAGCAAATCTCCGACCTCGAAGAGAAGTTGAAGTCTAGCATCAAGAAGTGCGAGGAAGAAGTGATGACCCGGTACAGTGTCCAGCATGCACTGAACAAAGCAATCAAATCCAGAGATGAAGCGGTGTCTCAAAAGCGAAAGCTAGAAGATTGCTTCGGAGAAGCAACATGGGAAGAAACTGCTGAAGACGTGCGCCGTGTTCTTAAGAAGAGAAACCAACTTGTTAAGGGGCTGCTTGATCGACCAAGTCACCCAGAGACCAAGAAGTTGATAGAAGAGTACCAGACTTTTGGGAGGATTTGATCATTCCATGTAGTAACTTGTAGTAACTTGTATGCTTTATTTGCATAAGTGCTGACCATCACCAGGATTGTTGGTTGAGGTCATGCCTTCTTATCGTACTTTCAGCAACATTGTATTCTGGTTTTCCCTGCAATATATGAGGCTTTCTATGATCCAGCTCCGGTATTCCTATTATCAACACTGTCACTGCACTAGCACCTTCACACTAGAACTGGGGGAATGAATTTCCCTAATGCACAGACACATTGCATTGCATTCATACTCATATTGCATTACAGGTAATCTTCGAATAGTGTCTTATTTCCTGCTCTGTAACAGGTACTTTTCAGGATTGCAGATCAGCACCCGCACCGCTATTCTACCCGCACCAACTGTCGAAGAATCATGGATCAAATGCAGAACGAGATACAAG
Organism: Lathyrus sativus; assembly: GCA_963859935.3. NCBI lineage: Eukaryota > Viridiplantae > Streptophyta > Magnoliopsida > Fabales > Fabaceae > Lathyrus > Lathyrus sativus. Next base: position 628,613,303 of record OZ012738.1, read on the forward strand.
ATGTGCGCGAGAAGCTCGCTCTCTTCATGCAGACCATGGAAGCTATAGCAAAAGGGCAGGAGAATTTGCAGGCAATGGTCCAACCTCTGTTGGCTCGAAACGCTGGTCATGGTAATGAAGATCATCAGTCGGTACAGGTCGATACTGTTCATGGAGACGGCACTCCCATGTCGGTGGCCCCACCTGTAATCAATACACCTGCTGCTAATGTCAACAACGCTACCGCTGCTGTAAATGGTAACGTCGGAGTTGGAAATGAGACTGCCGTCCATAATGTTGGGCTGGGTGATGTCAATTTGGGAGATAATCTAGGCGGCAACGGCTTCGTCAATGCTGGATTCGGATTCAACGATCAGGGATTCGATAACACTGGGAAGTATGGCTTTAATGCTCAAGGCTTTGGGCAAGACGGTTATGGCGCGACCAATCAGGGTTACGGAGGCTTTGGAAACGGAAACGGTACTGGATTTATGGCTTTTGGTCCTGCCGGAGGTGTTCAAGGGTACGGCAACAGAGGCCGAGGTCCGGGGATGAATCAGATCAGAGCTGGACGTAATAATGGATATGATGGGTACGGGGCTGGAAATGGTATGTGGCAAGAAGATCAGCAGGAGGACGCCTTCTCTGGAGGAGGTTTCGAAGGGCCGATGGATGACTCCCAGAAGATCAGAATGCTGGAAGAGCAGATGAGGGGAGTCCTAAACCAAAGTGTTGTGGGTTTGGACATGGCAACAATGGGGCTGGTACCTGGCTTGAGGGTGCCAATTAAATTCAAAGCTCCTGCGTTTGATAAATATAAAGGAGACACATGTCCGAAAGTGCATGTACGAGCTTATTACAGAAAGATGTCTGCATACTCAACTGATGAAAGAATGCTAATGCATTTCTTTCAGGATAGTCTGTCGGGCCCTTCCCTAGAGTGGTACATGGGGTTGGAGCCAACTGATATCAAGACATGGAAGCAATTAGCAGAGGCGTTTGTAGCTCACTACAAGTATAACAGCGACTTGACACCCAATCGGGTCCAGTTGGCCAGGCTGTCGCAAAAGAAGGGGGAGAGCTTTAAAGAGTACGCGCAAAGATGGCGCGATATGGCTGCCAGGGTCCGTCCTCCAGTAGAAGATAAGGAAATGAATGACATGTTTGTCGGCACATTCACAGGTCTGTTTCATGACATGTTGTTTCACACGTCTCTGGCCAGTTTTTCAGACCTGATTCTGATGGGAGAAAAGATTGAACGTAATATTAAGCAAGGAAAGTTCCAAGTCGAGGAATCAACTGCATCCGGCAGTAATAGGAAGGCTTATGGTGGGCGCCGTCAGGGCGAGGCAAGCGCAGTATTTGGAGGCCGAGGCCGAGGCCGAGGCAGGGGACGAGGTCAATATCGTCAGCCGCAGCAGGTGGCAAGTGTTACTATCCCATATCAACAGCAGCCACTCCAGCAACAACAACCGGTTCAGCAACAGCCAATGCCACAGCAGCAGCAGCCTCAGCAGGGAGTACAGCAAGCTCAGCGAAGATTCCAGGGTAGTAAACCGAGAAGGGTGTTTGAGAAGCCTCCCTCAACCTATGCCGATTTGTTGCAGACATTGTTGGGATTGAATCTAGTAGAGAAAAGAACTCTGGCACCAATAACGGGAGCTCCCCCGTTTGGTTACGATGCAAGCAGGCACTGCGAGTTTCATTCTGGGGCTCCGGGCCACGATATAGAAGGTTGCCATGCTTTTAAGCACGTTGTGCAGGATCTTTTGGATAATAAGACTATCAATTTCGGAACGGCAGGTCCGAATATAGTGCAGAAACCCATGCCTAATCATGGGGCAAATGTCATTCTAACTGAGGAAGGGTTGAATCTGATTATGAATGTTGAAGATTTAAAGACGCCGCTGAGCGAGATAAAGAGCCGGCTGTTACAAGGGGGTGTTTACCCAGGATGTAACGAATATTGCTTAGACTGTTGGACCCTACCTGGAGGGTGTGATGATTTGAAGAAGGGCATTCAGGCTTTAATTGATGAGGGCATATTACAGTTTGACCGAGCAGCAACTGAAGAGCCTGCAGGGGCAGTAGTGGATAATCGAAGTGATGTGGCCACGGTAACGATCCCTCGGAAGACGATCACTATTGCAGCACCAGCTCAGCGACCACCGATTACCATAACTAAGGCCGGGCCGATCCCGTACGAGAACACGAAAGCAGTCCCATGGTCATATGGGTTGGAAGTATATTGTGACGGAATAAGAATTGATGTTGATAAACAGCCAGCCGAGACTGTGGATAATGTTGTCGGCTCAGGAGGCATGACAAGGAGTGGCAGGATCTTTATATCTCCTGAAGTGGAGGCTGAAAGATTAGCAAAAGGAAAAGGGAAAGTGGTTGAAAATGTTCCGGTGCAAGCGAGTGAAAAAGAATCGGCATCGAAAGACGTAGAAGAGTTCATGCGCTTGATTCGAAAAAGTGATTATAAGATTGTGGAGCATCTGCAGCAGACGCCGTCCAAAATATCTATCCTGTCATTGCTGTTGTGTTCGGAAGCCCACAGAAATGCTTTGCTGAAAGTCCTGGACACTTCTTTTGTGCCCTAAGACGTCTCCGTGAACCAGCTAGAAGGAGTATTGGCACATGTGAATGCAGGCCACAGCTTGGGCTTTACCGATTTTGACTTGACTCCGAAAGGGAGAGATCATAATATGGCATTACACGTATCTGTTGAGTGTAGAGGATCAGTAATGTCACACGTCTTGGTTGACACCGGGTCATCTTTGAATGTGCTGCCCAAGAAGGCGATGATGAAGTTGGATGTTAGAGGAATCTTGTGCACACCCAGCGATTTGGTAGTCAGAGCGTTTGACGGCACGCGGAGAACAGTCTTTGGATCGATTACATTGCCTCTGCAGGTGGGGCCGGAGGTGTTTGCAACTGAGTTTTATATCATGGATATACAGCCTGCGTACAGCTGCTTGCTGGGAAGACCCTGGATTCATGGGGCAGGGGCAGTAACGTCCACCCTGCATCAGAAGTTAAAATATATGGTTGGAGACAGCGTAGTCACCGTGTGCGGAGAAGAGGACATCCTGGTCAGCCATCTATCTTCATTTAAATATGTGGAAGTCGACAGAGAGATCCACGAAACGCCCTGCCAGGCATTCGAAGGTTTGCGCATCAAGGACAAGGGTCCCGGGCCGAGCAAAGTGCCAGAGATAGCCGTCTCATCGTATAAAGAAGCTCAAGCGCTAGTAGAAGCAGGAGAAGCAAAGGGCTGGGGCAAAGTGCTGGACTTTCCTGTGAAGATGGACCGGTTCGGGCTGGGGTACCAACCGTCGTCATCAACTCCTTCCGTGGGGGCACCCCGTTTCAGAAAGCCAATCACCATCTCTGCCAGTGGGGTGTGTCATGAAACTGTCAATGTTGCTTCGGAGTCTGATGAAGGAGACAGCGACTGTGATATGGATGCCTGGATTCAACCAAGCACGCCAGGACAAGGACTGTGCAACTGGTCTATTCAGGAGCTTGTTCCTGTGACTTTTAAACAGTAATGCTTTGCTTTATTAATTGTTGAACAATCTGATGTCTGGCCCGGGGCATCATGATTTGCTTAGGGCTGTGTTGTTATAAACATTGCGTGTTAATCATTAAATAAATGGCGTTTTTCATGTGCAAATACTGTAATCCCTGTCTTTCCTGTTTTATAGTTCTCAACAAAATGGCAACGTGGTTGTTCGCTTTATACGCATTTTGAAGCACTTAACCATTCTTTTGCAGGATAACATTTTCAGATGACATCTTTGAACCACCTATGACTCGTCCCGACTTTGAGCACCCGTTGTTTCAGGCCGAAGAAGAGGTTGTCGAAGATAGTGACGTTCCTGAAGAACTGTCTTGGTTAGTGAAGCAAGAGGAAAGAGCCATTCTGCCTCACGAAGAGGTTATCGAAATTATCAACTTGGGATCGGAAGGGGTTGAGAAGAATATTCGTATCGGAGCCGCGCTGCAGAGTGATATCAAGCGAAGACTGGTTGAAATGCTCCAAGAGTATAATGACGTATTCGCTTGGTCATATGAAGATATGCCGGGGCTTGATACAGATATGGTTGTGCACCGCCTGCCACTGAAAGAAGATTGCCCGCCGGTCAAACAAAAGCTTCGCAGAACTCGACCAGATATGGCAATGAAGATCAAAGAGGAAGTTCAAAAACAGTGGGACGCTGGGTTCCTGGCTGTGACGAAGTATCCTTCATGGGTTGCCAACATCGTACCAGTGCCAAAGAAAGATGGCAAGGTTCGAATGTGCGTGGATTATCGAGATTTAAATAAAGCAAGCCCAAAAGACGATTTTCCACTTCCTCACATTGACGTGTTAGTTGATAATACTGCTCAATACTCCATATTCTCCTTCATGGACGGCTTTTCAGGCTATAATCAAATTAAAATGGCGCCAGAGGATATGGAGAAGACCACTTTCATAACGCCTTGGGGAACATTTTGCTACAAAGTGATGCCCTTCGGTTTGAAAAATGCTGGGGCAACATATCAGCGTGCGATGACGACTCTTTTCCATGACATGATGCATAAAGAGATCGAAGTTTATGTTGACGATATGATTGCCAAATCCCAAACGGAGGAAGAGCATCTGGGGAATCTGCTGAAGTTATTTAAAAGGCTTAGGAAGTTCAGGCTGAGGCTGAACCCTAACAAATGCACCTTCGGGGTGAGATCGGGTAAGCTCCTGGGGTTTATCGTAAGCGAAAGAGGAATAGAGGTCGATCCTGCTAAAATAAAAGCAATTCAAGAAATGCCGACGCCTAAAACAGAGAAAGAGGTGCGTGGGTTTTTAGGGAGGTTGAACTACATTGCCCGGTTCATATCTCACCTAACTGCTACGTGTGAACCATTATTCAAGCTGTTGAGGAAAGATCAAGCTGTAACGTGGAATGAAAATTGTCAAAAGGCGTTCGATAAAATAAAGCAGTATCTGCAGGAGCCTCCTATTCTGATACCCCCAGTGGCAGGTAGACCCTTGATAATGTATTTGACGGTTCTTGAGGGAAGCATGGGTTGTGTCCTCGGTCAACACGACGAGACGGGGAGAAAAGAGCATGCGATCTATTACCTGAGTAAGAAATTTACAGACTGCGAATCTCGATATTCAATGCTGGAGAAAACTTGTTGCGCGCTAGCCTGGGCCGCCAAGCGTTTGAGGCAGTACATGCTGAATCATACAACCATGCTCATCTCGAAGATGGATCCTATCAAATATGTATTTGAAAAGCAAGCGTTGTCAGGTAGAATTGCCCGTTGGCAGATGGTCTTGACTGAATATGATATTCAATACGTCTCGCAAAAGGCTATAAAGGGGAGTGTGCTGTCTGAATATCTGGCGGAGCAGCCTATTGAAGAGTACCAATCGATGAGGTTTGATTTTCCTGACGAGGATATCATGTACTTAAAGATGAAAGATTGTGAAGAGCCGTTGCCAGACGAGGGACCAGAGTTGGGTTCCAAATGGAAGATGATATTTGACGGAGCTGTGAATGCTTACGGTAGCGGAATAGGGGCAATCATCACTACGCCACACGGGTCGCACATCCCGTTTACTGCCCGACTGACCTTTGCTGTTACCAATAATGAGGCCGAATACGAAGCTTGTATAATGGGGCTTGAAGAAGCCATTGATTTGCGAATCAAGAACCTGGACGTATACGGAGACTCAGCTCTGGTGGTGAATCAGATAAAAGGGGAATGGGAGACACGTCAGCCCAACTTGATACATTACATGAATTATGCAAGGAGATTGTTGCCTTTCTTCGACAAGGTTGAATTGCATCACGTACCGAGAGCAGAAAATCAAATGGCTGACGCCCTCGCCACTTTGTCTTCCATGTACAAAGTCAACTTCTGGAACGAGGCTCCCCGAATCATTATCTCTCGGCTTGACAGACCGGCATATGTATTTGCTATTGATGAAGCATCTGATGACAAACCGTGGTATTTCGATATCCTTAATTTCCTGAAGAATAAAGAGTATCCGGCTGGGGCATCCAGTCAAGATCAGAAGACTCTCAGGAGATTAGCGGGTAATTTCTACTTGAATCCGGATGGCGTCTTATACAGAAGAAACCACGATTTGGTGCTGTTGCGTTGTGTAGACGAAAGAGAGGCAAAGCTGCTCATGGAGGAAATACACGAAGGTACCTTTGGTACGTATGCTGGAGGACATGCTATGACGAGAAAACTGTTGCGGGCAGGTTATTTTTGGCTGACTATGGAAACTGATTGTTTCAAGTTTGCGAGGAAGTGCCACAAGTGCCAAATCTATGCTGATAAGATCCATGTGCCTCCAAGTCCTCTAAATGTGATGTCATCGCCTTGGCCATTTTCAATGTGGGGAATCGATATGATTGGAAAGATCGAGCCGACGGCTTCTAACGGGCATCGGTTCATCCTAGTAGCGATCGATTATTTCACCAAGTGGGTGGAAGCGGCGTCATACACAAACGTAACGAAGCAAGTGGTGGCCAGATTCATCAAGAGAGATATCATTTGCCGATATGGGATTCCCGAGCGGATAATCACGGATAATGGTTCAAATCTGAACAACAAAATGATGAAGGAGCTCTGTCAGAATTTCAAGATCGAACATCACAACTCTTCCCCTTACCGACCCAAGATGAATGGCGCTGTTGAGGCGGCCAATAAAAATATCAAGAAGATCGTTCAGAAAATGGTGGTGACCTATAAGGATTGGCATGAAATGCTACCTTTTGCTTTGCACGGTTATCGTACGACGGTACGCACATCAACCGGGGCAACTCCGTTCTCGTTGGTATACGGAATGGAAGCGGTATTACCATTGGAAGTTGATATCCCTTCTCTGAGGGTATTGCGAGATGTTCAGCTAGACGAGGCAGAATGGGTGAGAAACAGATTGAACCAACTGAGCTTAATGGATGAGAAGAGGCTAGCTTCTCTAGCATACGGTCGTTTGTACCAGAGCCGAATGAAGAAAGCGTACGACAAGAAGATACATCCGCGAAGCTTTCAGACGGGCGACCTTGTGCTGAAAAGGATTCTCCCGCCGCAAGCAGATCACAGGGGCAAGTGGACCCCCAACTACGAAGGGCCATACGTTGTCAGGAAAGTATTTTCGGGAGGAGCGTTGTTGTTGTCCACCATGGACGGAGAAGACTTCACGTCGCCTGTGAATTCGGACGCAGTTAAAAAATACTTTGCTTAAAATAGACCCGCTGGACAGAAAAAAGAGAGTCCAGGCAAAAATGGGGCATCCTGGCGAACCAAAAACAGAATGAAAGGTTCGGGCAAAAATTAGGGATAAAATTAAAAAAATGTACACCCGCGAAGTTGAAAACTTACCCTGGGCGGCTTCGGCAAAAAGGGGTATCTCGGTGAACTGAAAACCCGTAAAGGGCGGTTCACGCAAAAGTTAGGGATTTGAAAAGCAAATGACTGCGGTCCGAATTTGATAATTGCAATGAGCATCAATGCGGGAGAATATATTTGAGGAGCCAGTTATCGGATACAATCTTTTTAGAAGTGGGGATACCGGGAAAGCATTAGGGTCGGGCGAGTCATGGGAGGATCAGCTCGTGGTGTTCATCTGCATCCCGTTGCCGACATGTGTACGAAATTTAATTTGTCAAAGTATTTATGCTTCTTGTGCATACTTGTATACTTGTATAGTTGCTTTGTGTAGCTTCCTCATTTCAGGAGTTACATCCCGTGTACAAAACTCCGCCCATTCAGGGGCCCAATCAATAAAATACGTTATTCAGTACTTAACACTGTTCTTTACTGTTTTGTGCATGATTAACGCCCAAGTTTGATGAAACTAGCATGAGTATAACGTCGCCGGCCCTTGCCAACAGTTGCTAAAGCTTTGAGTTAACTGAAAATAGCGTCACTAACCTGAGTTGATTTGGTTGCATAGGCTTGTCTTGTCTTGTTTGTGTTGTTGCAGGTTTCATAACCGTACGAGGAAGATGATCGAAAGATTGCAATAACGAAAGACTCAGCCTTCGCGCAGGTCATGCAGGTTCTTCCTGAAGAAGGATCAAACTCTCCAGCTAGTCGTAGCGTGTGCAAAAAGGATTGACGATTCCAAGATCGTAAGGCTGTATTCAGACAGGTTCAAATTTCCCCAGCAGAGTCAGTGGATTTCCCCCCAGCGGAGTTCTCTCCTTTCAGCAAATGTTTTTCCTCCCAGTGGAACTCGAAGATCAAGGCTCTCCCCGGCAGAGTTGGTGGTGGGTCCTGTCATTTATTTTGTCAAGGATACCGTGTAATATCAGTTCACTTTCCAGCAGAGAAGCCCAATCATACTTGGCATACCTGCTATTCCTCAGCAAAGTTATATTCCCCAGCAGGGGGTTACCTCGACAGGGTATTTGGTTCGAACTCCCAACTTCCCAGCATGGTTGACTTCACCCTTCCAGCATTTATTTTGCTGGAATAATTCTGTAGCATCTGGCTATTCCCGGCAGAGTCGGCCTTACCTTCAGCATTTATTTTGTTGAAGCCGTTCCTGTACTACAGCAGCAGGTGGGGAGAACACTTGCTCAAATGAACTACCAAACACTCAAGATCTCGGCATGAGACATCCAATGATAATGTCAGTTCGGCAGTATTCCCCACACAGTTACTAGGATAAGTCTCTTTATTCCCAAGCAGAGGTATTTGTCATCAAAAGGGTTTCATGAATCAGAATTTCAGAAATTGCCTCCGGTTACCAGAACAGACATCCGGTAGTTTGGTTCCCAGGTGTCCCCAGTAGAGTCCGCCCCAAAGTCGCTGTCACGTCGGTGCTAAGAAGTTTGTGGGTAGGGATCAATGGAGAACTAAGTCCTGACGTGGACAATTTATTCCTATATTGACGGGATTTCTTCAGAAGTGGGCGTCCTAACATGGACAGGCTTATTTCCCCGGGTTGGTGAAGTGTGTTAGTCCTAACGTGGGCAGATTCGGGTTCTCGAAATTGGTGGAATGCGAGGTCATGACGTTGACAAAAGGTGATTACTCTTTGTGTTGGTGTCCTGATGTGGACCAGTTCCTCTCAGCAGTTATCTTTCTTTGTGTTGGCAAAGCATGGGTCCTGACGTGGACAGATCAGACAAAGGTGTGAATCCTGACGTGGACAAGTCTTATTTCCTCAGCAGGTCGAAGATGCCTAAGTCCTGACGTGGACAAATCAAGACGAAAGAGGGGTCCTGACGTGGACAAGTCTATTCCTTACATGGGAAAAGAGGTCAATTCCTGACGAGGAAAAGAAGTTTATTCCTTACGTGGAAAGTTGAAATTCCTTACGTGGAAAAATGGGTTTCCTTACGCGGAAAGATTGAGTCCTCACACGGGCATATCGAGATTGATTCCTGACGTGGAAAGAAAGAGATAGATTCCTTACGTGGAAAAATTGGGGTCCTTACGTGGACAGATTCAAGAAAAGCTGATTCCTGACGCGGAAGAATGATGTACGCCTTACGTGGAAAAGTGGGTCCTAACAGGGACAGATTTAGAACCAAAGGTGAATTCCTTACGTGGAAAGAGTGGGGTCCTGACGCGGACCTGTCAAGTGGTATTGGAGTCCTTACGTGGACAGATCGATATAGAAAGAAGATTGATTCCTGACGTGGAAAGATGGAAAGTTTAGTCCTGACGTGGACAGATTCAGAAAGGTCGAAGTCCTCACGTGGACAGATTGAGAATTGAACTCCTTACGCAGAAGAAAATTGGTTTCCTTACGTGGGAGGAAGGAGTCCTAACGTGGACGGGTCCAGACGAGGTTATTCCTAACGTGGAAGAGTGTTACTCCTAACGGGGACGATTCAGTTTATGGAAAGGTAGACAAATTATTCCCCAGCGGAGTTGCCGATATTTTCTGGGTTAACAGCAAGCGGAGTTCTAACGTGGACAGGTTGTAGTCGAGCTCTCTTCGTGTTGACAGCAGATAGAGTCCTGACGCGGACAAGCAAAGGACGAAGTTTCCGATGATTCAATCTTTTTCAGGATGATGAGAAGAATCCCCAGCACGGTCGCACGAGATCAGGGAGAGGCAAACAGGCATATCCAGGCAGTGGATGCCGTTACCCCAAGCAGGGGTGCAATTTATTGCTGCGGTTGGCAAACTTTCGGGTTTCTTAGTATTCAACCGTCTCGTACCGCGAATGTCTGAAGGCTCCGGGCTCTTCACCCAATCGGGTCCAAGTCGCTTGAATAGGGGCAGCTGTTGCACCCTAAAATTTGCCCAACCTTATTCACTTGGTTTATGTTTCATTATCATTAGCATTTGCATATAGAGTCATGTACATAGTCTAATCATCTGCATAGCATAAGCATAGCAAGTCATTCAACAGGGGACCAACCATTATTCTCATCTCTAGAGGCCTATCAAGAGGTTATTATCTTAATTCCATCTCATTCAAGTCATCAGAAAAGAATTTGAGAGCAGAGAGTTCAGCAGATCAAGCCCTGAGTCTATCTCCTATCTGAGGGTGTCTGAGGGTCAACAAGGGGGTTGTGAGCTGTGAATGGAAGGCATGGAGAGCATCTAGACATCATGAGAGGGCTTAGAAAGTCATTTGGAGAAGTAAGCAAGTTGTTGAGGTGACCACAAGAATTGCAGTTGAAGACAGTCAACTAGGGTTTCATCTGGGTCAACCCTAGGTCAAGTGACTGATTGAAAGGCATTAAGGGCTATTGGAGAGATGTGGGATTCATCATTTGACAGGGAGAATAAGGATATGTTGTTGTGCTAAGAAGAACTTAAGAGAAATCAAGGAGAAGAGGAGTTTCTAAATTAGGGTTTCTATGTAAAATCCCCTAGTTTAGGTCAAATTTCCAAGCAAGATAAGTCAAAATGCAAGCTTCAAATGGATCCTTGGCCAACATGAAACTTGTAGAGGATCTCAATACCTTTAATTTGAGTGGTGGAAGACATCAAGGAGATTTATAGAACTCAAGTTATGGTCCTTGCAAGTTACAGGTCATCTGAGGTATCTGAAATTTTGTCTGTGAAAGTGACTTGACTTCCAAGCTAGTTTTACCCCTCAAGGAGATTTCAAATGGATTTCTGGTCAACATAAGAATTGTTCCTCATTGTCTTAGCTTTCTAGAATGGTATAGTATGCCTTCATATGATGTGTGGAACTCAACTTGTGGTCTTGGCAAGCAAAGGGTATTTTGGTCATTTGTGAATTACAGGTCATTTTAACCTATGTCCAAAACTCATACAAGGAGGCCTCAAATGAAAAAACTTACAACATCAAACTTGCTCCAAATGACATTTTGAGTCTAGAAAAGTGACCATGAGAGATTGGAAATGTCCATAGCACAAGGTTTCAAAATTGGTGAATTTAATGAAGGAAAATGGCTTAAAAAATGGTATTTTTCATATCTTGACCAAATGATGCAAAATTATAGGTCATTTTGAATGGAAAAGGCATTTTAAAAGCATTGGCTAAAGTGGAATTTTAAGCTTAGGTCATAATTTGTGAGTTATCCATGGTTGCTTGAATTGAAAGTAACATAATCAACATCCAAGGGAATTTGCACAAGGGAAACTTCTCCAAGTTTCTAGGAGGTTCCTATATCACCTATATATTCATGCAAGCTGAATCATGCAAGGGTTGGTGCTACCACTTTGTCAAAAACCTCCATTTTCACTCATTTTTCATTCTTGCATAAGCCTCTCAAATTCCCTCAATCTCTCATCAAACTTCAACATTCTTGATTCAATCTTCATCACCATCACACAAAGATCAGAATCCACACATTTCTTTGGAAAATTGAGCAAGGAATTGTGATATTCATCATCATCATTCAAAGTGCAAGAACCTTGGAACTAGAAGATTCAAAGCTTTGGAGCTTCTCTAATTGCATACAGAACTCATCTCCAAGATTACTGATCAATTTCCCCACCTTTCAAGCATTGGATCAAGTGTATTCCATAACTGTTTTCAGCATCATAACAGGTTGGTAACCTCATTCGAATTGCATAATTTAATGAGAATTTTAGGGAATTGTTAGTGTAGACTGGTTAGGATAAGGGAGATGATTGATTTTGATAAGTTTGAGCAAGTTTCATGAACATTGATTATGGTGCACCATTTCTGGTGAAGCTTAGAATGGCAAGAATCGTGTGAGATAATCTTGGATTGAGTGATTAAAATGACTAGGGTGAGATGTAGGTTAGTTTAGGATGATTTCCATAGAGAATTGAGAGGATCAATATCAGTGGAGAATGATGGATACGATCTGTTGCACCTATCGAATTGCATTATTGTTTGAGTTTTAGAAGAAGGTAATGACATGGCTGTGTAGAGGGAGAAAATTGGAGCATTTTTGGTTTTTACAGTGAGAGCTTTCATGGAGGATTGAGGGAGAACAGGGAGGTGGAAAGTTCATGCACGATGGTGAAGTTGCAGAAACCCTAGGGTTTCTAAGGTTGAAGATGAAGTCAGAACCACACGATCCAGGGTTTGACTTGGACTTGGGAGGTAATCTGATGGCTGTGGTTTAAAGTTCAAAACGGAGGGAAGCTTCAGAAATGAAACGCGGCGTTTCATTAAGTGAGGGGGATTGGGCTCAGAGCGCTATCTGCACCCCCCAGTTTCATAAGCCCAACGCGCGTAACTTGGTTTCCTTGCTATTCTCACCCCCTCCCTCTTATTTCTTTATGTTTTCTTTTATTTTCTTTAATTTTTTCATGCATTTTCTAAAATTCATAATAAATAGCAAAATAATCATTTTTAATTCATTCTTTTTGCATTATTTTCTTTAGGATGTCTAGAAAATTATAAAAAATAAAAATTGCATTTTATATTTTATTTGATATTTTTCACATATTTTCTAAATAAATAACATCTTAAATGGTTTCATTTCATACATGATTTTAATAATTTTTGTTCTATTAGATACTTTCATGTTTTTCATCCATTCTTTTTAGGTTGTTTAGGTTAGACATTGAACTTGTAGATTCAATTTAGTTCCCATTTTTAGAAATTAAATTTAGATGATTAGTGTAAGTGTGAATATCATGGATAAAATTAGGGTTTTAGGTGATGACTTAGGAGAATCAATTCATTTCCCTTAGGGCTTAGGGTTTGAATAGTTTAGCTATGGGACTATAGGGGCTATGGGTAGTTATTAGACCCCCTTAGAAAAAGTCAGGATTCCCCTACTACTATTAATACTCTATATATATCTGATTGACTGGTGTGGTGTGCCCTCTGGGGATTATTGCTTGCTTGCCTGGGTATTGGGATTGTCTGGGGACTTGGGGAAGCTGAAGACTTGAGGAGATGAAGACCATTGGAGATCCAGAGATTTAAGACCATTTGTCAGAGTTGAGGAGGTTCTTGCCAGCAGTTGCTGAGGAGATTAGGGTTTAGGAGCTAGGCAGAGCTCTAGATTAGAAAGCTTGCTTCCCAAACATAGATGGCTTTGTGTGCCTCTATCCTTTCTCTATGATTCAAAGTCTCTTTCAAATATCCACCTCCTTCCTTTGGAAGGATCAGTGAATATATTTGAAAGATAGAACTTTTGAGAGGAAAATTTCTGTTTAATGTTAACAGTTGATGAACCACCCTTGGTAGGTAATTAACTGTCTAACATTCATTCACCTCATCTGGTTGGCTGATGTTCATCCTGGGGCCTGAGACCTGAAGAAAAGCCATTGCAAATAGAAGACTGATGATCAAAGCCCTTGCCTGAAGGTCATGAAGATGGAGATTGATGATTGTTGAAGCCTGTAGCTGATTGGAGATTACTTGGAGCCAGATGTTGATTTAGAGCTGCTGTGGCTGTTTATTTTTGCTGTATTTCATTGCTGATGTATTGATTGGTTTCCATGACTGTATTGTTTGCTGTTTACCCTGTTGGGTTGAAAGTGAATCCTGTTCACTTTCGCCTATTGTTTTCTAGGTTCGAGGTTGAGTGGGACTCCCTTGCCTCGCTTGTACTGTTGCATCCATGCATTTTACTGTTTTACTGTATATATCTGATATTGTTTCTGTTGCTGTCTATTCCCTTAGGATCTCTGTTTCCCTCTGTGCAAGAGAGGAGCATGATAGACACTAGGTCTTAACCCATGCATGATAACATTAGGTTAGTTTGTTTCCCTTCGCAACCGTGGGTTAGAGTTCTGTCTCTTTCTTTCTCAAAACAAACAGAAAAACACGTAAAGATTTCAAACTCAATAAAAGACACTTCTTCCGTAAAAGAATGTGAACTCATCAAGACGTCATTTTTGTCCGCTGGGACTGTTAATCAAGAAAACCTTTTTCAGAAGAAATAAAATCAACCAAGACAAGCCTGTGTCGTACGTGGCCCGAACTACGTTTGCTCTGATCTTTCATGCTGTATGAAAGTACGTAGGCATAGGATGCGATATCCTAGCGAGCAACCTTCCCCTCCTTTCCCGTAGGTAGGCGAACTACGTTGACTCTGATTTCTCGTTCCAGACGAGAATACGTAGGCATAAAGTGCGATACTTTGCCGAGTCATTTTTATCTTCAATTTTATTTTCTTTTTAACCCTTGACCTATAGTTTAGATAGAATAACAATCCATACCCGAAAACAAGCGTGGATCCCGTCGAGTACGACGGACGTGAGGGGTGCTAATACCTTCCCCTTGCGTAACCGACTCCCGAATCCAGGTTTTGGTTGCGACGACCATACCTTTCCCGTGTTGTGCGAGGTTTACTCTGAGCGTTTCCTTTCCTTCCCGTGGGATAAATAACGCACGGTGGCGACTCTTCTGTTCAGCCGGCGCCGATTTTCGCAGTAGCGACAGGTTCGTCCTTCCATTAGACGACCCTATGAAGGACATAATCTCATGAAGGGGCTCGGCCAACCATTGGCCGACCCTTTAAAAGTTTTTTTATAATTATTTTAAATATAAATATAAAATATTTATTATAAGTTTATATATTTAATTGTTTTTTAAATATTAATAACTCATTACATGATTTAAAATATTAATAAATAAATAATTTAATTAATTTTATAATTTTATTAAATATTTTTCTTAACATTTAATTAATTATTTAATTAATTAAAATAATTTTCTTATTAAATAAAATCAAAAATAAAAGCAATTTCATTAATACCAATGAGTGAAAAAGATACATCATTTTTGTCTACATAAATGACCGCCAGTTCCACACATTTTACTTTTTTTCACTCGTTTCCCGATGCCTAACTCTTCGGGTTGCCGTCTTGTAGGTGATGGGGTAGGGTCGGAAGTCAACTCTTTATTTTCAGGTTGATATGATGTATCGACCATGTCCACATCAGTAACAGAAAAACCTAGCCATTCCATGAGTTGATCATCAGTTAGGAGATGGTTGGGGACTGGCTGGGATGGTTGGTTGAAGGTGGTTGGAGGGCTTTGTTGGATGGGAGGGTAATAAACATTGTCAATGCAGCCGGTAGAAGTCGGTTGAGACAATGAAGGGTTAAATGTTTGGTGTTGTGATTGGGGGTAAGAGAAATCAAAATTAGGTCGAGGAATTGGAGTGAATTGAAAAGATAGTCGAAATATGGTTTGTTCCAGGTATTCTTCGTGGTAGTAAAAGTTATGTTGTGGGGCTGGGTTGGGGTGTATGGTGTTGGTTGTTGAGAGGAGGTGGCAAAGAATGTGGTATGAGTGCGTTGATATGTTGGTTGAGGTTGTATGGGTTAGGGGTGTTGGTATGTGGGTTGGGTGAATGAAGATGTCTGGGATTTAAATTACAAAGGATTCATCTGAGGCATGGACGACGAGGATCTTTGATGTGATGAAGATGATGCATATTGACGGGGTCTTCTAGGAACTGGCCTTGAGAAGCATGCATAAATATAATGGATAAAAACCATTGCATATATGCATTACTATGAACATAGTTACCGTCAACCATGTTACCTTGTAGGGTCAATTTTTTTTCTGTTTTTCCACTCGTTATTCTCTTCTCTATTTATATTGCGCCAATGATCTCCCCATGTGTTGAGAATTTCAGTTTCATGTTGTTCACGTAGACATATAGGCTGAGAAGGGATATCTTGTTGAAATCCAAACTGCAATTTTACCCTATCAGCTTGATGCATTTCAACAATATGAAAATTGATAATTGAAGTGGTCATGCTCCAAATCTGGCTATCTACAAGGACGCATTCTGGGTAGTTTGGGTAGGGCCTCCAAATAAACTGTTATAGAAAATATAATAGTAGAGTTTAAATACAGATGTTAGTATATATTTAGAGAATGTAGCGGTAACAAACTAACATCGTTAGCCCTCAATCTATCTAGTGAAAATCTAGATAGGAGAAAGTGGTGCGATTGTGGGAGGTTTCAAGCATTTCATTTACCTTCCTCCCATGTAATCGTAGCATGTGCCAATATACGACAAGACAATAACATGCACATACCAGATGTTTTCAAGGTTCTGAGTGTATTCAAAGTCTACAGCGAAAGCTTCCTTGGACTTCCACACCACCAAAATTGACCAACATATGAAGGATTCACTCTTTGCCATGATGAGACAATGCAAAGGAATAAGAAAGGGCGTCCAAATAGTACAAGAATTAGAACCGAAATGGAAGATCTTGAGAAAGAAAAGAAAAGATGTGAAATATATCGAGAAATTGGCCATATGCGTAGAAAATGTCTGAATGTAGCATGCCCGTCATATCGGTCAGTCTAAATTATTTTATTTGTTTTTTAAATTATTTTTAAAAATATTTCTTAAATTATAATGTCTATTATATAAATGTAATGAGTTTTTATATTTAAATAATATCTATTATATTATATAAATTTTTATATTTTAAATTATACAAAATCATAATAAAAATATAAAATTATAATAAATATTTTATATTTATATTTAAAATAACAATTAAAAAAAACTTTTATAGGGTCATCCAATGGAATTATATAAGTTATTAATATTTTAAATCATGTAATGAATTTTTAATATTTAAATAATAATATCTATTATATTATATAAATTTTTATGTTTTAAATTATATAAAATTATAGTCCAATGGAAGGACGACTCTTTTCTTCCATCATGATATATTTCCATCATGATATATTGGTCATTTTCTTTCCACTTGTTAGTATATTAATACTTTTGATTTTAGATTCTGGCATATTGGTAAAAAAAGTCCAACTAAACAGAACACAATTGTTGAAAATTATTAAAATTATAATCTAGAAGCATGAATTTTGATAAGAGTGGTTATTTGTTAATAGAAAAATAAAAAAAAAACAAGTGTGACGGTGAGTCATCAAGTTCACGCTAAACGACGGGAGATAAACCGAAGCCGGCAAAGAAGACAGTGGCAGAGCTATCCTACAGTAACGTCACTGAAGCCTTTCTATGCTCATCAGTCACATACTTCCGGCTATAAATAGAAAGCTATTCTACGCTCATCAGTCACATACGCCAACAAATATCTTCTTTACAACTTTATTATCAAATCAATAAGCATGGGTGTTTTCACATATGAGAATGGTACCACCTCAACTGTGCCTGCTGCCAAGCTCTACAAAGCTCTGGTGCATGACGCTGATGTCATCGTTCCAAAGGTTGTTGATTCAATCAAGACTGTTGAGATCGTTGAAGGAAACGGTGGTCCAGGCACTATCAAGAAGTTCACTTTCGTTGATGGAGGACAAACCATGTACGTCTTGCACGAAATTGAAGCCATTGATGATGTAAAGTTGGAATATAGTTACAGTATAGTTGGAGGAGTCGGTATATCCGACATAGTTGAGAAGATATCATTTGAGGCCAAATTGGTTGAAGGTCCAAATGGAGGATCTGTTGGGAAGATGACTGTTAAGTATCATACCAAAGGAGATGCTAAGCCTGTTGAAAAGGAGGTTGAAGAAGGCAAAGCTAAGGCTGATGCTCTTTTCAGAGCCATTGAGGGTTATGTTTTGGGCAAATCCAATTTTGGCCAATCCAACCTACAGCTGATACTATATATCATCATGGTCCTTTGCTACCTAGGTTTGTTGGTGTTTTCTAATTAGTACAAGTTATCTTTTAATAGAATAAAGTGTTTGTTCCTCTGGGGTATGTATGAACTTCGAGGTTTGGTATCTTTTTGTATCGCACTTTATCAATAAATAATAATTTTGTTTTTTAACTCAGTAACAAAGAAATTTTATGACCTCTATTCCAGCTTTACAAATTCAATCAAATTGGACACTTTATTCTTAGCAAGTAGATTAACTACCTTATTCATATTTATAATTATGGATCAGAGTAACCTAAATCGATCATCAGGGAGAATGAAATATAGAGAAAAATCTGATTATTTATCTTTTTAAGATTATGAATCATGACTTTAATAAATAAGTACTGATATTTTAATTTTATATAATCGATCAATAAATATTTCTACTTATATTTAGTATCAGAGTTTAATTATATGAGTTATGACTTAATTGTTTATTGTTAATATGTAATTATGAATTAAGGGTTAAAATTATTTTACTCTAATCCTAAATCAAATCAATTTCTAATTGATATGTTTGAGAAAATGTAGATGCTGCCGCACTTGGGAATCACGTCTCTTTCGATTTTTCATTATTATTCATTATTATTTTTACTGAATATAAAATTAGAAAATGTAAAAACTTTTGACCAAAATAAAAGAAATATGTACATAAAAATAAATACAGTCGTATCTTTGACTAATAATTTTTCATGATCTACCGTATCTTTGACTAAGAAGTTTTCATGATGCCTATATAATAATTTTTCATGATGCCTATAAAAATAGAAAATGTGTAAATTTTGACCAAAATAAAAGAAATATGTACATAAAACTAAATACAGTCGTATCTTTGACTAATAATTTTTCATGATGCCTATATAATAATTTTTCATGATGTCTATATTTTATTTACAAATAATATATTTGCAATATGTAATATATAATTTTCTCAAAGTTAAAAAACAATGCTTTATATGCACTAATGTTTCTTGTCCCGTAGATTTATATCTTAAAAGTGCCACACCCACATACACCCACATATTGTTAATCTTAAACATTTTAAATATACGTGGGTGTATATTGATTAATCAGCAGTAAAATATGTAATTGATTAATCACCACATTGTTCTTATACGTGGGTGTATTTGGTATCATTTTATCAGTCGTATCTATTTCAGTTTTTATACGCTTATTGTTTGGGTGTTCATTTTTCTTTCTTCTCATGTCATTGTTGTGCCAAACTATGTCACCTGGGTATGGAGGTCAATAATCTTCCATTGGTAACATTGCAAAACCTTCGTTGTATACGTTCATAACATTAATCGACTTGTAAACATCAGATAGATATCCATAAGCATCCTAACGAGCATGTGCGCATGCCGCAATGACATGTGAGCAAGGTACATGGAAGGACTGGTACTTGCCACAGTCACACAAACATCTGTTTAGTCTAACGACATAGGATAAATTGGGCGTCCCTCATTATGGTCCATTGTTTCTTGTACACTAAATGTTTGCCTATGACGATCGAAGACTGTAACTGCATGTGTCCTGACTTTGATAGTATCCTCTTTCATCAATTTCATAATGCTTTCACTGAATACATGACCGGACGTTAACATTGCACTCCATCTCTCGCCTCTTGTTGCGAAAAGTGATGTCAACCTATAATATGTTGATTTCACCAAAGCGGTGATTGGAAGGTTTCTAATTCCTTTGAATACCCCGTTCATAGATTCCACAAGGTTTGTCGTCATGTGGCCCCAACGACATCCACCATCAAAATCCCTTGTCCACTTTTCGAGTGGAATGTTGTCTAACCAGCTTCCTACATTTGTATTTGACATCCTAATTTCGTTAAGGTAGTAATGAAATGTTGGTTGAGTTAGAGCATACCTGACATTCACAACTTTTTTGCGAAGGTTCTTGTCTTTGATTGCACGCATGAAGTTTTGTGCAATATGTCTAATGCAATACACATGGGTAGAAGGAGGATTATGCCACTCGTTATCATGGTTATTGTACGCACTCTGTAACACCCCCTTTCTATACCCCCAATTAATCAAATAAATCATTTAGGCACATATTAAAAATCCATCAGAGTATAATTAAAACACGGTATAAAAGAGGTGTGCCACATCATACTTGAATTTAAAACATACAACACTTGCTCAATAAAGATATGCAACAGTGGAGTAACTTTCAACAGAGGGACTTAGTCCTCATACCCACATCTCAATATTTAGAATAAAAGCGGAAACATCTAAATATTGATAATCATCAACACACACACACACACACACACATACACACGCATATATATATATATATATATATATATATATATATATATATATATATATATATATATATATATATATATATATATATATATATATATATATATATATATATATATATATATATATATATATATATATATATATATATATATATATATATATATATATATATATATATCATCTAGTTTAATTCACAACACAACTCATGTTTTCATAAACATTCCACAGCAAGATACATATACAACGTATCACAAAAGAATCATATATCCTAGCTACCCGGTGCTACATATCAGAGCTGACCGACAAAAGAATGAAGACACGCTTCACAAAAAGACCTCCAGCATACCTACTATGCAATGCCTCATAGAGCATCATAAAATAGCAGAAGGGTGAGAAATATTACCATAATAATCAATGCATATAATTTTATATATATATATATATATATATATATATATATATATATATATATATATATATATATATATATATATATATATATATATATATATTAGCATTAAATACACTTATTCTGCATTCTCACCACATTCATCACGAATCCACACATACACATCACAAGGTATATATATACAACCAAGCATATTCATCATTCGTGCTTCTACAATTCACATCATTTCCACATAAACATTTACATTTATGTTATTCACCAATTCACAACTCTCAGTTCGACAATTCATACACATATGCATACATTCATACAACAATTATACCTATGCCATGTGACTCAATGCAGCTCAATGCAACTCATGCCATGTGGTACCAACATTCGTTATTATTTTTCGATTTTTACATTTAAACCGGGTCCGTCCTCTAGACTAATAACAAACAAAAGCCCGTCCTCTAGGCTTTCAAACCCCACTCTAGGTTTGGGACAAGTCACTAGTCTCCACGAAACTAGCAAGCATTACCTCTTGACAATAATGATGTGTATGCAATCAACAACCATATGCACTTAAGACCGTTCTCGCTTCTTAATCCCATGCATTCTCAAATAATTCATCACACAAGAATTATAGCATGATTGCACACAACATATTTCATAATTATCAAAGTATTCATACTTTCAACACCATCACTATTTTTATCAAGCAATGCACAAGAATACACATCTTGGTGCCTCACATACAATCGCATACAATCAATATGCATTCACAATATCACGCCAAACGGCAATGAACTCCCTCACATTCATCATGCACTTTTAATCAATTTAAACAATGCAATATTTTCCAAAAAGGCCACATTTCACAACCGATTCCACAATCTAGGATTCACGCCATACGGCTACCCACAACATATCATAATACAACACACAAGCTGTGCGTTGAAGAATCAAAGTATCAACATTGGGTGGAAACAACAAAAATAAAACAATGTTGTCATGCTCGTTGGCTCACTCGCCTAGCGAAGGCATATCGATCATTCGCTACTAGTGAACGTGCTAGTGAAGCCTGCCTTTTTGCTACTGGAAGTGTTCGCTACCCAGCTCGCTTAGCGGAGACTTAGCGAACCCTCGCTACCTCACTCGCTCCAGCGAACAAGTGTCATTTTGGTTATGTCCAAGTCTAGGACCATTCGCTACTGGCTCGCTAGCAGCTCGCCTAGCAAACCACTCGCTAGCTGCTCGCTTAGCGAACCTCTGCGATCTCTCAAAAACCTTTACTGTCCGAAAATGTCACAAGGTCCAAAAATCACCCGATTCAATTCCAACAAG
Organism: Lathyrus sativus; assembly: GCA_963859935.3. NCBI lineage: Eukaryota > Viridiplantae > Streptophyta > Magnoliopsida > Fabales > Fabaceae > Lathyrus > Lathyrus sativus. The sequence goes on from OZ012738.1 coordinate 628,635,342, forward strand.
TTTCCATAGTCTTAGCCTAACATTCCTCGACTAAACTACATCACTTATTCCAGATTCTAACCGTTAAAACATCGGTTTCTATCGATTAAACAATTTCGACCTAAAAATGGAAAATGAGTAAAAACTCTCCAACAATCCAAATCAATCCAACAAAAGCATACATAATCATACACATTGAGAAAATAATAAGATTTCACACCCTTACCCGATTAAATCGAATCCTAGATGTTAATCTTGAGTTATCCAAGCTTTTCCTCTATTTTCTCCTCTTCTCTCTTCTTCCTTCTTTCTTTCTCTTCCTTTTCTCTTCTTTCTATTTCTATCCTTTTCTTTCCTCTATTCCACTTATATCTCTTTCTATTCTATTTCTCTCCAAACATCTACTAATCCATTTTCTCACAAAATATCTCATCTTATCATTAAATAAGAAATGTCTAAAATACCCTCCAATCTATTTTCCCCGAAAACTCTCAAAATCGGTAAGATAGCATAATATGCAAACATAACATATTAACACATCAATTTCACAATTAAAATATTAATCACCAAAATAAATCAAAAGACTCAACAAAATTGGAAATCAGAATCGGGGCGTTACAACTCTCCCCTACTTTAGAAATTTTCGTCCTCGAAAATGTTACCTGATTCAAACAACTCTGGATACGACTCTCGTATCCCACTCTCTAATTCCTAAGTCATATTGCCTTCCGCAGCGCCTACCCACGCTACTTTCACAAGCGCAATATCCTTGCCTCTTAGCTTCTTAACTTCACGATCTAGAATTCTAATCGGTAAAGCTTCAACCGTAAGGTTATCTCTCACCTCAACCTCATCCATAGGAATAAAGTGAGAAGATTTGGTCAATCTATCCACAATAACCCAAATAGCTTCAAAGTTACTCGGCATTCTATGTAAACCAGACACAAAATTCATAAATATGTGTTGCACCCTAAAAATTTGACCAACCGGTTCCCATATCTGGTTTATGTTTCAATACATTTTGCATTCGCATTCGCATACGGCATGCATTGCATTTTTATCAGTCAGATGGATTTTATCGGGATTACAGCCCCTGGCGTTTCAGGCAGCTCAGGCCGGTCAGAATAAAAGTCTGTTGAGAATTGATGCTCGTTCCCTGTGTTTTCAGGCCATCTCAGGGCCCGGGTTTTGCTACGGTTGCGCAATTGGGTTTTAATCGGTTTAATCGGCCTCCTGGCATTTTTAGGATTTTTTTTTTCTTTCTGGATTTTTAATGCACTTAATTGGATTTTTCTGGATTTTATAGATTTTTAATATTTTTTTTAGAGTTTAAATAAATTTTCTTTTCATTTTTTAGAAATTAATAGATTTTTAAAGAATTTTTAGATATTATAGTTTTTAATAAATTTTAGATATTAATTTTCTTTTATTAGTTTTTAATAGATAAATAGATATTTTTTCTTTTAAAAGAGTAGATTTTAAAAGATAGATATAAATAGATATTAACATTTTCCTTTAATAGAATGGTTTTAAAAAAAATATAGATATTAGTTTATTAGAGTTTATTGTTTTTAAAAAAAAAAAATTTAGAATAGATTAAAAAAAATAGAGATTAAATGTTTTTTTAGATTTTTATTTGATTTTGTTTTTCAGAATTAATTAGGGTTTTTTTTAAAGATAATTTTTTAGATATTAAAAAATATTTTTTAGATTTTTCTGATTAATTAGGATTTTATGTTTGTTTTTTTCGTTTTAATAGATATTAGGTCTTAATCAGGGTTTTAATTAGGTTTTTACTTTAATTTTCGTTTTATTTTTAATTAGGGTTTTAGGGTTAATTCTGTTTACTTAATTAGGGTTAATTCTCTTTTAGTTTCGTTAATTAGGTCATTAATATTTCCAATTAATCCTGTTTAGTGTATTAATCTGAGTCTTATTGGGCCAATTATGCAATTATCCAGAATTAATCAAGCCCAAATCAGGTCCATTCGCAGATGCCATGTGTCATATATAAAGAGTTGCCACGCGTGCACACTCTTTTTCAGCCACCTCATCCGTTCATTGAATGCATGCTAGCCACTTGGCAATCACCCGCTACCTCTCTTCTCCACACGTGCAACCCTCTTGTTCCACTCCTCTGCCACCTGCCCCTCGCCGGTCCTCTCACCGCCAGCCATGCAACAACCCGCCGGACCACCTCCCTCCGCCGCAACTGTCGGCGGAGACCGGTGAACTCACCGGAATCTGCAAAAATCCCCAGAATCCCCCCCAAACGCCAGAATCTTCATCTTCTCCGATCTAAATTCATCACTCCTTCATAGCATTTTCCCAGAAGATCTTCAACTTCCACCATCATCCTCCACTTTCGATCCAATTCATCAGCAGCAATCATCAATATTTTCTTGCAATCTTCATCCACCAGATCATCATCAAGAACGCCTTCATATTATCGTTCATCAACATCCACACGATCTTCATCGTTCTGCACTTAGATTCCTCTTCATCTCCAGATTCACTCTTGCACCTCCAGATCTTCAAAGTATCTAATCTCCAGAAGTCTTCAATCATCGTTCGATTCAGTTGCAAGCTTCATCAAGATCTACATCTGGAACCTGTAAAGATAGTCATCGGAGATCCTTCGCAAGAGCGTTAAGCACCGCATGCGATCGTCGTTGTTCATAGATCGCCATACAACTTCAAGAACTCCATCGAGCTTCCGTCAACTCCAAGGATCTTCGTCAATCTCGTCAACCAGGTTAGTGTCGCTCTTCCTTCTTTCTTTTTTGGATTTGCATAGCGAAGTGTTAGGTTGAGGTTAAGTTTTTGTGTGAGATTGATTGGATTTGAGGGAGAGTTTTGAGGCTCAACGAGAGGTTGATAGGGTATGTGAGATTGAGATTTGGGGGGATCTTGAATGAATCTGAGAGATATGGATTTAGGATTGTAAGATTGAACGAGAGAGAGGCGAGGGAGAGCATGGTAGCGGCGCCGTTTAGGGTTTGCTGAAGGAGAAGGTGAACAGTAGCATGGAAAGTTTGAAGGGTTAGAGGATTTCGTTTTTAGGGTTTTTTGTTAATGCTGATTGTGAAAGTGGACTCGGGCTTAGGCCCAATGGCAATTTCTGTCCACACTCTCAATGTACTTGTCACAACCCCCTCCCCTGGTAGAGAATGTCGTTTGGGCCCTAGCAATGTTGCTAGTTGCACCCCCCGTTGGGGCCCAGAATGAATAGCCAAGCGAATTGTTCGCTATCTGCACCCCTCCCCCGTTTGTGTTCGTTTGGTTTTTTTCTTTTTGTGTTTTTCTGAACAGGTTGGGCCCAGCGTGTTGCTTTCAGCGCCCCCCATCCTGGGCCCAATGTATCCCTGAAGTCTAATAGTTGCTTCTAGCACCCCCCTGTTTTCCAATTGTTAATTGAATTTTCTTTTTTCTTTTATCATTTGCATATAGTTTAAATAATTCATAATAAATCAAAAAAAAATATTTTTAACATGAGGATTTTTGCTACATTTCAATAATGATGTCAAGAAAATTATAAGAAAATAAAAATATTATTTTAGGCATTTTTTTTCCATTTATGGTGATCTTTTACATTTTAATTGCTTTTATTTTCATATTGTTTGTACATATCATTTGGTGAATTTTGTTTGGGCATTTAAATTTGTATTTTGATTCCATTATTTTTGTACTAGCTAGATTAGAGCATTAAGTTCCCTTATAGATTTATTTCATATTTTTGTGAGTAAATCTTGATTAGTTTTGATTAGAGAACATTAGGATAGTATAATTAGGGTTCAAACTCAACATAGGTGCATTATAACATTTTCTTTTGGGGTTTTTAGCATGAGTTAGGTTATGGGACATATAGGGTATGTAGGGTAGATATAGAAATCCCCTTAGAATAAATCCTAGAATTTTAAATACTATTTTACTATTTTTAGTATATTTTGCAAATTGTGTGATTGTTTGGTGTTCCCACTTGGGGTTTTTGTTTGTCTGCTTGGGCTTTTGGGTTTTTATTTGGGGTGTGGGATTGGTTTGAGCTTGTGAAAGCATGAAGAATCAATGGAGAAGATTGAATACAAAGATCAAGGTTGATGCATGAAGATTGCTTGGGTTGAAGATGCTGATTGAAGACTTAGGAGAAATATGAGAAAATAGGAAGAGCTTAGAATAGACAAATTCTTTGTACAAACATGGAAAGCTTCATGTGCTTCCATTCCTCTCTATGATATAAAGTCCCTTTAGGGTATTCACCTCCCTCCTTTAGAGGGATAATTGGCCTTACCTTAGAGGTAGAACTTTGAGGGAAACAGTCTGTTACAATGTCAACTGTTTATAGGCTTCCTTTGGTTGACAATGAACTGTTTGACATTCAATTTATCCTGATAAATCAATTCTCATCTAGGAGAGCTTGCCTTGAAGAAAGAAGCCATTGAAGATAGAGAATAAGATCAAAGATTGACAAAGATGAAGATTGTTCATGTCAAAGCTATGCAACTGTTAAAGCTAGGGTTTACTGCTGTTTGGAGCTATCTGCTGTCTGATGTTGTCAGCTGGTTAAGATTTTGTGCTTGCTTGAGCTTGGTGATTTCTTGAAGATGGAAGCTTATTGTAGCTTGGGTCTCATTGGAGCTTGACTTTGGGGTTCATTGGGTGATTGTTGTTAATCAACTGTCAGAGTTTGCTGTTTTTCACAGTTGCTGCTGTAGGAGCTAGGGTGCTGTCAGGGCTGGTTTTGGGGTTCATTTTCTTTGCTGTATTGTTTGTTAATTTCCCTTTAGGTTGAAGTGAAGTTGTTTCACTTTGCCCATTGTTTTCTAGGTTCGAGGTTGAGTGGGACTCCCTTGCCTCGCTTGTACTGCTGCATTCATGCATTTTACTGCTTTACTGTATATATGTTGTTGCTTTCCCGTTTATCCCCTTAGGATCCCTGTTTCTCTCTGCGCAAGAGAGAAATATGACAGACATTAGGCTTTCATCCATGCATGACAACATTAGGGTAGATTTTGATTCCCATTTTACCCCTAGGTTAGAATTCTTTCTCTTCTATCTCAAAACAATCAAAAAACACAATAAACATTTCAAACACAATAAAAGATAGTTCTTGCGTAAAAGACTGTAAACCAATCAAAAGAGTCATTTTTGTCCGCTTGGACCCGTAATCAGGAGAAAACCTTTTTCAGAAGGATAAAAACAATCAAGACAAACTTGTGTCGTACGTGGCCCGAACTACGTTTGCTCTGATCTTTCATGCTGTATGAAAGTACGTAGGCATAGGATGCGATATCCTAGCGAGCAACCTTCCCCTCCTTTCCCGTAGGTAGGTGAACTACGTTGACTCTGATTTCTCGTTCCAGACGGGAATACGTAGGCATAAAGTGCGATACTTTGCCGAGTCATTTTCTTTTCTTTTAACCCCAGACCTGTAGAGTAGATAGAATAACAATCCGTAGTAGAAAACAAGCGTGGATCCCGTCGAGTACGACGAACGTGAGGGGTGCTAATACCTTCCCCTTGCGTAACTGACTCCCGAATCCAGGATTTGGTTGCGATGACCATTCCTTTCCCGTCTTTGCGGTAGGTTTACTTCGAGCGTTTCCTTTCCCTCCTTTGGGATAAATAATGCACGGTGGCGACTCTTCTGTTCAGCCGGCGCCGATTTTCGCAGTAGCGACAGCTGGCGACTCTGCTGGGGACTCCAACGGTTCCCTACGCGAGTCAATCCTAGCGCTTGTTTTCCCGTCGTGGGTTTTGTATGGATTTACTTTTCAGTCATTTACTTTCAGCATTATATTATTGTTATTATTGTTGTGGGTATGAGGGGGTTCTATGATTGAGAGATAAGCCGAACCTGGGCTTGAGTGCACCTAGAATTAGAGTGGAAATTAGTGGGCGCGTGCATGCTTTGCATGTACTAGTGTTTCATGAAATCCACGCTCAGACGAGGTTCTTCTGGCTGGCTTCTTTTTCAACCCTTTGGGTTGAAGGGGTTGTTGGTTAGTTGGATTGTCGACTCTGGGGACCGATCATTTGGAAGTTGGCTAAGTGAGGCCTCTTCAGGACATGATGATGCCACACCTCCTGGGTATCGTATCATCAGTATTGAAAGTCTGTGACGCCAACGACCGCATAGGATGCCGTACCTTGTGTCAGTTATTAGGACACCTACTTGTGAGAGGGGTTGGGACATGCAGGTAACTTGACCTCCAGTTACCGGTTTTCTTGATTGAGGTCCAGTGGTAGTTGAGGGTAGTGTTATTGGGTCTGTCAGAGACCGGGTTGGAGCATTGTGGATGGTCTTGAGCAGTTTGTGGGTGTATTGGAGGCCAGTATTGTGGATTGGACTTCTCAGCCAGGGGCACTTGACCCCTTGTTGCATTGCTTGCATATTGCATTGTTTGCATCACCATGTGCATATCATTAACGTGTGTCTGTGCTGCAGGTGCATTTTCATACTGCCCGATTCTAGTGCTCCGGACTTCTATCTGTTATTATGGGTACTTTGAGGAAGACTGTTGCGTATAAGTTGCCTACTCCTGATGTGACTTCTCTGTTGGGTCTGATTTCCCTAGCTAATGATGATGTGAGGAGAAGCTTTAGGAAGAGTTATGGGAAGCTACTGAATTTGGTTTGCAGACCAACTACATACGAGCTGAATGGGTTATACACATTGATGCAGTTATATGATCCCTCCTTGAGGTGTTTTATGTTCCAGGACTTCATTTTGGCTCCGACCATGGAGGAGTACGCTGAGTTTCTAGAGTTACGGTTCAGAACAGAGTGTCTTTCATTCACTGTGATGCTAAGCCTAAGCTGGAAGACTTAGTTGTTCCCTTGCATATGGATCCTGCAGAGTTGTTGTTGACTTCCTGGCATGGAGTTTCAGGGTTTTCTCTCAAATTCTTGGTTGGCAAAGCTCAAGAATATGCCAAAAGTGGCTGCTGGATTGTGTTTAACGCTGTTCTGGCCTTGTGCATCTATGGGATTATACTGTTCCCTAACCTGCCTGAATTCGTTGACTTGGATGCATTCCACTTGTTTGCTGCAGGCAACCCGGTGCCTACCTTGATTGGAGATTTCTATCATTCCTTGCATTATAATAATGAAAACAGAAGGGGGAAAAATGTCCATTGTTGTGTACCATTGCTGAATATGTGGTTTGAGAGCCATCTGCCCAAGAAGGGTCCTTTTGTTGAATCTACAGATACAGCTGAATGGTATGAGCGTCTAATGGGACTTTCTTCAGAAGACATTGTATGGTTTGACAGAGACTTATTGGGGTCAGAGATTATCTTCAATTGTGCCGGGTTTCCCAATGTTCCTTTGATTGGAAGGAAGGGGTGTATTAACTACAACCCATCTTTGTTAGTTCGACAGTTCGGGTATGCTTTGAAGAGTCCACCGAAGGAGGAAGAAGTACAGGAATCTCTGTATTTCACTGGTAACCCGAGTGGGGAATTATTAGCCAAGCTTCAGCGGGCTTGGAATCATATTTGCAGAAGAGGGAAACCATTGCTAGGCAAGAATGATTGTCAAGCCTATATGCCTTACAAGGTCTGGATTCAAGAGAGGGTAAGACAGGTGCAGATGCCTTTTCCAGCAGTATCACGTCCTGTTCCCATTCCAGTTGAGGAGCCGACCACTGTGGCTATTGAGGTCTATGAGCGGGTAGTAAAAGAAAAAGAAGACTTGATAAAGATCAATGAAGAGTTAGAGAAGGAATTAGCCCAAATCCGGAGGGAGAAAAACGAAGCTGTGTATTCCTTCCAACAGCAGACTGAGTTAGTAAGCAGGTTAGGTGCTGAACTGGCAGAAGAGAAAAAAAAGCGTGAACGCCTGGGAAAAGAATTCAGAAGCTCTCATGATATGTTAGAGTCCAAGAAGAAGTCACTCGATGCCGTCTATCGGGAAATCTCTTCGTGCAATAGAACGTGGAATGCTACGCTAACCAACAACAAAAAGAGGGAAGACAAATTGAAGCAGCAAATTTTTGAACTCGAAGATCAGTTGAAGGCTAGCAAGAGAAAGTATGAAGAGGAGGTTATGACAAGATATAGTCTGCAGAACTCATTGAACAAAGCCATAGAGTGCAAGAAGGAGGCTGTGTCTCAGAAGCGGAAGTTAGAGGATCGCTTTGGAGAAGGGGCATGGGAGGAATCTACTGGTGATTTACGACGTGTTCTCAAGCGAAGAGATCTACTTGTCGAGGGTTTGCTTACTCAACCAAATCATCTCGAGACTAAGAGATTATTAGAGGAGTACCAGGCGTATGGTTGCACTTAACTATCTCATGTATTGATATGTATGCTTTATTTGCATTGTGCTGGCCATCACCAGGATTGTTGGTTGAGGTCATGCCTTCTTATTGTACGCTCATTGGTATTGTATTCCTGACTTGATGGGATTTTCTGTAATGTATGATATGTTTTTCTATGATTGGGTTTCGAGCTTCTTATTGCTATCACTGTCACCGCACTGGCACATTGACACTAGAATTGGGGAGTGATATTCCCTAATGCACAGACACATGTTGCATTTGCATACACATTCATATTGCATTACAGGTGATTATTGAACTGTATCTCATTTCCTGCATTCTCCAGGTTTTTCCAGGATTGAAAGTCAACGTCCTCACCGATACTCTACTCGTACCAACTGCAAAAGAGTTATGGACCAGATGCAGAGCGAGATGCAGGACATGCGTGAGAAGCTGGCGCTGTTCATGCAGACGATGGAGACAATTGTGAAGGGACAGGAAAACTTGCAAACTTTGGTGCAGCCATTGCTGGTGAGAAATGTCGGGAACGGAAACGAAGACCACAATTCTGTACGTGTTGACACCCTTCATGGGGATGGTACTCCTACACCGGTAGCTCCACCTGTGGTAAATATACCTGCTATGAATGTGAACAATGGCGCTAGCGTCGGGAATGGTAATACAGGATTTGGTAATGAGACTGTCATTAACAACGTTGGATTCGGAGACGCCAATCTGGGCGGTGATAATAATGGAGGTAATGGCTTTGGTAACAACGGATTTGGCTATAACGACCAGGAGTTTGATTATGGCAACCAGGATGGGAGGTTGGGCTTCAATGCTCAGGGTTTCGGACATGATGGATTTGGTAATGCCAATCAGGGCTATGGTGGATTCGGTAACGGAAATGGTGCTGGAATGATGCCTTTTGGACCTGCTGGGGTCGCTCAAGGGTATGGTAACAGGGGACGGGGCCCTGTGATGAACCAGACTAGATTGGGTCGTAATAATGGGTATGATGGGTAAGGAAACGAGAATGTTAATTGGATGGAAGACCAACAAGAAGATGCTTTCTCTGGTAGAGGTTTTGAAGGTCCTGTAGACAACACTCAGCGAATCAAGATGCTCGAGGAGCAGATGAAAGGTGTTGTGAATCAGAGTGCTTCTGGTTTAGATATGACCACAATGGGATTAGTGCCTGGTCTGAGGGTACCGTTGAAATTTAAGGCTCCCACCTTTGACAAATATAAGGGAGATACCTGCCCCAAGGTACATGTGCGGTCATACTACAGACGGATGTCCGCTTACTCGAACGATGAGAGAATGCTGATGCATTTCTTTCAAGACAGCTTGTCTGGTCCTTCCCTTGAATGGTACATGGGGTTGGAGCCTACTCAGATAAAGACATGGAAGCAACTGGCTGAGGCGTTTGTGACTCATTATAAGTACAACAGTGACTTGGCACCAAACCGGGTCCAGTTACAGGGGTTGTCACAGAAGAAAGACGAGAGTTTCAAAGAATATGCGCAAAGGTGGCGCAACATGGCTGCAAGGGTTCATCCTCCTTTGGTTGAGAAGGAGATGAATGATATGTTCATAGGAACGTTCACCGGCATATTTTATGATAAGTTGTTTCCTGCTTCCTTGGGCAGTTTCTCGGATCTAATCTTGATGGGCGAGAAGATTGAAAGTAATATTAAAATGGGAAGATTCCAAGCTGGGGAGTCTACTTCGTCGGGAGGTAATAGAAAAGCATTTGGTGGTCATCGTCAAGGTGATTCTAGTGCAGTGTTTGGTGGCCGGGGAAGAGGCCGAGGAAGACACCAGTATAATCAGCCACAATAGATAGCAAGTGTCACGATTCCGATTCCGCAACAGAGACAACAACAACAACAGCAGCAGCCACAGCAGCAGCAGGGGCAGAATGCTGGCCAAAGAAGATTTCTGAATGTGAAGCCGAAAAGAGTGTTTGAAGCGCCACCTTCCACGTACGCAGAACTCTTTCAGACACTGTTGGGGCTGAATTTAGTTGAAAAAAGGACGTTGGCACCGCCCACCGGACCAACCCTTCCTTATGGGTATGATGTTAACAAGCACTGTGACTTCCACTCCGGGGCACCCGGGCATGACATAGAGGCCTGTCATGTGTTTAAACATAAGGTTCAAGATCTACTAGATAGCAAGGCCATAAATTTTGGACAAGCAGGTCCGAATATATTACAGCAGCCAATGCCCAACCATGGGGCAAATGCTATTTTGACCGAGGAGGGTTTGAATCTGATTATGGATGTTGATGAACTGAAAACACCGTTGTGTGAAATAAAGAGAAGGTTATTGAAAGGAGGTGTGTATCCGGGCTGCGATGAGTTTTGTCTAGAATGTTGGACCCAAGCTGGGGGTTGTGTTGAATTGAAGAAGGGTATTCAGACCTTGATAGATGAAGGCACGTTGCAATTCGACAGAACGGCAGTTGAGAAACCTGCAGAAGTATTAGCTGATGAGCAAAGTGATGTTGCTACGGTGACAATTCCCCGAAAAACGATAACTATAACGGCGCCAGCCAGGCGACCGACGATTACTATCACAAAGGCAGAGCCAATCCCTTATGAGAGCACCAAGGCAGTACCATGGACTTATGGGCTGGAAGCATATTGTGATGGGGAGAAAATTAATATCAGTAAACAGCCAGCTGAGGTTATGGACAATGTCGTCGGGACTGGAGGGATGACAAGGAGCGGGAGAATTTTTATATCGCCTGAGGTAGAGGCTGAACGATTGGAAAAAGGTAAAGGTAAAGTGAATGAGAATGTTCCTGTGCAGAGGAATGAAAAAGAGACATCACTGAAAGATGTAGAAGAGTTTATGCGTCTTATCCGTAAGAGTGACTATAAAATTGTTGAGCACCTTCAACAGACGCCGTCGAAGATATCCATATTGTCGCTGTTATTGTGTTTCGAAGCCCATAGGAATGCGTTATTGAAAATTCTGGACACGTCGTTTGTACCCCAAGATGTTTCTGTGAATCAGTTGGAGGGGGTGATGGCACACGTGAATGCAGGCCATAGTTTGGGATTTACGGATTTTGATTTGACCCCGAGGGGAAGAGAGCATAATATGGCGTTGCACGTCTCAGTTGAATGCAGGGGCGCAGTCATGTCCCACGTGCTGGTAGATACCGGGTCTTCCTTAAATGTGCTGCCAAAGAAAGCAATGATGAAATTGGACATCAGGGGGATCCTTTGTACGCCTAGTGACTTGGTGGTCAGGGCATTTGATGGTACACGGAGGTCAGTCTTTGGATCCATAACTTTGCCTCTGCAAGTGGGGCCGGAGATTTTTGAAACGGAATTTTACATTATGGACATCCAGCCCGCATATAGCTGTCTTCTCGGACGACCATGGATCCATGGTGCTGGGGCAGTCACATATACCTTACACCAAAAGCTGAAGTACATGGTGGGGGACAGTGTGGTCACAGTTTGTGGAGAGGAGGATATACTGGTCAGCCATTTGTCGTCATTCAAGTACGTGGAAGTCGACGGCGAGATCCATGAAACACCCTGTCAAGACTTTGAGGGGTTGCGCATCAAGGACCAAGTTCCAGGGCCGAGTAAAGCATCAGAGGTGGCAGTATCGTCATACAAAGAGGCTCAGGCTCTAGCGAAGACTGGCGAGACCAAGGGCTGGGGCAAGGTTCTGGATATTCCCGTGAAAATGGACAGATTTGGGCTGGGATATCAACCGTCATCATCAACGCCTACTGCAGGGGCACCCCATTTCAAAGGACCAATAACAATTACGGCTAGTGGAGTATATCACGAGACCATCAATGCTGTTTCAGATTCCGAAGAAGGAGACAGCGACTGCGACATGGACGCCTGGATTCAGCCGAGCGTGCCAGGACAAGGGCTTTGCAACTGGTCTATTCAGGAGACTGTTCCTTTGACAACTAAACAGTAATACTTTGTTTTCTTAATTATTGAACAATCTGGTGTCCTACCCGGGGAATCGTGATTTTGCTTAGGGCCGTTCTATTATGTACATCGCACTGTTTAATCGTTAAATAAAAGGCGTTTTTCATGTACAAATATTGTGATCTCTGTTTTTCCTGTTTTTATATTTCTACAATAAAATGGCAACGTGGTTGTTCACTTTGTATTTGTTTTGAAGCATTTAACCATTTCCTTTGCAGGATTATTATTTCAGATGACATCTATGAACCTCCTATGACTCACTTCGACTTTGAGCACCCGGTATTTCAGACCGAAGAAGAGATTGTTGAAGATGGCGACATTCCAGAAGAGTTGTCTTGGTTGGTAAAACAAGAAGAACGAATCATTCTGCCTCATGAGGAAGTCATTGAGATCGTCAATCTGGGGTCGGAAGGGGTTGAAAGGAACATCCGTATAGGGGCCGCGCTGCAGAGCGACGTCAAGCGAAGATTGGTTGAAATGCTCAAAGAGTATAGTGATATTTTTGCTTGGTCGTATGAGGACATGCCTGGGCTGGATATGGATATGGTTGTGCACCATCTGCCGCTAAAAGAAGAATGCCCGCCGGTTAAGCAGAAGCTCCGAAGAACTAGACCGGACATGGCTGTGAAGATTAAGGAGGAGGTTCAAAAGCAGTGGGATGCTGGTTTCCTAGCTATTACAAAATATCCCTCATGGGTCGCTAATATTGTGCCAGTGCCAAAGAAGGACGGTAAAGTGAGAATATGCGTAGATTACCGTGATCTGAACAGAGCAAGCTCGAAAGACGATTTTCCACTTCCTCACATCGATGTGCTGGTTGATAACACCGCTCAATTCTCCGTATTCTCTTTTATGGATGGCTTCTCAGGCTATAATCAGATTAAAATGGCGCCAGAAGACATGGAGAAGACTACCTTCATTACTCCATGGGGAACATTTTGTTACAAAGTGATGCCCTTCGGATTGAAGAATGCTGGGGCAACGTATCAGCGTGCAATGACGACTCTCTTTAATGACATGATGCATAAAGAGATCGAGGTTTATGTTGATGATATGATTGCCAAATCCCAGATGGAGGAAGAACATTTGGTGAATCTGCTGAAGTTATTCAAGAGGCTTAGGAAGTTCAGGCTGAGACTGAACCCTAACAAATGCACCTTCGGGGTGAGATCGGGTAAACTGCTGGGGTTTATTGTGAGCGAAAAAGGAATAGAGGTTGATCCTGCGAAAATAAAAGCAATACAAGAAATGCCGACGCCTAAAACAGAAAAAGAGGTGCGCGGGTTTTTAGGGAGATTGAACTACATCGCTCGGTTCATATCTCACCTAACAGCTACGTGTGAGCCATTATTCAAGCTGTTAAAAAAAGACCAGGCTGTAACATGGAATGAAAATTGTCAAAAGGCGCTCGATAAAATAAAACAGTATTTGCAGGAGCCTCATATTTTGATACCTCCAGTGGCAGGGAGACCCTTGATTATGTATTTGACGGTTCTTGAGGGGAGTATGGGTTGTGTTCTCGGTCAACATGATGAGACAGGGCGTAAAGAGCATGCGATATACTACCTGAGTAAGAAGTTTACTGACTGTGAGTCTCGATACTCAATGCTCGAAAAAACTTGTTGTGCGCTAGCCTGGGCCGCCAAGCGTTTGAGGCAATACATGCTGAATCATACAACTATGCTCATTTCAAAGATGGACCCTATTAAATACGTATTTGAAAAGCAGGCACTATCTGGGAGAATTGCCCGTTGGCAGATGGTTTTGGCTGAATATGACATCCAATATGTTTCACAGAAGGCTATAAAAGGGAGCGTGTTAACGGAGTATCTTGCTGAGCAGCCTATTGAGGACTACCAATCGATGAGGTTTGATTTTCCTGACGAGGATATCATGTACCTGAAGATGAAAGATTGGGAAGAACCGTTGCCGGATGAAGGACCAAAGACAGATTCCAAGTGGCAGTTGATCTTTGACGGAGCTGTGAACTCCTATGGTAGCGGAATAGGGGCAATCATCACTACTCCACATGGGTCGCACATCCCATTTACGGATCAATTGACCTTTCCGGTTACCAATAATGAAGCCGAATACGAAGCTTGCATCATGGGGCTTGAGGAAGCTATTGATTTGCGAATCAAAAATCTGGATGTATACGGGGACTCAGCTCTGGTGGTGAATCAAATAAAAGGAGAATGGGAGACACGTCAACCCAATTTGATACCGTACATGAATTATGCAAGGAGATTGTTGCCTTTCTTTGACAAGGTTGAATTGCATCATGTGCTGCGAGCAGAAAATCAGATGGCTGACGCCCTGGCCACATTGTCTTCCATGTATAAAGTCAACTTCTGGAATGAGGCTCCCAGAATTGTTATCTCTCGGCTTGACAGACCCGCCTTTGTATTTGCCATTGACGAAGCATCCAATGATAAACCCTGGTATTTTGACATCCAGAATTTCCTGAAGAACAAGGAGTATCCGGCTGGGGCATCCAGTCGCGATCAGAAGACTCTCAGGAGATTGGCTGGTAATTTCTATCTGAATCCGGACGGTGTCCTATACAAAAGAAACCACGACTTGGTGTTGCTACGCTGTGTAGACGAGAAAGAGGCGAAGTTGCTCATGGAAGAAATACATGAGGTTACATTTGGTACACATGCTGGTGGGCATGCTATGACGAGAAAGCTGCTGCGGGCAGGTTATTACTGGCTAACTATGGAAACTGACTGTTTCAAGTTTGCGAAGAGGTGTCATAAGTGCCAGATTTATGCGGATAAGATCCATGTGCCTCCGAGTCCTCTGAACGTGATGTCGTCACCGTGGCCATTCTCGATGTGGGGAATTGACATGATTGGAAAAATCGAGCCGACGGCATCTAACGGACACCGTTTCATTTTGGTAGCAATCGATTATTTTACCAAGTGGGTGGAAGCGGCATCATATGCTAATGTGACCAAGCAGGTGGTATCCAGGTTTATCAAACGAGATATCATTTGCAGATATGGAATCCCTGAGCGGATTATTACCGATAACGGTTCGAACTTAAATAACAAAATGATGAAGGAGCTGTGTCAGAGTTTTAAGATCGAACATCACAACTCTTCTCCTTACCGACCCAAGATGAATGGCGCTGTTGAAGCGGCCAATAAGAACATAAAGAAGATTGTTCAGAAGATGGTGGTGACCTATAAGGACTGGCACGAGGTGCTACCTTTCGCTTTGCACGGTTATCGTACGACGATACGCACATCAATCGGGGCAACCCCGTTCTCGTTGGTATACGGAATGGAAGCAGTGTTGCCACTGGAAGTTGAGATTCCTTCCCTGAGGGTATTACGAGATGTCCAACTTGACGAGGCAGAATGGGTAAAAGACAGGTTGAACCAGCTGAGTTTAATGGATGAGAAGAGGCTAGATTCTCTAGCATACGGTCGTTTGTACCAGAGCCGAATGAAGAAAGCGTATGATAAGAAGATACATCCTCGGAGCTTTCAGATGGGCGACCTTGTGTTGAAGAGGATTCTCCCGCCACAGACAGATCACAGGGGCAAGTGGACCCCTAATTACGAAGGGCCGTACGTTGTCAGAAAAGTCTTCTCCGGAGGAGCATTGTTGTTGTCCACCATGGACGGTGAAGACTTTACGTCGCCTGTGAATTCGGACGCAGTTAAAAAATACTTTGCTTGAAATTGACCCGCTGGACAGAAAAAAAAGAGTCCAGGCAAAAATGGGGCATCCTGGCGAACCAAAAACAGAATAAAAGGTTCGGGCAAAAATTAGGGATAAAATTCAAAAGATGTGCACCCGCGAAGTCGAAAACCTACACTGGGCGGCTTCGGCAAAAAAGAGTATCCCGGTGAGCTGAAAACCCGCAAAGGGCGGTTCACGCAAAAGTTAGGGATTTAAAAAAGCAAATGACTGCGGTCCGAATTTGATGCATCATTACTTGGTGGTTGGGAGAATACTTTGGGGGGGGGGTTCGATTATCAGATACAATCTCTTCAGAAGTTTGAATACCGGGAAAGCGTCAGAGTCAGGCAAGTCATAGGAGGATCAGCTCATGATGTTTGTCTGCATCACGTTGCCGACATATGCGCAAATTTGATTTGTCATTGTATTTATGCTTCCTGTGCATACTTGTATATTTGTTATGCGTAACTTCCTCTTTTCAGGAGTTATATCCGGTGTACAAAATTCTTCCCATTCAGGGGCCCGATCAATAAAACATGTTATTCAGTATTTGATGCTTGTTCTTTACTGTTTTGTATGTGAAAAACGCCAATGTGTTGATAAAACTAGCAGTTGCATAACGTTGCTGGCCCTTGCCAATAATTGCTAAAACTTCGAATTGACTGAAAATGATGTCACTAACGCTAACTTGAATAAATTTGGTTGTATAGACTTGTCTTGTCTCGTTTGTGGTGTTGCAGGGTTCTTGCCCATGTGAAGTGGATGATCAGAAAATTGTAGTCCTAACCAGAGGCTTGACAAAAAGACTTGATCATTACGTGAAGTGAATCCCCACGCAGGTCGCGCTTCATTTCCCGGAGCTGAGATGACAATGTTCCTTACTGAAGAAGGATCAAATTCCCCAGCTAGTCGCAGCTTATCCGAAGGACATTCTCCAGCAGGGTCGTTTACCCTCAGCAGAGTTTGGTGATTCCAAGATTGTAGGTTGTATTCAGACAGTGTGATGTCCCCCAAAAGGATTCCCTATCCCGAGCAGAGTTGTTTAGCCTCAGAAGATTAATATTTCCAAACTTGTGAGCTATACCCAGACAGTCTACTCTCCCCAGCAGAGATTCCCTTCCCAGTAGGGTCATTTATTCTCCCTAACGGAGTCAGTTTATTTTCCCCAAGAGAGTCGTTTCGTCCCCAGCGGAGTTCTCTCTTTTCAGCGAGTGTTTTCTTTCCTCCCAGTGGAAATCGAAGGTTCAAACTCTCCCCGACAGAGTTAGTTGTGTGTCCTGGAATTTATTTTGCCAAAATACTTGGTGATGCCCGCTCATTCCCCAGCAGGGTGGTGTCTGTCCTCAGCATCCGTGTTGAAGCAAGCTTATCAGAGATGTTCCCAGTAGCCGGAACCTGCATTTGCATTTGCATGCATTATCATGTTTGCATCTACCCAGCAAACGCGTAGCATTTCCATGCTGTATAGAGCATTACGCCATTATCAAACATGCGCATTTTGAAACATAAGCCAGTTTGGTTAACCTTTTGCTTTCAGGTGTGTTTTCTCAACAGGAGTATGGAGTTCTAAAGCTCAGAGGTCTTTTCAGACAATCAAAGTCTTGACGTGAGACATATGATGACGTGATTCAGTTTATTATCATCCCCACAGAGTTACTGGTTGAGGGTTTCTCGTGTCCGATCAGCGGACTGTTTTGTCAAGTTTGTTGCTGCAGTAACATTTCAGGGTTCCATGAATCAAAATTTCAGAAGTGGTCGCTTGTTGTCAGAACGGGTGTCGGTCATTGGTTTTCAAAATATCCCCGGCTATGTTGATAGGATTTATTCGTGTTGACGAATTATTTCTCCGTGTTGACGGAATATGGAGTCCTAATGAGGATAATTTATGCCTATGATGATAGGATTTATTTGTGTTGACGAATTATTTCTCCGTGTTGACGGAATATGGAGTCCTGATGAGGAAAATTTATGCCTATGATGATAGGATTTATTCGTGTTGACGAATTACTTCTCCATGATGATGGAATATGGAGTCCTGTTGAGGACGAAGTTTGATTTCTCCATACTGACGGAATATGGGGTCCTGATGAGGACAATTGATGCCTATGTTGATGGGATTTTTCTGTGTTGACGGAATAGGGAGTCCTGATGAGGACAAGTTACGCCTATGCTGATAGGATTTATTCGTGTTGACGAATTACTCTCCCCGTGATGACGGAATATGGAGTCCTGATGAGGACAATTTATGCCTGTGCTGATGAGACTTATTCGTGTTGACGGACTACTCTCTCTGTGTTGACAGAATGTGTGTCCTAATGAGGACAACTTATGATTATGTGGATAGGATTTCTTCGTGTTGACGAAATGTGAGTGCAGAGATGTACAAGAATGGTATTCCTATGATGATAGGATTTATTCATGTTAATGAACCTATTTTCCTCGTGTTGACGGGACGTGAGTTCTGACGTGGACAAGTTATTTCTATGTTGATGGGAGTTCCTCGTGTTGATAAGACGTAAATAAGACTTTATTGCCTATGCTAATAGGATCTCCTTGTGTTGACAAGATGCGGTTAGCCCATCCCCAGTGGAGTCGACAAGTTTTGTTTCTCCATGGTGATGGAATATGGAGTCCTGCTGAGGACAAGTTTGAAAAGTACTGGTGAGGGCAAGTTGTATTCCTATGATGATAGGATTTCCTTGTGATGACGAATTTATGGCTTCTCGTGTTGACGAAATTGGAGGACAACTGTGGGTAAGATTTTTTCCTGCGATGATGGGATCTTTACTTGTGTGGACGAATCTGTTTCGCTTCTTGTGTTGACAAGTTTAGTCCAGTTGTGGACAGAGGTATTTTCGCAAAGATAGTTCAGTACCCGTGGTGTTACATGGGTGGTGATAGTCAAAATCAGAGTTATTCTCCGACGACTGATCGGTTGCTACCGTAACAATCATGTTTGCTCGACGGATGTCGTTCCCCAAGCAGTGGTGCAGTTTATTTCTGCGGTTGGAAAATTTCAGGGTTCTTCGGTATTCAACCGTCTCGTACCTCGAATGTTTGAAGGTCGTTCGCTCTTCACCCAGTCGGGTCCAAGCCGCTTGAATAGGGGCAGCTGTTGCACGCTAAAAATTTGACCAACCGGTTCCCATATCTGGTTTATGTTTCAATACATTTTGCATTCGCATTCGCATACGACATGCATTGCATTTTTATCAGTCAGATGGATTTTATCGGGATTACAGCCCCTGGCGTTTCATGCAGCTCAGGCCGGTCAGAATAAAAGTCTGTTGAGAATTGGTGCTCGTTCCCTGTGTTTTCAGGCCATCTCGGGGCCCGGGTTTTGCTACGGTTGCGCAATTGGGTTTTAATCGGTTTAATCGGCCTCCTGGCATTTTTAGGATTTTTCTTTTTTTTTCTTTCTGGATTTTTAATGCACTTAATTGGATTTTTCTGGATTTTATAGATTTTTAATATTTTTTTTAGAGTTTAAATAAATTTTCTTTTCATTTTTTAGAAATTAATAGATTTTTAAATAATTTTTAGATATTATAGTTTTTAATAAATTTTAGATATTAATTTTCTTTTATTAGTTTTTAATAGATAAATAGATATTTTTTCTTTTAAAAGAGTTGATTTTAAAAGATAGATATAAATAGATATTATCATTTTCCTTTAATAGAATGGTTTTAAAAAATATATAGATATTAGTTTATTAGAGTTTATTGTTTTTTTAAAAAAAAAAATTTTTTTAGAATAGATTAAAAAAAATAGAGATTAAATGTTTTTTTAGATTTTTATTTGATTTTGTTTTTCAGAATTAATTAGGTTTTTTTTAAAGATAATTTTTTAGATATTAAAAAATAGTTTTTAGATTTTTCTGATTAATTAGGATTTTATGTTTGTTTTTTTCGTTTTAATAGATATTAGGTCTTAATCAGGGTTTTAATTAGGTTTTTACTTTAATTTTCGTTTTATTTTTAATTAGGGTTTTAGGGTTAATTCTATTTACTTAATTAGGGTTAATTCTCTTTTAGTTTAGTTAATTAGGTCATTAATATTTCCAATTAATCCTGTTTAGTGTATTAATCTGAGTCTTATTGGGCCAATTATGCAATTATCCAGAATTAATCAAGCCCAAATCAGGTCCATTCGCAGATGCCATGTGTCATATATAAAGAGTTGCCACGCGTGCACACTCTATTTCAGCCACCTCATCCGTTCATTGAATGCATGCTAGCCACTTGGCAATCACCCACTACCTCTCTCCTCCACACGTGTAACCCTCTTGTTCCACTCCTCTGCCACCTGCCCCTCGCCGGTCCTCTCACCGCCGGCCATGCAACAACCCGCCGGACCACCTCCCTCCGCCGCAACTATCGCCGGAGACCGGTGAACTCACCGGAATCTGCAAAAATCCCCAGAATCCCCCCCAAACGCCAGAATCTTCATCTTCTCCGATCTAAATTCATCACTCCTTCATAGCATTTTCCCAGAAGATCTTCAACTTCCACCATCATCCTCCACTTTCGATCCAATTCATCAGCAGCAATCATCAATATTTTCTTGCAATCTTCATCCACCAGATCATCATCAAGAACGCCTTCAGATTATCGTTCATCAACATCCACACGATCTTCATCGTTCTACACTTAGATTCTTCTTCATCTCCAGATTCGCTCTTGCACCTCCAGATCTTCAAAGTATCTAATCTCCAGAAGTCTTCAATCATCGTTCGGTTTAGTTGCAAGCTTCATCAAGATCTACATCTGGAACCTGCAAAGATAGTCATCGGAGATCCTTCGCAAGAGCGTTAAGCACCGCATGCGATCGTCGTTGTTCATAGATCGCCATACAACTTCAAGAACTCCATCGAGCTTCCGTCAACTCCAAGGATCTTCGTCAATCTCGTCAACCAGGTTAGTGTCGCTCTTCTTTCTTTCTTTTGTGGATTTTCATAGCGAAGTGTTAGGTTGAGGTTAAGTTTTTGTGTGAGGTTGATTGGATCTGAGGGAGAGTTTTAAGGCTCAACGAGATGTTGATAGGGTGTGTGAGATTGAGATTTGGAGGGATCTTGAATGAATCTGAGAGATATGGATTTAGGATTGTAAGATTGAACGAGAGAGAGGCGAGGGAGAGCATGGTAGCGGCGCCGTTTAGGGTTTGCTGAAGGAGAAGGTGAACAGTAGCATGGAAAGTTTGAAGGGTTAAAGGATTTCGTTTTTAGGGTTTTTTGTTAATGCTGATTGTGAAAGTGGACTCGGGCTTAGGCCCAATGGCAATTTCTGTCCACACTCCCAATGTACTTGTCACAACCCCCTCCCCTGGTAGAGAATGTCGTTTGGGCCCTAGCAATGTTGCTAGTTGCACCCCCCGTTGGGGCCCAGAATGAATAGCCAAGCGAATTGTTCACTATCTGCACCCTTCCCCCGTTTGTGTTCGTTTGTTTTTTTTTCTTTTTGTGTTTTTCTGAACAGGTTAGGCCCAGCGTGTTGCTTTCAGCGCCCTCCATCCTGGGCCCAATGTATCCCTGAAGTCTAATAGCTGCTTCTAGCACCCCCCTGTTTTCCAATTGTTAATTGAATTTTCTTTTTTCTTTTATCATTTGCATATAGTTTAAATAATTCATAATAAATAAAAAAAAACCTTTTTAACATGGGGATTTTTGCTACATTTCAATAATGATTTCAATAAAATTATAAGAAAATAAAAATATTATTTTAGGCATTTTTTTCCATTTATGGCGATCTTTTACATTTTAATTGCTTTTATTTTCATATTGTTTGTACATATCATTTGGTGAATTTTGTTTGGGCATTTAAATTCGTATTTTGATTCCATTCTTTTTGTACTAGCTATATTAGAGAATTAAGTTCCCTTAGAGATTTATTTCATATTTTTGTGAGTAAATCTTGATTAGTTTTGACTAGAGAACATTAGGATAGTATAATTAGGGTTCAAACTCAACATAGGTGCATTATAACATTTTCTTTTGGGGTTTTTAGCATGAGTTAGGTTATGGGACATATAGGGTATGTAGGGTAGATATAGAAATCCCCTTAGAATAAATCCTAGAATTTTAAATACTGTTTTACTATTTTTAGTATATTTTGCAAATTGTGTGATTGTTTGGTGTTCCCACTTGGGGTTTTTGTTTGTCTGCTTGGGCTTTTGGGTTTTTATTTGGGGTGTGGGCTTGGTTTGAGCTTGTGGAAGCATGAAGAATCAATGGAGAAGATTGAATACAAAGATCAAGGTTGATGCATGAAGATTGCTTGGGTTGAAGATGCTGATTGAAGACTTAGGAGAAATAGGAGAAAATAGGAAGAGCTTAGAATAGACAAATTCTTTGTACAAACATGGAAAACTTCATGTGCTTCCATTCCTCTCTATGACATAAAGTCCCTTTAGGGTATTCACCTCCCTCCTTTGGAGGGATAAGTGGCCTTACCTTAGAGGTAGAACTTTGAGGGAAACAGTCTGTTACAATGTCAACTGTTTATAGGCTTCCTTTGGTTGACAATGAACTGTTTGACATTCAATTTACCCTGATAAATCAATTCTCATCTAGGAGAGCTTGCCTTGAAGAAAGAAGCCATTGAAGATAGAGAAGAAGATCAAAGATTGACAAAGATGAAGATTGTTCATGTCAAAGTTGTGCAACTGTTAAAGCTAGGGTTTACTGCTGTTTGGAGCTATCTGCTGTCTGATGCTGTCAGCTGGTTAAGATTCTGTGCTTGCTTGAGCTTGGTGATTTCTTGAAGATGGAAGCTTATTGTAGCTTGGGTCTCATTGGAGCTTAACTTTGGGGTTCATTGGGTGATTGCTGTTAATCAACTGTCAGAGTTTGTTGTTTTTCACAGTTGCTGCTGTAGGAGCTGGGGTGCTGTCAGGGCTGGTTTTGGGGTTCATTTTCTTTGCTGTATTGTTTGTTAATTTCCCTTTAGGTTGAAGTGAAGTTGTTTCACTTTGCCCATTGTTTTCTAGGTTCGAGGTTGAGTGGGACTCCCTTGCCTCGCTTGTACTGCTGCATTCATGCATTTTACTGTTTTACTGTATATATGCTGTTGCTTTCCCGTTTATCCCCTTAGGATCTTTGTTTCTCTCTGCGCAAGAGAGAAATATGACAGACATTAGGCTCTCATCCATTCATGACAACATTAGGGTAGATTTTGATTCCCATTTTAACCCTAGGTTAGAATTCTTTCTCTTCTATCTCAAAACAATCAAAAAACATAATAAACATTTCAAACACAATAAAAGACAGTTCTTGCGTAAAAGACTGTAAACCAATCAAAAGAGTCATTTTTGTCCGCTTGGACCCGTAATCAGGAGAAAACCTTTTTCAGAAGGATAAAAACAATCAAGACAAACTTGTGTCGTACGTGGCCCGAACTACGTTTGCTCTGATCTTTCATGCTGTATGAAAGTACGCAGGCATAGGATGCGATATCCTAGCGAGCAACCTTCCCCTCCTTTCCCGTAGGTAGGCGAACTACGTTGACTCTGATTTCTCGTTCCAGACGGGAATACGTAGGCATAAAGTGCGATACTTTGCCGAGTCATTTTCTTTTCTTTTAACCCCAGACCTGTAGAGTATATAGAATAACAATTCGTACTAGAAAACAAGCGTGGATCCCGTCGAGTACGACGGACGTGAGGGGTGCTAATACCTTCCCCTTGCATAACCGACTCCCGAATCCAGGATTTGGTTGCGATGACCATTCCTTTCTCGTCTTTGCGGTAGGTTTACTTCGAGCGTTTCCTTTCCCTCCTTTGATATAAATAACGCACGGTGGCGACTCTTTGTTCAGCCTGTGCCGATTTTCATAGATATGCTATCCCATTTCCACTCAGGAATAAGCAATGGTTGAAACAAGCCCGACGGTTTCTGATGCTCAATCTTTGACTTCTGAAAAGTCAAACAAGAATACACAAACTCGGTAATATCCTTCTTCATACGAGGAAACCAAAATACTTTCCTCAAATCTTGATACATCTTAGTAGAACCTGGATGAATACTCAATCCACTACGATGCCCTTCTTCAAGAATACTCTTCTTCAACTCAACAATATCAGGAATACAAACTCTATCCCGACATCTCATGATACCATTTTCATCAATCCGAAATTCACCACCTTGACCTTGATTGATCAAAGTCAACCAATCAACTAAACCCAAATCAGATTTCTGTCCTTCTCGAATCTCGTCAAGAATACCACTAGTAAGCTTTAACATACCAAGCTTAACTCCATAAGAAGTCTTCTCACACACTAAGCTCAAATCGCGAAATTGCTCAATCATCTCCAACTCCTTTACCATCATCATCGACATATGCAACGATTTCCTACTCAATGCATCAACTACTATATTTTCTTTACCCGGATGGTAATTCAAACCAAAATCATAATCCTTCAGAAGTTCCAACCATCTCCTCTGCTTTGCATTCAATTCTTTCTGATCAAAGAGATACTTCAAACTCTTATGATCACTAAATACCTCAAATCTCGAACCAAACAAATAATGCCTCCAAAGTTTCAACACAAATACAATGGCGACCAACTCTGAGTCATGCGTCGGATAATTCCTCTCATGCACTTTGAGTTGCCTTGAAGCATAAGCTACAACTTGTTTATTTTGCATCAACACACCTCCTAAACCCATCAAAGAAGAATCACAATACATAACAAACAGTTCTGTCGGATTCGGCAAAATCAAAACAGGAGTTGTCGTCAATCTTCTCTTAAGCTCTTGAAAACTTTCTTCACACTTTGCATCCCAAACAAAAGCTTGACCTTTCCTAGTCAACTGCGTCAACGACAATGATAACTTGGCAAATCCTTCAATGAATTTTCAATAATAACCTGCCAAACCAAGAAAACTTCTAATCTCAAAAACTGATTTTGGAGCCTCCAAATGCGATACCGCTTCAACCTTTGACGGATCGACTGCAATACCCCTACTTGAAATCACATGACCAAGGAAACTCACTTCCTTCAACCAAAATTCACACTTAGAAAGTTTAGCATATAACTGTTTTTCTTTTAACACATATAGCACAATCCTCAAATGCTTGACATGTTCTCCTTCACTCTTTGAATAAATTAAAATATCATCAATGAACACAACCAAAAACTTGTCTAAATAAGGATGGAAAATCCTATTCATGTACTCCATAAATACACCTGGTGCATTAGTCACACCAAACGGCATCACAGAGTACTCATAATGTCCATACCTCGTTCTAAAGGCAGTCTTCTGAATATCTTCGGCCTTCACACGAATCTGATGATACCCAGATCTCAGATCTATCTTACTAAAAACACTCGCACCAATCAACTGATCCATCAAATCATCAATCCTCGGAAGTGGATACCTATTCTTGATGGTCATCTTGTTCAATTGTCTGTAGTTCACACAAAGTCTCATAGAACCTTCTTTCTTCTTAACCAACAAAACTGGTGTACCCCACGGTGACACACTCAGACGAATAAACCTCTTCTCAAGTAGATCTTCAAGTTGAATCTTCAACTCTTTCAATTACGATGCGGACATACGATATGGAGCCATCGATATCGGACTAGTTCCAAGAATTAAGTCGATCGCAAACTCCACTTCTCGTTCCGGCGATAAATCTCTTATCTCATCAGGAAAAACTTCCGGAAAATCACGGACAATTGGTAAAGCATAAATTTCTCCATTTTCATCAATGTTCAAAGTTGCCATCAACATAAATACATTTGCACCATCTTGCACTGATTCCTTCACTTGCTTAGCAGTCATAAACAAGTCTCCTTCATCATCAGGTTCAGGAAAAATAACCGTCTTGTCAAAACAGTTAATATAGACACGATTGAATTCTAACCAATTCATCCCAAGAATAACATCAAGTTGATCTAAGTGAAGACACACTAAATCAACTCCAAAGTCTTTACCAAAAATACTCAACGAACAATTCAAACACACAAAAGGTGTAGTTACTAAACCCATAGTAAGAGTATCAATAACCATACCACAACTCATAATTGACAACTCAAGATTCAATCTCTTAACACAATCAAAGGAAATAAAGGAATGTGTAGCTCCAATATCAATTATAGCGACCAAAGGTATACCATTAATGAAACACGTACCTCGGATCAACCGATCTTCGTTAGCAGTCTCTGATCCTGATAGAGCAAACACTTTCCCATTCCCTTGAGTCTTCTTTGCCTTGTCACACTTGGTACTAATGTTCCCTTGCTCACCACAATTGTAGCAAGTCACATTCGCACCGCTCTTTCACTCCATAGCTTTGTGGCCTGGCTTGCCACACTTGAAACATTTCTTCTCAACGCTTTTGCACTCAGGAGCACGATGTCCTTCTCCACCGCATTGATAACATCTCACCGGAGTGGAAACTCCTCCCCTACTCGGCTTCTTGCCGTAACCAGTTTTCTATTTCCCCTTATCAGCAGGAGTCACATACGGCTTCCCTCAGAATTGACCTTTTCCTTTCTTGTCATTTAAACTCTTATAGTAGGCAGATCTAGTTCTACTATCTTCATCATAAATCCTGCTTTTGTTCACCAACTCAGAAAATCGTCTAATTTCCTGATAACCAACGGCTTGCTTGACTTCAGGCCTCAAACCATTCACAAAATTAAGACACTTCGATCTCTCAACATTGGTAGTGTTGTAATAAGGACAAAACTTAACCAATTCCTCAAACCTTGCGGCATACTCAGCCACAATTGAGTTACCCTGCTTCAGCTCAAGGAATTCAATTTCCTTCTTACCACGCACATCTTCTGGAAAATACTTCTCCAGATATGCCTCTCTAAAAACATCCCAAGTAACCACAATCTCATCCTCTTCAAACCTCTGACGAGTTTTACCCCACCAGTCCTCAGCTTCCTCTTCAAGCATATGAATGCCAAACTGCACTTTCTGCGCATCTGAACAGTTCATGACTCGAAATATCTTCTCAATTGCTTTCAGCTATACTTGTGCTTTGTCAGGTTCATGGGTTCCCTTGAAAATTGGTGGATTGTTCCTTTGAAACCTTCCCAAAGCACGAAACTCGTCATTGGCGTTGTTTCCAACATTCACGTTGGCTTGTGGATTCTGTCCAATCGCTCCAGCCAACATCGCCAAAGCTTCGACAATCACTTCATCATTCCTACCGGCGACCATTGTTCTGGATCCCAACAACAAAACTTCATAAGAACTAACAATATTGATACTGTCATACACCCATATCAAATATATAGGGGAATAAACACATTAACTACTTGGTCAACTGACCGACCTACTCTGATACCACTAATATAACACCTGTAAGTTCAGAGTATGTCTAAGAGGGGGGGGGGGGTGAAATAGGCTTTAGAAACTTTTTCCGGTTTTTCGAAACTCTTCAATTTTTCTTCTTTAAGTTCTTGGTGAGGAAAGCAGTAAAAGCAGAAATAAAAATGAATACGGAGATTTATAGTGGTTCCCTTCACAATCCGAAGGTACTCCACTCCCCTTTCCACATGAAAGAGAGTTTTCACTATAGTTTTAGAAAGTACAACCTATCACACCATCAACCGGTGAGGCCTACAATCTAACAACTAATCAACACTTAGTGTGCAAGAACAATCCTCTTGCAAACACTATCCCTTGTGTCCAACAATCCTGGATCACAAGTCACAATAGTAATAACTTTGTATTTTTGTAATTTTGAAAGTGATACAATGATAATATAAATCTAATGATTGATCTTCTCCTTTTGATCAAAATCCACTCTTCAATATCAATACAAGTGTTCAAAAATTGGATATGAAATTGTATGAACAATATGAACACTTTTTGAAAAAATTTGAAAAGTAGTGAATTTGATTCAATGAATATTTTGAAAATTATTGGAGGTTGTTTTTCAATTTGAAATTTTCAGAATTTATATGAGCAAAACACCATTTCAA